>JAIUSX010000119.1:3628500-4233250 GCA_026573805.1 Hesperophylax magnus
ATTGGAACCGTGAATATTGTGACGCCATATTGTTGCCTTACTATATCCACCAATGAAAAACTCTGAAAGTCTATGGAATAAACTTTCAGAGTTTTTCATTAGAATTTTACTGTCTATATATTGGCATATCTATGGTTTTTTAGGACCAATTTGTTTCATACAAAAAGCCCGTAGATATCGATCTAGCGAGTGGTTTTTTTATGGTGTAGATTCTCAGATTTAGAACGCATTAGTTTGTTTGGCGATAATTACCTCGAGGTATTGTGGCGAAACTATCTTAAAGTGATTTATGGTGAGATTAAAGTAAGATGGTTCAAGCGCACTTGAAGTGAAATAACACTATACCTCGCTATATAAATGCTATGTTGTTATTATTATTATTACACTGGTAAGTGATTGGTCGTTATTTTTTCCTTCCTGTCACACAACTCCATCTAACACAATTTCGTTTTTAATTTGTTTTCAATCCACTTTCAAGTTCTTCTGAAGACGTAACCCGGGTTACGAATAATCTGACAAAATTTGAAAACTCCTGATATTATTATAAGTGGAAAATGCTGCTTGTGCAATGATGGATATGCTAGCAGATAAATTAATTTGAGAATGATTAAATTAATTTGCGGTAAACTTGTCAAATTCCTCTGCATGCAAAGGCTCTTTAAAAAAACAGCACTTGATTTAAACTTAAATATGTATTGAAGACAACTATTTAAGTCGGGGGTTTAAGTAAACATGCACAAAGTAGGTTTTAAGGGTTTAGTTTGGGTTATTTTAATAATTTATGCGTATTTCCTAACCTTAAATTTAATGCATCTTTTACGATCTCCGACAGCATAAATAGTTATTTCTTGTAGTAATTAAGGTGAAACCAAGTGCTATTTATTTATTTATTTGCATATTAAGCATGCAGCAGAATTCGACAAGTTTATCTAACTTGCGTGGGAACCCGATGCACTTGTCAACTCAGCCATTATCTGGTAACTACTCATTCTCCTTGCTTTTCCTCCCACCACACAACCTAAATAGTAGTATATTTAGTCAGTATTTTATGTTAAATTATGTTAGTTTTCATAATTGTCCTGAAGATGGTAGGGTACATCCGAAACCGGTCGATGATTGTGTTATGTATATAATTCAAAGTGATATATAACAATTAAATTAAGGTATTGCCCTGATTATTATATTATTGGCTTTATGTAGAGTTTTGAGAGAATGTTATTTTCAACGTCAAGTGTGCAAAATTTCATCATAATGTTCCAAAATTCTGCATTTAGGGGTGGAAAAGGGTGATTTGACAAAGTCTCGTGTAGACAGTCACCTTTTTCTCTTGTTTTCAAGGTCAAGTGTGTAAAATTTCATCAATCTCGGAATAAAACTGTAGATTTGTATAAAAAACAAAGCAACACCGTCACAGAGACTATTCTTTACATATATTAACAGATAATGATCCAGTAAATATCCATGTTTATACGTGATTGACAAGTAAACCTAATCCAACGTACAAACATTCACACCTTATCCTATATGTATTGAAATACGTTTAATTTATGTAACAATAATTATCAGTATTGACCAGCAACTCGATAAATGACTTCTAACGAATAATTTGTTGATGCCGCTCGCAGCATTTACTTAAACCAAGATGGCGCTAAACACAAAACAATTAATTAATAATAAATAATGCCACTCCGATTGAGTCGTGTGCTAATTATTGTTCAACAAAACAATCATTATTCTTAGAACTGTTTTATCGGAGCAACGCAAGTTAACATCCACATTTCAACAAATTTTGTTAACACTAATCAATTTTATTTGAATACCGTACAAAAATCTCGACTGCCCGGGGCGAGTGAGACTATAGAATCACCAATTGGGGTTTGTTGTGAGTCTAGGCTATCAGGTAGGGGTGTTTTAAACATTGTCACATTGGTCTGACTACCTTTCATTTTTTTTACATTTGAACACTTTCCGTTAAATGCCAATTCTCAGCCCATTTCAACTTTTGATCAAATAATTATCAGTAGACTAGCATAATAGTGATGTTTTTAAGCTTGTCAACTGTTTACAATTTGATCAAAAGCTTAAACAGGCTGAGAATCGAGGCGTGTAACTGGGACCATTCAAGCGTCAAAACAAAATGGCGCAGATCGTCAATGTAGTTAATAAATGCATGATTATTTTTTTTAACACCATTTGTATTGAGAAACATGGTGGGTTTAAAGGTTCCTGTGATAACTTAGAGGTTAGAGCATCAGCCGGGATGGTAGAAGATCTTGACTTCAAATCCCAACTGCACAAAATATCATATTTTTTTAACAGTTTTCTAATAAAAATTGTTTTAATAGTTTTTTTTTTTTTTATATTAACTCCACACAGGAGGCCCTGAAGTATATATATATATATTATTAACACATTCGTTGCCAGGTGCTTTTGTTGCCATTACTATTACGTATGATAGGTCCGCCCATGGGAGTGATTGGGACTAAACCGGTTAAATTCATTTGTTGAAATGCAGACTTGAACTTCCACAACCTTAAAATATAAACTTAACAAATTTCTGAGCAGTATACAAAACAAACTGACTGATTGTTTGGGACACCAGTCATATTCGGTCAATTAACCTAAAATAAACACTTCAACGGCAAATAATTAATAAATATTACATAGGTAGCATAATTGTACTTCTTCAGAATGCATTAAATATATTCATATAAACAAAATTCTTGTTCGTAATAACAAATTCTAAAATCCAATCGAAGATCTTAACTTAGAAATTGAAAATGAAGTTCGGTATCCTGACACTAACACATTTTTCTATCGATTTCCATGTTTTAATTTCAAATAATATTCGCTAACTGTCCTATAATGAACGTCTTAATTCAGTTGGCTCTCCGATGTAGCCGGGAAATTTTATGAATGAAGTTTGTTAATTCTAGGGCTTAATGTTAAACAACGTTATCTACAAAAAGATTCAAACGATTCTAGGGCTTAAAATCAAACATTATCTAAAAAAAAACATACCTACCAATAATTCAAGGCTTGAAGTCAACCTACCATTGTACCTACCATTATTATTATTGCTATGTTTTTTTGTAGATAACGTTGTTTGACTTTAATACCTAGAATTGTTTGTATGCTTTTGGTAGATGATGTTTTCTGAGATTAAGCCCTCGAAGAATAACTAAACTAAATCTCATCTGGTACAATCGATATGTTCCACAGACGAGGCCTAAAGAACTCTGAATGAAGTTGTCTCCTACAATCGGATTTCAGTTATTTACAAATGCATCATATCAATTAGAGAACTTTTAGAATTTTCGGAAAGTGCCGAATTCTATCTTGAAGATATAGGTCATCAAAATGTAGCGTGTGACGTCGAGAGTCATAAAATGTTTGACGCCGCCATAGATATCATAAGAACGACAGTGTATATTATTGCCACTCGAAAATATGTTTGCAAGTTCAATTTGAAAGGTCATAACTTCGTCACTTTTGGAGGTATCGAAAAACTAATTTTACTGTCGTAATAAACTCTTTAAATATATTTTTTATTTTATTTTTTCAATTAGGAGACAACCTTAGTGTATGAATGTGATACACATTTTCAAGAATTTCCCTTTCATCAATTTTTAGGAAGCATATCTATATCCATTTTGACCTCCATCATAGAATAAAGAATACACTAGAAGTGCCGTCCATACAATTTTGAATAGAAACAATTTAGCCCAATAGCCCAGCGCTTCGTTCCACTTACACTCGCCTAACATCATAGATCTCCACCCCGTTTGAATTTCGTAAACAAAGTTTTGTATTGGAAATTTAAACCTCGATTAGGCAAATATTTGAATCACGAAACACGTCCACAAGGTACTTCTTATGTTATTCTTTATTCTATGACTTCCAATAACACCTCCAACACTTGAAGAAGAATAGAATTATAAGATATTTACCGAATACAAATTATAAATTAAAATGTGAAAATCAATAGAAAAATGTACTTGTTGAGTTGTATGTGATTTATAGCCGAGATCTTCCAATGAATAATTAAATTAGTGATACGAGAGTTTTGTCGCTATTGTGGAGGGCATTTTCCAATTCTATCATTGTTTGTCCATTAAAATGGCTCAGTTTAAATTGTTGAAATATTTGCCTTTTCAAATGATTTTCTGATTCCACCTTCATAACACTAAGAGCTAAAACTTTCATAAAAATAACCTTGGCATAGTTTGTTTATACAGTTCTTAAATTAATAGTGCTACGCTTACATGATAGGTTAGAAAAACAAAGTAGATCTTTGTAAAAAGAGTTTCAAAAACACAATGATAATAATAAAAAAAGTGGGTGTGTCAAGCCTACGCAAGACAGAACTGAAACTTCTAGTTTCAGCTGATGCTTGGCGTGGCGCAGTTCGCTGGTGTCTGAGAGAGAGGAAAGAAGAAAAGAGAGAGAACGTTCGTGAGCGGCTCCCCCACCTCAACAAGGTTTCACTTCAAAAATGCCACAGCCGAGAATCGAACCTCGCTTAACTGATTGAAAGCCAACCACGCTGAGCACCAACTGTAAGCAAAGCCGCATAAATTGATTATATTATGTAGGTTCTGAAAATATGAGAGCTTGTTATGTTTTATAATGTTACCTACATCACACCCAAAATATAATATATTTTTAAAAATAATGTACAATGTACAGAAATAGAATCCCACACAAGATCGCGTAGTGCGCTCTAGCGAACGGATATTTTATCAGAGGGAGATAGTTTTAATTTTTTTTTCTGTAAATTATTACATATTATCAAAATAAATAAATTAATTAAATAAATGTAATACAATTATCATAATATACGGATTAGATAATAATTTTAATCCAACACAATAACGCAAAGCGCGCTCTAGCGGAGTAATGTTTTATCACAGTGAGATAAGTGTTTTTATTATTTTGCAATATTATTTTCTTTTAAAAAATGTTCTGACCTACTAAAAAATAAGATATTGAATGAAAAAGGCGTTAAAAACAAAAAAATAATGTGCGATGGCCGAGAATCGAACTCGGATCAACTGCTTGGAAGGCAACTATGCTGACCATTACACCACCAACGCCAGTTGTCGGGATGAGCTAAGAAGCATTTATATGTTACTTCAAAACTTTGAGATAGTTTTAATTTTTTTTTCTGTAAATTATTACATATTATCAAAATAAATAAATTAATTAAATAAATGTAATACAATTATCATAATATACGGATTAGATAATAATTTTAATCCAACACAATAACGCAAAGCGCGCTCTAGCGGAGTAATGTTTTATCACAGTGAGATAAGTGTTTTTATTATTTTGCAATATTATTTTCTTTTAAAAAATGTTCTGACCTACTAAAAAATAAGATATTGAATGAAAAAGGCGTTAAAAACAAAAAAATAATGTGCGATGGCCGAGAATCGAACTCGGATCAACTGCTTGGAAGGAAACTATGCTGACCATTACACCACCAACGCCAGTTGTCGAGATGAGCTAAGAAGCATTTATATGTTACTTCAAAACTTTGACTAGATCAAATGAACTTTAATCGGTGGTGGGGGTACCCGCATTTTCGTTTCGATCCTGACTCGGTTTTACTACGTCCCCGAAAATTCATTACGCGGCTAAAGAAGTTTCACTTCAATAATATAAAGACAATGTTCACAGAGGCAAGACATTCCTTTAGTAAAATAGATTGGTCAGTCCTTTTATGTATTCAAGAGTGATAGCTTACCATATATTATAAACAGTAATCCAGTTTTGTCCGAGCATAGACTAACCTAAAAAGGTGATTAATGGTGGCAATGATCAGAAAGTCTAATAAATTCCGGGCATTAACTAGTTGACCAGGTCTGGAGATAAACTTAAATCGTGGTAATCAGACATTCCGATAAATTACCAGAATTACAAAGTTAACTTTCCCTACAGATAAATAATAATATATGGCCCTGTTACTGAGAGCTTCGCTGTAGCTTCCCTTTCTGTTACATCATCGCCATCTCTATTAATACAGACCATGCTGTAGAAACTTTAACTGTCAGTGCAGTTTCTACAGGTGACTGGAATGACAATTAAACACATCTATAAAAAGTGTTATGAAAAGTGATGAAACAAAAACTAGGTTGAATAAGTTACATATGTATCTACATTTAACTTAGGTTTTGTTTCATCACTTTTAACGACCTTATCAGACAGGTAAAGGTGTGTTGAATTGTCATTTTGATGAGTTTCTACAGCATGGCTTGTATTAATAAAGGTGGTGATTCCATACATTGTTATGAGAAAGGGGAAAGGTTACAATGGAGTACATTCTCACTATTTGAAATATATTGAATGTATTAATTATTTTTCTGAATACAGGGCTCTCAACCCGTGAAATTCCCACCCATAACTCTGTATCTATGATAATATTATTTCGCATCTACGTTACGGAGATTTTCATATGTAATACAGCCGTAAACAAAAAGTGGCACCTGGTTTTCAAGGTAAATATACAGAAAATAGGGACACTATTGATAAGCACATTTTATTAAAAATACATTGTAGTAGTTAGATAAAAATGAGGAGTATTTCAGTTTCTGTAAATGGAAAATAATGCATTTTAATAGTTATTTATTAAAATCGATTATGCATTTGGCGGCCATTGTTATGAATGTCAAAGTTTTAAGGTTATTTTTTTTCTTCTGTTATTTAAAACAAAATATGTTCCTAAAATAGGTTCTTAACTTGTTAGGTTGGGTTTTGCGTGCCTTAAGCGCGTATACGCGCTCTAGGTAGCCTTGCTCACAAGGACGATCGTATAAAATTAGCGCGTTAACACTCTGTTTTATATGACGATTTGATTTCGCGGCCTGCCGGTACATCCACACCAAATACCTGCCGGCTAATAAAGGGTTAATATTATTATTTCAATGATGTGAAAGAAAGTCAAGATTTCTTACAAAATAAAAAAGTACATACTAAAATGCATTATTTTCCATTTCGGGAAACTGAAATACTTACTTCTCATTATTATCTTGCTGACACAAAGTGTTTTAAAAAAAAAATGTGCATATCTCTATTTTCTGATAATTTACCGTTTTCAAAATAGCTTTTTGTCAGAATTTGGACATTTAGCTGCAAGCGATTGTCATATAGTTTCATAATGGTAATCGTTTAACCTAAAAGCAAGACAAACTTCCCAGGTTACAAATAATGTGACAACATTTCAACTCTCATCAATATAGTGGGAAAATATTGCTTGTGCAATGATGGAGGACTAAGCTATCAGAGGATTGAACCCTCAACACCTGGGTGAGAACCCAAGCTCTTTACCACTCGTCATTTATTGGTGTACCCGTATATAATATCTTTTATTTGACAAAATAGGTATTAATCTATAGCCTATGCTCGGACATTCTGCAATAATCTAAATGCATACATAATATTTATAATATGATTACTTAAGCATAGATAATTCCCTTAATGACACATAGATGATTTTATTCAAAAATATGATGCATTATTACATATGACAACATTATTCAAACAACGACATCAGATATTCGAAAATAATTGTACCTACATTTTTTAAATCTTATCGTTCCCTTCTTTCAGGGTTGATTCAATAGGTGACTCGGAGAAATAAATACCTAATCAAATCAAAAAGAGGAAAAAATTATTTACACAAAAACTTTGCTGAATTAATTCCACATTAAGAAATTGATACTTGCTTCAAATTTTCATTATATATTGCTTATCGACTTCAAAACTGGAAAAACATCGTACTATCTGAGTTTTATCTTGTGTCTCAATGAATCTTCATCATTATTTTAATTAAATTAATTGTGTATGTATATTTTTACCACGGTATATACTCGTATTATAAGGGATTAATTCTAAACTAACCTTCACATTGAAAAGTTTCAGATTTCTTTAAATTGTTGGGTCTAGAAGTTGTAAACTCATTCTTTGCAATTTTTCGGCCGTTGCTCCCAATCTAACTTAGCAATGGTTAAGCCGTAACGTACAACTTCGCTGTGTCCAATGTAGCCTAGTGTAACTTACACCAATCGGTACACATATACTAGGGAATCCTTTGATAGGAATAAATTTGACTAACCGGGTGAGAGCTTTGATGAATGGTTAACAGAGGTCAGAATGTCAGCGAAGTTGTTTTTGTTTTTTATATTGTTCACCTGGTGTCAGTTCCGGAACTGAGCCGAATGCGATAATTACCTCCTGGCATCACGCACTTCCCCATATTGAATTAGAACACGATTTGAAGTCACGCCGGAATGGGCTTGACAACTCTTTTTTTATAAATAACACTTCACTTTAAATGTCATATTTAACTCAACTTAGCCGCCGCTAAGTTGGTTACAACGGCCGTTAACAAACTTTACTTTAAGATTAGTTATTAACCTACATAAATAATGACACTAGGAATAGCATTCCATTGAGGCCAGGATGTACATGTGCGTGTCCCTCACGTTTACGTGTGCGTGACACCTTATCATTTGATTATCAACACAAACATCAAAATTTACACACTTTTATCGTTAAACATAAAGAAAACTATATTTGGAAAAACTAAGCTTTTGTTAATAGTCTTTTTTTTATCAAATCCTTTTTTTCCACACACACAATGACTGCCAAACTCACGTATCTTAAATTCGTACATTATAATATTGTATCAATATATCTCTTCAAATTGGCCACATTTTGGACAACGTAAGCGCGCGGGTTTTTTAAATTGGCCAAAATGTGGGCAAAAAGCTTCAGTGGATATACGGTTTTTTAACTATATACGCCCAGTTGGTTGGAGAGAGGTAATCAATTTTTATTACTGATTAATTTTTTTAACTGCTACATAAAGTACAGCATTGATAAAAATACGCAGTGGCGCTGTCTTTGAGCATTTTGCGTCTTTGCTAGCTCAGAAATAAACAATTTATTTATTTGATTTACCTCCGAAACCAAACACCTTTTGTCTATGATACCAAACGCCATAGATAATTTAAAATAGTGATGCACAATCTATTTATGAATTGTTCATGGGCTGCAAAGGGTGCAAGAGTTTATTATTGCTTCACAGTAGCTTCTGTTTCTCTAACATTATATTAAAACTAGCCCAAACCCGTTTAAACAATTTTGTGTTAAAATTGTATGTTTTAGGAAAGTACCTACTTTATCGCTTGTCACACAATTATAGTTCCAATTTTCAAAATGACTCTTAAACTCAAAGCAAATCCAAGTTCTAGAGTCCATTTAACCAGAGTTACAGACAGACACATAACCGAAATTAGTTTATTGATTATGTAGATAGAAGTAAAAAATCATTTTGCATATTAATTAAGTAAATTAAAAAAGCCCTCTGCGCCTCAGAAAATTTCTCCAAAAGGACCGTAATCTTTTTTATATTTGATTTATCATGGATGAGGTTAGGTTTAGCGTGAGTTGCAATATTTGTTGTGTTGGCATCACTACTTTAAATAATTCCATAGATTTCGATTGAATCCATAGACTTTTGACAAAGAATGACAATAGATAATTGGGAATTGCTTACAACATTCATAACCGTAACTTAATAATAAATGCGATAACTTAATTGCCACATCAGCACCCGTTGCCCATCTCCTTATCCCCGAGATCGAAGGTCTTCCCTTCGTTCTCCGGATCCCCGTAGAGATTGTCCTGGTTGTCTTTCATTTCCTCGTTCCGGCTGAGGCTTGCTTCGATGTTGCTGCCCTCGGAGACCAGCTTGAGGGTTACGAGGTCTTCCTGGGACTCCAGCGCCAGCACGATATAGCGGCCCCCCTCCATAATTTCGCAAGAGCTTATCCGTTCCGGTGGGGTGTAAACGGATGTCAGGGTACCTGGAATAAACCATCAAGTATTATCTGAGACATCATATAAAAACTAATAGCGATTTGTATTCAAATGTAACATTGTTAACAAAGCGCCATTTTGTTTTTGTTTTTTTTATTTTTTTTATCCTTGGTTAAATGCCATTTCTAGACCTATTTCAGATTTTAAACACATTGGCTATTTTGTTGTGCTATTCAGTGTATTCACAATTTGTACAAAAGCAGAAACGGGCCTAGAATCTGCATTTAATGGGATTGTACAAAATGGCGCTGATCATTGAATTGTGACTGTGTAAAAAATGACGACAGTTTGAACCAACTCAATCCGAATGAATGGACCACATGTTCAGCAGTCTGCGCCGCGGCGCATTCACACATCGCCGACTCTTTAAGGCCCCACATGTGCACCATGTGGGCACGGCGGCTAAGGAGCACCTTATTGATGGAGGACCAGTGTTTACGAGGCAGTGAAGGACCCAGGATATCTCAGGTCAGCCGATTTCAACTCAAGATCTTTCAAGTGGTTAGGTTAGGTTAGAGTTCTAGGGTTAGGTTTGTTAAGTGGTTAGGTTACCTGCGTGTAGGTCCCAGAGACGTATAGAGCGGTCTCTGCAGTTGGCGTCACTGGAAAGCAGGTGCCCCCCGCCAGGGGCCAGTCTCAGGGAAGTGACAGCCGCAGTGTGGCCCCATAAGGTGAATCGACAGTTGCCTGGAAACAATACATATCAAATTAATAATATTAAAGCAAATGAAAAATTAAACGCTCGATTCATAAAAGCCTTCCAGAGTAGTTAATACTCTCCCTACCATCAGTGTCGTGGTGGCGAAATACATCCGTTCGGAATCGAAATGATGCTTTAAATGGCTTTAGCTATATTTTCACACGGACGTGGACACAGAGCCAGCAAAATGAAGTAGATAGACAACCTCCAAATATGGTGCTGGAGAAAAATGCTCAGGATTCCATCGACAGCCTAATGTATTAATATTGAAAAAGCTGTACATCCAAAATAGGCTATCAACTGTCTGCCTGCAACGTATCCTGAGACCAAGTATCACAGGCATACGGAACTTTGTTATCCCCGCTGTTGATTCCAAAACTGCTTACCGATTACAGATGCAGATGAACATGACCGTGGACGGAATTAATTGGTGTTTGCTGGAATTGTGTGAGGGGGAACAGAGGAAGAACATTCACTTACCACTGTACCTCTGCATAGTAGCACAAAACACAATCACAATATATTGAGTTCCATTGCGATACCTCGAGGTAATTATCGCAACAAAACGAAAGAGTACTTAAACGATATTAACACATTGTAGTCGGGCGCTTCAAACAATAGACTCTAGCCTATAGCGGGTGTTTTTCGCGATTAACGCAAAAATATATCGCTTTCTTAAAATTATATATGACATTTGATCATCAAAAATAAATTATAATTGCTTTGATTACATCATAATTTCACCACATTATTTCAAAGCTGAATATAAAAACCTGATATTAATTCAGTAAATAGCATTCAATATTCAGTATTTGAAAATTCCATGTAAAAGATAACATGTTTATTTATATCATATAGTTATATAATAAATAATAATATATATTTGCCATGCCCGAAATTTTACAATCGCTGGATGTGTGAAATCTGATACGTAAATATTGAACAGTGTCGCCTAAGGCCGAAGGCGAACACTCGATAACTCATAAGTTTAATTGCTTCTTGTCAAAAAAGAGTCTTTTGCGGTTGCCTCGCCTAATTGAAGAGCCCATTCCACTTATGAATCATAGTATTTATTCTTTCAAGGAATCAGTACACTTCATATGTTGATAATCCATCACAAACCATAAGTGCATGTATCATTGGCTTGTAAAGACATTTTTGTAGGGATAAAGTCCTATACAATGATAATATATTCAAATAATAAAATACCAAACAGTAAACAAAACGGTGCGAGCGGTATGAAAAATAGTTGAATACGTGAAATGACTCAAACTAAACTGGAGATTGAGATTGCATAAAAACTATAGATTTTTGGCGACGCCTTTACAAGTGGCACACTAGCCAATCCGGACAAGGCATCTCAAATAACGTCAACAGAGTGTCGCCTAGCACCCAGGTAGCAAATTACCCTTCAAGGCGTTTTATTTCACGATGATAACAAACCCGTATAATGCCGTTTCCCGCCAAAAACCGACTGTCGACAAAAACGGCATTTGCCGTGTCCCGCAGTTGACCCGGCAGTCCGCGAAAAACGGCAAATGCCGTGTCCTGACGACAATGTGTTAAGCAATTCCAAGATAGTAAACTCCTTTCTTCTCGCTTTTTAAGCGAGATTGTGTGCACGAAAAATACCAACGGCTTGCTTTTGGTACTTCAATCAAATTCTGTATTTTAAAAAACAAATGCGCTCTAATTTGCACTGTGTTCTGGCTGTTGTTCCAAATTTTAAATAATTTTCCAACAAGGCGATGGTTAGGGATACGTAGGAACTGGATAAATGACATTCCGGTAGGAACTAATCCTATTCTCAATTTTAAAAGCAAACACGCGCCTTTCCAGGCAGAGCAGGAATGGAGTGGAGAAGCCTTGTCCACCACAGAACATGGAGTAGGGGTGACAATCTTTAGCAATGAGGCAACGGCTAAAGAAGTAATTATAAGTATTACCTGTGACCAGGTCCCACACCAGTATGCGGGCGTCGTCCAGCCCCGATACCACGCAGCCGTCTGCGGAACTGATCGCCAGCGAGGCCGTGTCCCTGCCGGGCTTCCACTTCTTAAAGAGCGTACCCGACTGCAGGTCGTACACCACTATGAAATTGGGCGAGGGCTCGTCCAGCTCCAGGGCCACCACGCACACGTATGAACCTGGAGGAAACACAATACACATTTTACAATTTATGTTAAGTTTACTGCCAATCATTTCATTAAAAGAATTATACACATAATTATAAAATATTTTAACTGATAGATCTTTGAGGAAAAAACCCATGTTGCCTAGTGCAGAGAAGGGGCTTAAAGTGTTAAAAAATATTTGTATATACATATTAGAGTTTCAAAACCAAAATATTGTGTACATCTGATTTTGAAAACTCTACGTAAAGCCCGTGTAACGTCGGGGACTTCAGCTAGTTGGAGATAAATATACATAAAAAGAAGCTTCCAGTCTTATCAAAGATAAATCCATTATGACTGATGCCCTCACCTTCGTGTGTGATGGCAGCCAGTGAGGTGATGAAGTCATGGTGCGGTATCCTCAGGTCGTAGAGCAGCTTGCGTGAGCTCAGATTCCACACGAGCAGCGGGAACGGCTTCTGGGTCTCATCTCCGCACACTAAGATTCTGAAACAATCATTAGAATGAACATAACATGTTTATTTTGGGAGGTTGGTATGGGTAACGCCGCCCAGGAACCATTCATTGGATAATCAAGACCTCTGCCAAAGGTCACCCCAAGATAAAAGCTAAGCTTGGTGATTTAGCAGAGGTCCAGATCTGCGCGGCGGATGCGTCTGGCCACCAGCTGAGTGGCGGGCCGAGAGGAGAGGCCGGTTAAGAGAGATCTCTTTACCTCAAATATGACATAGGTCCTGAGGGAAACTATTTTCCTCGAGGCTTTTTGTGTGGAGTAATTTGATTAGTTGATGCAAAAATAATGTCTAAAAAATACAAAAAACATGCTCAGAGAAAATTATTTGAATACAATTAGGCACTAAAGTATCACTTTCGGAAAAATTGTCACCATCGTAGTATTGCATGCCAAACGACTATATTTGGACTAATAGCAGTGTGAGTGGTACCTTTTTGAAACAATTAAATCTAGCAGGATCATCGGGATAATCAATTGAAGTTTCGTTTAATGTTTTTGAACACTTTTTGCTTACCTTCCGTCGCCTGATACCAACAGGGAGTTAAGAAATCGGTCTTCTCCTGCTTTGAAAGTTGTCACACAGTCACCTGTAGAAACATATTAATTAATATTGTCAATTTATTATAATTATTATTGTTAAAAAAAAAAATTGGTTTCACTGAGGATTGAACCTTCCTCCCCAGGAACTGGAGTCCAACCGTGCTAACATTTTTTTTCGTATTTATTAACTTCTGACTTATTAACTTCTAACTGACCGACATTTTTTTCGTATTTATTAACTTCTGTAATGTCATCCAATTTCAGAGAAATACGTTTATATCCACGTGTGTGTGCGTGATTGCCACCAAAAGTTAATAGAATGCATTGTCATCATTAATGAGTCTATATGCCGAGTTTCAGCTTGATAGGATGTCGGGAAGTGTGTTAATTTCCGCTTCCAAGAATCCACTCCATTCACGTTAATTCAAGAAAACAAACGAGAACTATGCACAATAGAAAAATAGTTTGATTTCTTGATTTTAAAAAAAGTCTGCCAATATCTACTCGATTTCTGCATTATACTTAAGGTTAACCTTTTTACCACGCTCCTAATGATTATAGGTTAACAGTATTTTCGATACATTTTGATACAGGCATATTTTTGTGACATTCATACATTTTCAGTGAAAATCGTGGAGCATCGTGGCCAAAAGGTTAATAAAGAATGTAGACTGAGAGATTGTATTGCGTACCCGTGTCTGTGTTCATGAGGTTGACGTACATGCGATTCCGCGACAAGCACACGAGGTGCGAGGGGTCATGCAGGCCATAGAACGGCATCTTCTGGTTCATCACGCCCTTCAACGGGGTTATGAAAGTACCCTGGAACACAAATACAAGTTACAGTAGAATAGGAGAATAAATATATTTTGCTTCTCCGTGGACTAAAATAGCTGTATCTCATTATAATTAAAATTTTACAAAGTCAGGCCCGCCTCTGGATATTTACAAAAAAAATCGAGCCAGGTACATCCCAACATTCCTCTACCTCATCTTCTTCCCCTCACCATTTCCTTGAGAATGCCACAGTCCTACTGGCTTCAGACAATTGAGACTCTTGTGTTATGACCGGTCGGTGGCCGAGTTGACATCGCGCAAGCAACATTTTCCGCTTTCGGTATCTGGTAGTAGGAGATTTTCAAATATTGTCAGGTTATTCGTAACCCGGGAATGTTTGTCTTTATGTTAAATATAAATAAATATAACATTTTCAAATTTAAAAAATATTACTTAGAGACCCTTCTCTCATCCTTCAGCTCATTAGCATCTTCTTAAGTTGTTTCCTCATTGCTGAGGTGCACCTATTTGAATAGTAGATTACCTGATCTAGTATTGTTACCTGGTTGAGATCATAGACCCTGAGTTCCCGCCGGCATAGCACTACGCAACGGAATTGGTCGATGGGCACCAGGTTGATGGGGTGTGGAACCCCTGCTAGCGTGCGCACCTTCTTGCATCTGCGACAGACAAACAAACAGCGAGGAATTAGAGAAACAGCAAAGAAAAGGATGCAGAGTTGTTCTATTTTAACATGGTAGATCATTATTTTTTTTATTTAACGGCAATATAAAGTAAAGTAAAAAGATACAATATTAAGTAACATAATGATATAAAGTGATGTAGTTTGTTCTCAGTCCTCCTCACTAGGTATTCCTGTTCCGAGGCGGACTGTAGGTTGTTGTATGTGTGTTGATCATGATTTCCTCATTGTTGTGAATGATGATTCTTGATCGAAATTAAACACCTTCTTCGCAACAAGCATGTGTCTTTTTATTAGACTTAAAACACGTATAATGGTGACGAGTGCATAGGACAGCCAGGAGGCTATTGTCCATACTCTTATGCTGTCAGAATCTCTCTGGTACTCACCATGAAGGGGCGAACTTATACACCATTAACATCTGTTGGAAAACTCTATGAACTTATAACACTAGTGCCATCTGTGCCGCGTAGCTTGAACTATCACAATTATCATAAGACACGTGACTCAATGTTCCGAGAAGGACTTAACGTCAAACGTAGCTTGGTCACATATTAAGAATATCAGAAGACCGAATTCTACTGAAAATACCGCGTGCGATTGCAAAGGGATGATGTCCAGTGAGCTGCCCCCGGCAACATTGGGAGAAGCAGCTCCAGCAACTTCTTACCGAGGTGATGAGTCCCCATTACGAATAGGACAAGGGATGACTAGATTATTATATGATAATCTACTTACAAACATTATGAAGACGATGTAAAGACAACATGAAACTAAATACAAAATTTTAAAACTACAGGCTGCCTCAGAACAGGAAACCTTAGTGAGGGGGACTGTGAAAACATTTGAATTTATACTTATATTATACTTTATACCTACATCATGTACAAAAATTGCCATTGAATCTGTAACGATGCTATGAGAATATTCTGGAACGGTCGCCAATGCAAAACGCATTGTAGCAGGAACTCTCTAGACGAAATGCGAGCATTCAGCGTTCCTAAATACAGGTCTGAAATGTTCTTGATGTACCCGGGCGGCTATACAATGAGGCGCGTCGAGATTTACTCAGTCATTAATTAGCAGTTTTACGAGTGACCAACATGCGAGCGCTGCTACTGCTTGCTGCATACTGAAGTGGCCGACCACCGACCGCCGGTTCCACCTGCGTCGCGCCCCGCTGTTGCTTCACCGCGCCGCTACAGGACCCACTCACCTACACCAGGCTCTGCACTGATTATTATGGACTCCTCGGGATCACATCAGCGCCCTGGCCCCGGCTATCATTTCTGGCCAGCAGTCCTCACACGCCTAGACCCTGCGGCATCTTCGCCGGTCTGCATCTCCCGTACATCTGCCGACCAGGTCCATCGCACCTTCGGCTACCTTGTTCACACTGGAGTACCCGGAAGACTCCACATCTTACACCAGTGCTGAACACATCCGCGAGTCCGGTCTCCACCAACGCGGTGTCGACTCACTGACCACCGCCTCGACCACTTCATCGCCGTCATTGACGCCTACACCTGGTGTCATTGTCATCGTCATCAATTCTACTGACTCAAAATAAACGCTGTGACACAACACAACATTTATCTTTCATTGTCTCCTTACCAGATTCCCAAAAATCTAATAAAAAAATATTATAGAGAGAAGAAATTTGGTGTATTACTTACTTGGAGACATCCCACACACAGATCTCCTCCCGTTCTGTTGACAAGCTGGCCACGAACCCTTCACACTTTTCCAACCTGACTACCAGATCGTACTTCTTAGAGTCAAAGACCTCAGACATAGTTTGTTCCTGCTCTTTTCCCACCTGACTCATATCCAAGTTCAGAGGGACGAGACAAGCCACCGGAGGTGCTTTCGTAGTTTCATACCACGTCTTGCATGTGTCTCCCTCGATTCCCACTCCCCTCTCTTTCTCCCGAAGGAACAAGAACAGCAAAGTATAAAACTGCTTTGCATCATAATTCAGAGCGAACGAATTGATCTGTATGAATTCTCGTAGGAATCTAATGTGTTCGGGCGTGTTTTCTATGTCTTTGTCATCCATCTCGAGGAGGTCTATGTCCTCGAGCATCTGGCCGCAGCCCAGTGCCGATATTTTGTCGAATATCCAGCTCGGGTCCACGTAGCAGACTTCGTAAGAGAATTTGTTAAGGTCATCTTTGCAAAGGTGATATCGTTGATAAGGGACTTCTTCCAACTTTCTCGCGTTGAAGCTGCAATGCAAAAAAAATAAATAAGTAAGTTATAACAAAAAAAATTCCCATTAAATCTCGCATTTTTATCCAACAAAGAACATCCATGGGATATTTTCACAAACTATGATTACCGTCAAAATAGTATGGAAGATTTAAAGTTTATTTTTCTCAATCTGATCATTGTACTAAAAATGTGTAATTTCAATATTTTCATTCATAATCATTGATTTTAAAAAAGATCTAAAACTACACATTCCCAAACGGTTCCAACTGGCTACAACGTCATTATGCGTGAATGCAATGTCATTATCCCAGCGTGACGTCAATGCCACCATATTCACAAACAAAAAGGAACATGTTTGTTTTGGTGGCAAATCGATATTTATTTATTAGCATAAAAATATCTTCATTTTGAAAATACTCTATTCATCGCCGTTCAGGCAAAATTAACCAAATCAGAAACACAATTTTGAGATGATATTGAAATTTGAATGTTGAAGATAAAACTTTAAAGTTAAGTACAAGTGTTTGCTTCCTTTGATAAAATTAAACATGTTATACAGGGTTTTCCAAAAAGAGGTGTTATTTTGAATAGCCCGCTATTTCGGTAGATGTTACTTTTGAAGCTGTCATTTTTTGACATTTGACAAGTAGAAACTACGCCATTAATAAAAATGGAACGATACACGCTTCAACAACGCATTGAAATTATTAAAATTCACTTGAGTGAATCAAATGCAAATCATCTTGAGTGATGAGGCCCATTTCCACCTCGGTGGCTTCGTCATCAAGCAAAATTGTCGCATCTGGGGCCCGGAAAACCCAAGAGTTATTGTTGAAAAGCTTTTCTATCCTCAACGTGTGACTGTTTGGTGCGGTTTATGATTCGGCGGAGTCATTGGACCTTACTTTTTCGAAAATGAGGCTAGAGCAACAGTTACGGTGAATGGATTGCGCTATCGAGGGATGATTAATATTTTTTTATGGCTGGAATTGGATGGTATTGATTTGGACAACGTTTATTTTCAACAAGACGGCGCTACGTGCCACACAAGCAACGAAACCATTGATCTTTTACGATTGAATTTCAAAATTACACCTCTTATTGGAAATCCCTGTATATTACTGTTTTTCATTTTTTTTAAGACAAGTAAACATTCTCAGGTATTTTCTCTACTTCCATATTTATAAGCGGAAAAATTTGCAAGTCCTGTAATGATGGATGACTTAGCCGGCAGAGGATTGAACTTGTGACACCTAACAACCAAAACTTCTGGACTGCCGGCGCTAAATTTTCGTCATTCGTCAGCTGATTCTATTTTCATAATAACTTGCTTGTTTTTTGCAAAATAATAATTTCATAAATTGTACCGGCTTACCAGATAATATGTTTATAAGTTGAATAATAATCTACCATAAGTAGTTACCCTAAAATAGCTACATAGCTATGATTTTTTAATAGTATCCAAGGATACGCTGGCGAAAAGAGAATAACATTGTTTGTTTTGAAAAAATTAGTAAATGCAAAAATATTAGTAAAATCAAGCACTACAACAAAACAAATAAAGAAAATTGTTTTTTAAACATATCGCTCGTTTGCTGCAATAATGACACAATTCAAAATAAGCAATTTTTCAGGAAACGCAAACGTCAATATTGACACATACTGCTGTCTCGCGGCAACTCTTGGTAATTCAGGTACGTTGTTCTATCATATTTTCAGAAAATAGTACAAGTAGAAATGGTTAGCGTTTAATCAAATAAGTCAGATGTGGATATTTTTTTTGTTGTTATTACAGCAAACGTAAAAAGAAGAGAAAATAATTATGGAGTCAAAAAGTTAGTAACGAAAAAACTAAAGTGTTATTTATAAAAAGCAGATATGAATCAAGCAAAATAATAAAATAGGTACAACTTGCAATGTATTGTAACACGAAAATTATATGTACAGTGAAATCTCCATCGACCGTTCCTAGAATAATCACTGTGTCATTTATTTATTCCAATACCGAATTATTATCATACAAAACTCGCAAAAATAAACTGTATCGTTCATTCCTCTATGATTAGTTTTACGGCATTAATCATTTAAAACACGCAGTTTTTGTAATATTTTATTTCCGACATAAGTTGTCGTTAGACACTCAAACACAGCGGTGCGTGCATGCGGTTATCTTTTTACTTTCTAGTTTTTGAGCTTTTCAACCTTAAAAATGAACAAAATGAAAAAGTGCATACTCTTCTAGAGTTATTTAAAATTGTCGAAGATGTGAAATATGTATTTTTTTTTGACATATGTATATTTTTGTGATATATATATCTTTTTGCGAAATATTTATCTTTTTGTGAAATATGTATCCTTTTGTGAAATATGTATTTTTTTGTGATATATGTATCTTTTTTGTGAAATATGTATCCTTTTGTGAAATATGTATATTGTTGTGAAATATGTATAGTTTTGTGAAATATGTATATTTTTTAGAAAATTAAACATCAGCGTGTATCTTTTTCAATATCCCCCCACATCCATATATTATTTTAATACGACTTTTCAAAAACGATAAATAGAAGTTTCACTGTATTCTTATAATCACAATAAATGGTTCTTTCAATAATCCAAAATCAAATCAAGCACAAAACAACACAGCCATGTGTCAGAGCTGTTAGTTAGAGATAGACATGCATAGATAAAGATCATATACATGTTCGGATAGGTAACCGGATAAAACAGAATAGTGACAAAACAGAACACGATTTTTTTAAATAAGTAAGGTTAGGTTATAATTTGAAATTTTTACGGCGTGTTTTCGTGATTATTTTTTTGGGTTCACACTGTAATGCTGTCCGAAACATTGGCTGAAGAAGGAGGAAGCGCAACACAGCATAATAACCAAAAAAATAATCACGATAAAGTGAGGTTCGGTTAGATTTTTTATTTTCTTCAATGTTCAGTTGTGTCACTGTTCTGTTTTGTCGTGGAACCGTACCGATACAGGTGTGTGTGTGAGAGTTATTCCATTACCATTCCGGGGAGAAGCGGTTCTCTTGGGAGAGCAGCCGGCCCATGGTGGGGTCGTTCCCCTCATGCCAGTTCCCCTGCACCAGAAATACAACAATACAATCACACTCCTTCCTTTCTCACCACAAACTGTTTTAGACGCCTAGAAAGTGAAGGTTAGAATAACCTAAACTAAAATAGAACAATGTCATCAATATCCCACCTAGTTGTTCATATATTACATCCACTTAACAGTTAGTCAATAGAAATGTTATCTATGAATACCGAAATGAAAAACTGATGGCGCCAATTTACGTAAAACACGTTCAAGAAAGACACAAATATATAAAAATATATTGGATTCTTATTTGTATTTCTGTTAATCTCATTGTGATATCAGATATGAGCACATCAGCAGAATCAGCCAGCCCTGCTCATTAAATAATATTAATACTAGCGCAGCCCCTCGAAAAATCATGGAATAGTCATAGGAGCGTAATTGCGTGCTAATATTTTGTTGAAATGCGTTACATTATCATTATTAGCGAGAAGCGGGACCAGATTCGGTAGCTGCATCTACATCATATTTATACTTTTGATCTGTTTATCTCTTCAGTGAGAGTGAGTATAATACCCGACTGAGAGACAGCCTGGGTTCTCACTGTCTCGTAAACTTTTATTTGTCAATTGTATATTGTGCTCCCACAGCCGTTGTGCCTACATGATGCATAGGTGGGGACTTAAAGAGAAGATGGAGTGTACCTGAAAGTACTGCACGAGCGTGTGTCGTATGTATCGCTCCACCTGGGGGAAGAAGCACTCCTTGGCGGCCTCGCGCAGTGCTGCGTCCCTCCAGCGCGCTCGCCCGTCCCCGCCCCAGCGTAGGAAGGGGGCCACGCGGGCAGAGGCGCGCGCCCAGAAGATGGCCGCCGGGGCCCAGGGGACTAGACAACACAACGCGTTAAAGTTAGGTTAGGAAGATGGCGCCCAGCAGTTTCGTCAGTGTTTCAAAATCTATTAATTAAAAACATGTGTAAACACAAGTGTGTTTACACACGTACCACTACATGCACTAGTCTCGAGGTTAGGTGCCGGTATTTTTATTTGGTACATGCTTGAACTATCAAAGAATTTATGAATGGCGAGTGTGGGTTTCGAGGGTTTTCTCACCGCTTGAGCGAAGAAAGTACCAAAGTTCTGCCAAACAATAGTTCAAAAATGCTTACAAAAAGTCATTTCTTCATTCTCTTGTATGAAATTTAAAACATAATATTTACGGTATGTGTCGTCGCTGTGGAACTGCCTGTCCATGGCCAAGATGTCCACCATCTCGTGGTCGGCGAGACCGTGACGGGCGGCAGTCAGAGCCCCGAGACAGGAGCGCAGGCGCCCCTCCCCGCACAATTCCTCCAACGCAGCCAGGGCGCCCCCGGCCAGCAAGGGCCCACTGCACGAAGACCGTGTGCCCCACGCCTGCCACACTGACGTGCGCCACGCCAGGATCTGTAACCATACATCCAGCATTTAATTTGGCTTCATCAAGAATGTAATAAATAATGAAGCGACCCAGATTTGGACCGAGGAAGAGGTGGTTAGAAATATAATAGGACGGGAAGGACTGAAGACTGCCTGGAGGCCAATGGCGCACTGCTTGGAAGAACAAAATCATTGAAATATGTCAATACGTTGTATGTTGGAGATTTTTTGTAAAGTTTAAATGAGAGGGGAAGGGAGGGAGATGTGGGCGAAGAAGGTTTTTTACCTTAGCGTGCAATGGCAGCTTGCACTCCTGCACTGACCGCAGCACGCATTCCTGTATGACCGCGTTGACTGAGTGATTGAACTGCACCACCCCGGCCATCACCATACTCCTGGCTTCGGCCGTGTCGAGATCTGGCATCCTCATGAAGCAACCCCCCTCGAGCCGGGATCTGAGTGCAGCCGCCACGTTGGGCCCCGTCTCCCGGGGGCCCTCTGAGGTGGTAAGGACTATCTTGACATTGTCAGGCAGGCGGGGGGGGATCCAATTCAGGGTCGGGGGGCTAAAGTCGTCGGCCTGGTCCAGCCCGTCCACCATAAATACGGTGGGGCGCTGCTGGGCGATCTCGGCTATCAGGCGTTGGAAAACCTCGCAGAATGTCGCCATGTCCTGGAAATATTACATTATTATTTATTTTTTTATGAAAGACGTACATTCCCGGGTTTCGAATAAACTGACAATATTTTAAACCCTTAAATCCTCCTACTACGCTCACAGAAAGCTGAAAATGATTGTTTGTGTTATGTTCCCGTTAATTATATTATTGGTAGATACTTTATCGGTTGTATTAATTCTTCTCAGTCAGCTCCAATTTTGAAAATGACACTTAAATTCAAAGTAAATTTGAGTTCATTGAACCAGAGTTACGAAGGATGCACATTCAACCAAAAATTATACTCTTGAAAAATCAGTAAAAAATATTATTATTATTATTTTATTTAAACGCCCATAGGACTTTTACATATAATAATGTACATCTTTATTTTTTAGTTTTACAGATTACATAAAATATCAGTGTTAAAAAACAAAATTAGAGTAGAGGCGCACTGTGCCACGGGGCGACAGCCTGGACGAGAGTGTGCTCTGATGTTTATGTAATATTATGAATATTATTATGTTTGACTCACGTATTTTCCAGTGTACTGTGAGCCATAGAGGATCATGGAGCACTGGTTGACGATGGAGCCTAGGATTCCCACCAGGGTGTTGGAACGGTTGGTGATCCCCACAAACCTGGAACACCAAAATTAACAGTTACAACACTACAACACGTAAGATCTTTGGGTAAATATACATATCAGAGGGAGAACCATCTTTTTTTATTTTTATTTTTTTTTATTTTTTTATTTTTTTTTATTTTTAGGTTTGTCAACAGTGATTCATATCATAGCTCTCGAAATTCAATTACACAATTTAAACTTGGTTGATACTATCACTAATTACAGACAAACACAACATTGATGAGCACAAAACTATAAGTAAAGAATAATGTACATGTATGCACCTACATGCATACATGTATACACAAATACATACACTTACTTATACATTTCATAACAGCAATAGTAATTACTTTATAGATAAACACGATAGGTAGCTTTAAGTCTTGTTTACGTTTGATTTGAAAGTGGCCAGTGATGACATTGACAAATCAATGGGATGACTTTTATATGTCTCGTTAAAATAACGGCACATTCTTGGTAAAGGTGAGTCACACCCCAGCTTAGTTTTATATTTTTTAATATGTAACGGAATATAATGTATGAGTCGGGAACCAATTCTAGGAACGTTGAACATAATTTTATAGAGTAAAAAAGGGCAGTTTATTAGAGCATTAACAATTTTGAAAAGAAAATTTAAATCGATATTTAGTCTTCTCTGTTCAAGGGTGCGTACATTGTAGAAATTTAGTCTATCGGTGTAATGAGGAAGTGATCGAGCTCGCTTATCACAATACGCTAGGTGGTACATAAAATGTTTTTGAACCCGCTCTATTCGCTGAATATGAACTTTGTAGGTTGGACTCCATATAGAACTTGCGTACTCCAACACGTTGCGGGTCAAGGAATTGTATAGCGTTATTTTTGATTTGGGATTCTGAAAATTTTTACTATTTCGTTTGATAAATCCTAGCATTTTTAGGGATCTAGAAATAATGCTGTCGATATGAGGTGTGAAAGTTAGTTTTTTATCGAATATTACGCCTAGGTCCCGAATGGTTGTGACTTCCTGGAGTTTAGTACCGTCGATAAAATATTGAGTTGAGATTGAGTTGCGTTTACGTGTAAAAGTTATGTGGACACATTTTAAAGAATTCAGAAACATTCTATTGTCAGTGCACCACTTAGAAACTCTGTTGATATCATTTTGAAGGAGTATTGAATCAAGTAATGTGTGGATAATTTTAAAAATCTTACAATCATCGGCGAACAATAAAATTTTAGAATCCAAAATAACATCGCACAAGTCATTTATAAAAACAAGGAACAAGATCGGGCCCAAATGGGACCCTTGAGGTACTCCAGACGGTACATCTAATCCTCTTGATTCATAACCATCAAATACTACTCTTTGTTCACGGTCAGTTAGATAGGAGTGAAACCAGTTTAGCAAGGTACCATGAACACCCATGCGTTTTAGTTTATGTATTAATAATCTGTGATTTACCTTATCAAAGGCCTTGCTAAAGTCAGTGTAGATGCTGTCTATCTGTTGACCTTTATCGACAGCTTCGGTTAAGGTAGTGACATAGCAAAGTAAATTGGAGGATGTTGATTTCTGGGAGAGAAATCCATGCTGTTTTGGAGTAATAAGATTTTTGAGATGATAATTCAGACTTGGACAAATTATTTTTTCGAAAATTTTAGCAAATGAACAGAGAATGGAGATGGGTCTATAGTTTGTGACGTCGTGAAGGTCGCCACTTTTAGGTATAGGTACAATATTTGCTTGTTTCCATCTTGTTGGGAAAACGGATGAAGACAACGATTTCCTGTAAATGATAGTCAGAGGGAGTGCGAGACTGTGTGCACACTTTTTAATTAGGATAGGTGGAATTTTGTCGGGACCCGGACCTTTGCTCTGGTCGAGGTTAAGCATTGCTATTTTTACATCGTGCACACTAATATTTACTGTGTGCAGAACGCCATTTGATTGATCAATTGAAACGGGATGAGGTTGAGTCTCTTCGTTGCCTCTTATGTTATCTTTCTCATATACTGATGAAAAGTGTTGGGCAAATAGTTCACTGCTTTCCTCGCCATTGGATGACTTTTTTTCTCCATACGTCATATTTTGGGGGATAGTACTGTTATTTTTTTTCTTTTGTTTGATAAATCTCCAAAAAGTTTTAACGCTATTATGATTAACCAGACACGATTCGATTTGTTGAATATATTTAAAGTAGCAATTACTAATGAGTTTGGAACAACGGGTGCGTAAGAGTTCGTAAGAATTTCTATCACGAGGATTTTTATATTTTTTATAGAGAATTCGAAATTTATTTTTTTCCTTAATAAGTTTAACTAAGTCTGGTGAGTACCAGTGGGGATACTGCTTATTACAATTTACAATTTTGGTTACGCATTTCTCAATTATACGATTCAGATGAGTGTAAAATATAGAAACCATATTGTCTACCGACATGAATTCAGGTAAGAGTAATGCCCAATCTAGTTCTTGTAATTCCCTATTGAATTGAATGTAATCATTTTTATTAAAATCATATTTAAGTAAGGTTTTATTTTTTAGCATTTTTGTTAATTTGAAATCAAAACTATAATCAATCTCTAAGGGTGGATGATGTACATCAATGCGACTTAAGATATCGGTACTTTGCCTGACTTGTAGTGCATGTGAATTGGATAAAACGAGATCTAAGATTCTGCCGTTACTGTTCACAATGTCATTGAATTGATTGAGGTTATTTAGGGCAAGAAAGTTCACAAGATGGTTGCCGATGTCATTATTATAATTTTCTGGAGATAAGAAATGAGTCTGGTTAGGCTCATTGCGGGTCCAACGAATACCTGCCAGGTTGAAATCTCCTATAATTAACAAATTTGATTCACCAACGCCTTCCATAACATTGCTAATTTTTTTAAAAAGGTATTCAAAATTATCAACAAGCAACGGGGGGGGTATATAAATAGCACAGATATAGAGACATCTCGTTAATTTGTTCTGGCTGAATTTAATAGTCACCCATACGTCTTCCAAGATACTTTCCCAATGCTTGCAGCGGTTAGTTTGGTACTCTTGTAAAACGGCTATCAATACACCCCCTCCGTCACTTTTATGGTTAGAAGAACTGTTACGGTCCCTTCTGAAAACATTATAACGCGAGTCAAAAATTTCTGCATCAGATATAGAGTCGTTCAACCATGTTTCAGTTAGAATAATAATATCAAACTTGTTATTAAGTATTTCTAGATAAACTTCATTAAGTTTAGTTCTTAAACCCCTGCAATTCTGGTAGTAAATTCTTAGGTTGTCCATGTCAGTATACATAATTCACAGATAATATACCAATTGAAATTAAACAAAATACGGTAGGAATCAGGCAAGCGAAGCTAACGAGTCCTGGTTGCGAATCACAACTACATGCGCTGAGTTTTCATCTTTACGTACAAATATTTTACCATTACGGATCCACACGAATTTATAATTAAGTTCTTTCGCTTTAATCCTCGTGGCTGCATGCAGGGCCTTGTTTGCTGGTGTGAGGTGTTCGCTGACGTATACCGGTGATTTGATGCCGTCGATGCCTAGATGTGTTGAGTTTAGCTTGGAGTTCATGTTTTTCTTGTTGTAGCTGACGACTGCAGCCAGGACTTCATCCCTTGCCCTCACGCTCGGGAGCTTCACGACGATTGACTTGGGCCTTCTGGAATCTGGTTTGATCTTGGGGACTCGATGAATGTTAAGTATTTCCGACTCGGCAAAGGGGCGAGAAATCACGGTTCCAAGTTGTTTAACGATCGATATCAGGTTCTCAGATTTATGCTCAGGTACGCACTGGATCTCGACGTTGGTTTCCCTGGCTGTCTGTTCCATGTGGGACACGCGTGCGTTAAGATCGCGCACTTCTGAGTTTAGCTTAACATTCTCAGCTTGTAAATTTTTTATTGTGCCCAATGAATCAGATAACATTTTTTTCAGGTCTTCATACTCGGCGGAAATGAAGCTGATGGAGTCTTTTATATCTGGCAGAATATTTAGTTTCGTATTAATTGTTTCGTTCATTTCTCGAAACTTTTTATCGATATAACTAATGATTTTATTGTCATCTTCCTCAGCGTCACTAGATGTCGTTGATTTTTTTTGAGCATTCCTCTGTCGACTCATGTTAAAGGAATTATTTATTTAAATATTTATTTTTAATTTGAATGTAGATACAGTATCGTGACTAATGCACAGAGCGAGAATGATTATGCCTGGTTGTGATTTTGGCTAAAAGTTATGTTGTCAATAATTAGTTCTTATTTCTTCAGATAGATGGTGTAGGATTATTTATTTAAATTTATTTATTTTTAAAAAAAAGTAAAGTTTTTTTTTTTTTTTTTTTTTGGTCGGTGTGAGGATCGAACTCGATGCGCCGCGGCCGGATAATGTGCAAGCGATAGTGGTGCGTTAACCCGCGCTGCCACGGCTCCCTTCTGAGTGGTGGCGTATTTCACTCCTATATACTGTAAATTGCCTTAGCACAGTATATAATAACAGATGGTTGATTTTTCGGCAACAACACTGACACTTCACAGTTAGTTTAAAACACTTGTAAAATATAAATGAGGCTTTATAGATTTCACAAAATTCGACAATTCTCTAGAGTGTTCTTCGGGGACACATTTAACGATAAATTATTTGGTTATTAGGAGTTATAATCTACAAATTTTGGATATTTTTGTGGAGCGATTTTTTGACATGCGCTCTTTATCACTTGACACTTGAAAACTGTAAACTAACTGAAAATCTTAACTAAGGCGAGTCAATAATTATTTTGTTGAGCACTGTTTTGCAGAATAAATTAAAAAATAGGTTGTCATGAATGTAGGTACTACAATTATGGGTGCCGCCGCCTCAAGAACCATTAATTGAATAACCAACACATCTGCCATAGATCACCCCAACCGGTTCACTACGTTTGGTGACTTAATAAGGGTGCCCGGGTTCATGGAGTGATGTTTGTCCAGATCTTGGTGGCGAATAAACCCACCAACTGTGTGGCGACCTGACTTTCGACCCCAGTGGGAGGGATGGATTCATACATCCATCCCTCCTGGACACACTGACCCCCAGATTCCTACACACCCTTAATACCTTTTTCCTGTCCTTCTTTCCCTTAAACAGACCCCCCCACACATCATGACATAGGCTAAGAGAAATAATTTTCCTGTATGGAGTTAATGTAATGGGCTGTGATTGTTTAAATGGTTTTAATTGGCAACACCAAGATGTTTCAAGGAAAAATAATATAACTGTAAAAAAATACCAAAGTCCAAGTGAATATTTTTCACAACAAAATTGAAAAACACATCTATTTCAGAAATTAGGGTAGGTACAGGGTTTTCCAATAAGAGGTGTTATTTTGAATAGCCCGCTATTTCAGTAGATGTTACTTTTACAACGCATTGAAATTATTAAAATTCACTTGAGTGAATCAAATGCAAATCATCTTGAGTGATGAGGCCCATTTCCACCTCGGTGGCTTAGTCAACAAGCAAAATTGTCGCATCTGGGGATCGGAAAACCCAAGAGTTATTGTTGAAAAGACTCTCTATCCTCAACGTGTGACTGTTTGATGCGGTTTATGGTCCGGCGGAGTCATTGGACCTTACTATTTCGAAAATGAGGCTGGAGCAACAGTGAATGGATTGCTATCGAGAGATGATTAATGATTTTTTATGGCCGGAATTGGATGGTATTGATCTGGACAACATTTACTTTCAACAAGACAGCACTACGTGCCACACAACGAAACCATTGATCTTTTACGATTGAATATCAAAATAACACCTCTTATTGGAAAACCCTGTACTTCCTGAAAAAAAAAAGTATTTGTGAAATTGGAGCAAGGTCTGACTGTACTCCAAAACTGGTTAAAAGCAAACTCCCTTACGTTAAATGTGAGTAAAACTAAATATCTAACATTCTCTAAAAACAAAAGAGGTCAACCAACGAATGAGCATACACTCAAATTACATGAATGTCTAAACAAATATCCGCAATGTTCTTGCCCGCATATAGTCCAAACTAAAACAATTAAATATCTTGGGATCGTAATTGACAACAAACTTCATTGGGATGCACACATCGAAGGAACCTCAAAGAAGCTAACAAAACTCATCTACAGTAAAACTCGCTTAAGAAGTTCCCACTTAAGAAGTTTTCACGCTTAAGAAGTTTTGATTTTTGGTCCCTTGAAAATTCCATACAAAAAACACGATTTTTTCCCACCTAAGAAGTTTTAGAGCTAAAACTGCTTCCCGCTTAAGAGGTTTTAGAAATCCGGCGGTAAAATCAACACAAACGAAATATTGTGTCGCAAAATATCTAAAATGAACCTTTTTCCAAGTCATAAATTGAAAGACGTTGACTGAAACCCATACCTAGTATCTGAGACCATAAAACCCTTTGTCGGCCGCCGGGCCGTAAGCCGTAACTTGCCGTAACCAATAAATAAACCAAATACCCCGTCTCCTAATCCCCTAACTAGGTAAAATAGCAATGGAACGAATAAACAATGCGGAATTATGTAACAAATATGCAAGCGTCTTTAAGGCCGAAATAACATGAAAGATTATATTAAACTCAACCTTAATGACAACGTGGGCTAGATCTACATTTGCATTCATTTGACGCCTCCTTCAATAATCTTCTCTTTGATAATGAACATAGAGATGTTTCGTAATATTATTGTATAAAATTTTTATTCCAGCGAATTTGTAAAACACGAAAAACTTTTGATAATCTATCGGATCACGGTTAATACGGAACATTTCACCTTTAAATACATAACAACATGATTATATGGCGGGGGAGATGGTAAAATATGCATTATAATTACGTTTTTTTCTTTCAAACATCAAAAATTGCCGTGCATCATGTTTCATCTGACATTTGTCGTAAATTAAGTTTGAAGGTTAGGAAATACATATGCATAAATTTAAAATGTAGATTGAAACGAAACTTCGCAAATGATTTTTGTAGTTTTTGGATGCGTTCACAGATTATACATAATTCCAGCGTCAAACAGCTTGTATGATATAACTTTCTGATTCAAGCATCAAGCCATTTATTTATGTGCGAAATCGTAGCTATTCGATGTTTGCTAGTTAGGTAGGACCATAAATGAACCTACAGGTACATAATATTGAGCTGCGCATATTATTTTCATAAGGAATTTCTAGAAAAGGATTAAAATATCTTTAAAAATATACGATAGTTGACTGTGCCTGGCGAAAATACATCATAACAATAGTCTCTCAATTCTCAAATGCCATTGGAGCAAGCAGCAAGCGTGCAAAAAAGTTAAAGTCCGCCAACTAATAAGCAGTTTGCCGCGTAGACTTTGTGAGATTTTTCTGTGCAGTGCCATGGCAGGGTTGCAGTACGCAAACGGTTCTGAGGCAAAGAACCCGCTATCATTAGTTTGCGGTTAACAAAATTACTTGCGGTGTCCTTTTATCAAACCGCTTGGTAAAATTAACCACAACAAGTCTTTCTTTCTCCCTCAGTTCATATAGTAAACGAAAGCGTAAAAAAGAGACGGCGTATATCCACAGCTCTGTCTTCAACTGTCAAGTTAAGAGTGAGTAATCACTAACAAGTAAATATGTATAATCCATTGCCTTTACACCAATTTAAAATAAGATCAACAGTATGAACCTTTTGGAATGCTGCAACTTTTACTATCCGAATTCGAGTGGCTTTTTCGAGGGATGTACTTTAACAGTTTTAAAATTGTGTTTACTTTGTCCATGGGATGGTTTTGTTTTGATTTGATAATCAACTATGTTCTACCATTTTTCATTTATTTCACATTCTCACCTTTTTCTAAATACATATGTAATACTAATTACCATGATAACTAGAAGATGTATATATATATATTTTTTTTTTGACCGCTTGGATCATATGAGCTTGTTTTCACGACAATTTAACGTAGGTAGACATAGGAATGACGTATGCACCGGACTCGAGTTATTAAATGGCTAAAATTGAATCCCACTTAAGAAGTTTTCCCACTTAAGAAGTTTTTTTTCTCCGGTCCCTTGGAAAACTTCTTAAGAGAGTTTCACTGTATTTCTTCAAAAAATTACGAAATATCTTGTCAACTAAAGATCTAAAGAGAGTATATTATGCTCTATGCCACTCTCTATTGGAATATGGAATAATAGGATGGGGCTCAGCATCATCAAACCATCTTAAACAACAAAAGAAAACTCAAAATTGGATCATAAAGACCATATTAAAGCTCCCCGTAAGGACGCCAACTACTGATATTTTTAATCTGTTTGATGTTACAAGTTTACAAAAAATCTATGCTAAAAATATTCTAGTTCATCACCTAAAAAATAAACCAGAGGCAAACCCCTCTCACGATCATAAAACCAGAGCCAAGCAAACAGACATACTAAATATTCCCAAATGTAATTCTACCTTTGGACAAAGAACCTCTGATTTTTAGCAATAAAATTATATAATAAACTCCCTCTCAACATCAAACAAAGGAAAACGAAAAATAACTACATTAAGGGGGTATTTCACTATCTCTGATTATGTTCTGACTAAGCACTAATCCGCGGATTAGTCATTTTTTCGATTTCACTATATCTGAATAACGCTAACGCTCGGGTTAAAGTTCGATTTGACTAATCAGTGCTCGAACCTCACGTTAGGCGCTATTCCTCGAATCAAAGATGGCGTCAAAACATTCAGAGTTTGACAGCGGAGAAGTGAGTCGAATTTTGTTGAATGAATTTGAATGCTTGTATGATCCATCCTGAATTATTTGATTGTGTTCAAAATAAGAAACAATGTATTAATTCGACACGAATCTACCTAAAATGACCTGATAATCAACATAACATAACCAAAAAAATGCACACTTTGCGGTGTGTGCGGACTGTGACGCATGACAGCCGTGGCAGTAGATGGGGTAACTGCGATGTTGCCAGACTATTTCGAGTGTTATCTATCCGGAAGCTCGGCAACAATGGTGAAACGGTCGCCGTTGAATAACGAAGTTATTCTGATCTTTAAAGCCAGCCAACGGATAGCTAGTCAGATATTTAGCCCGACATAGTGAAATACCCCCTAAGGACATCAAATCTTGGCTTAAGGAAATATCGGAAGAAGAACTAGCTAAGATATTAAAAACATCATCTTAGTCGCTGAAAACGTATACTAACATATATAGTCCCCCTCAGCACAGGATCTCCTAGTGAGGAGGACTTCAATGATCTGTTTTAATTTTTTATATATATTTTTTTTTTCATGTGCCATTGTGCATTCAAAAATGTACCTAATTATTTAAAAAAGTAACTAAATAAAAAAAATTTAAAAGTAGGTAGTCATTTATTAAATTAAAATAAAGACTACATAGATAAAATGCGCACTATTTAATTTTTTTTTTTTTAATTTAAAAAGATTAAGAAAAATTGAATTGTACAATTTTTTCTGTCCACTATCAAACTGTCATATTCGGGATATAACCTCACATTTGAATCTTCTATAATTTGTTCTTAAATCGGTGTTGCCACTGTCGTGAAAAATTCAGTATGGGCTAGAAGCGCCCACACTTCCATGGTAGACGTTCAGCTTAATGCCACAATGCGAACCATCAGCGGGACTTTAAAATCTACTCCTCTCCCTTGGCTCCCCGTACTTGTAAACATAACCCCGCCAAACCAAATTGCAACACTGAGGGAATACAAGAAGGCGCTGCAAAAAAGTGCAATACCTTTGCATGAAGATGTCGTCGCCCACCCGGCATGCCACTTGAAGTCCCGAAAGCCCTTTTGGGCGGAAGGAGAGAGGCTTCTCCGACTATCTCTCACACCAGAAGATAGGTGGAAACTTGAGTGGCAAACGGCCAACGTGGGAAATGCCCACCTCATACAGGACCCCACCGAGAGATAGCCTGGGTTCTCATTGCCTCGCAAAACCTGGTCTGCCATCAATAGGTTAAGGTGCTCCCATAGCCGCTGTGCCCACATGATGCACAGATGAGGCCTTAAAGAGTCGGCGATGTATGAATGTGATGCGGTGCAGACCACCGAACATGTGGTCAACGAATGCCCGCTCCATTCGTTCCCCAGCAGGATTAATGAGGTTCATATGGTGACGCCTGAGGCCCTAGAATGGCTCACAGACCTAGATGTCCCCCTCTGACCCCCCCACCATACGAAAGAAGAAGAAGAAGTGAAAAATTTAGTTTCACTTATTAAATTTCTACACTTTCTTGATGGATGTAAATGTCTATGATCATAAGCAATCACCCTTTTAAACTCATTATTGACAAGAACTATAGACAGGGTGGTTGGTTACCTGAAGGCCAGAAATGCGTCAGGGCTCCACTGGTGGCAGCTTTGGGCGGCGCGCGCTATTAGGGTGGACTTGCCACACCCGCTGGCCCCCACTATCACCAGGGGCTGCGTGCTGTCACCCAGGACATAGCTGGAATCAGGTTATAACAATCACAATTGGTTACATCATTATCTTTGTCTTTCTTTTTGACGGTGAAGCAAACTGTGTATTTGAATGTACTTATTTTTATACATAAAATTAACTTAGGGATGATGTCTAAGGAACTGAAAAGAAAAATAAATTACAATAACGAGATACACGGACACGGGATGAGAAATTATAAGCAAATTAGATTGCCAACAAGAAAAAAAACAAGCACCCAAAAATCTCTGATGTACCAGGCCGTTCAACTCTATAACAAAATCCCGAAGGAAATTGCTTTGATAGAAAATATTAATAAGTACAAAAATGAATTAAGAAAATATGTCTATCTCAATTATTAATGTTTCTTTTTTTGTGACTTTATTGAAATATTTAAAGAAAGATTATGTTTGCCAAACAATGTACATGTTTATATGTTTATAAAACTATTAGCACACACGAAGATGTGAGCTAACTTAAGATTAATAAATAAATAAATAAAATTATTGCAAGCTAAAAGGCATGTAAGTTTTAACGAATCCTTTAGCTTTACACAATGCAAATCAAATTATTGTAGGTACAAGCTTTCTCAGAAATAATCAGCTTAGTTAGCTGTTCGAATTATCTACTTGTAGCTTATTTACTGAGGATAGCGAAGTCTTGTTTTATCTCGACCGTTTGGTATTTTATCTATCTGTATATTTTTTTGTACATTCTGATTTTTCATTTCGAAAATCTGCTACATCCACTTAATTATTCAAGCAAGCCTTACTTTGACTAGATGGTTATCTTTGACTACATAGTTGACTGATTTGCATTTTCTTAATCTGCTGCATCCACTTTATTATTCAAGCAAGCCTTACTTTGACCAGAAGGCTATCTTTGACTACATAGTTGACTGATTTGCATTTTCTAAATCTGCTGCATCCACTTAATTATTCAAGCAAGCCTTACTTTGACTAGATAGTTATCTTTGACTACATAGTTGACTGATTTGCATTTTCTTAATCTGCTGCATCCACTTTATTATTCAAGCAAGCCTTACTTTGACTAGATGGTTATCTTTGACTACATAGTTGACTGATTTGCATTTTCGAAATTTGCTGCATCCACTTCATTATTTAAGCAAGCTTTACTTTGACTAGATGGCTATCTTTGACTACATAGTTGACTGATTTTCATTTTCTAAATCTGCTGCATCCACTTAATTATTCAAGCAAGCTTTACTTTGACTAGATGGCTATCTTTGACTACATAGTTGACCGATTTTCATTTTCTAAATCTGCTGCATCCACTTAATTATTCAAGCAAGCCTTACTTTGACTAGATGGTTATCTTTGACTACATAGTTAACTAATTTGCATTTTCGAAATCTGCTGCATCCACTTCATTATTCAAGCAAGCCTTATTTTGAATCATGAACCTTAAAAGCCCTGCACAGAGAATAAGGAAGTTGAGTGAAAAATATTTTGACTTTTTAAAAATATGTTCATGTAGATCAAAAAATATCGATTCTAAATATATAAATATATTTCTATATTATTATTCTTAGAATTAGTTTAATGTTCTTGAAAAAGCATTAAATAGCAATAAACTGAATACGCTCCACGATTGGTCGAAAGAATTCTGACGTCACATGTGCCGAGACTTGTACGTAGAACGCGTCACTGCAATGCCTATGGTGCATCTATTTCTATTACATGAGAGATGGTCGGTTTAGATGAGAGAGGTGTATAGGCCAAACGTTTATTTGGGTCAAACCACAGCCTTATGCCACAGTCGGTCTTCAGTACAAACGGTTTTGCTTCCTATCTCGTAAAATACTTTTTAAGTTTAGTAGTGGATGGTTTGGTGTTCATGTAATACAAAATCTGTTAAAAAAACTACATACCATGTCAGAAATCGGATATATTCAAGCCCAGTCTGACAACCTACCAATACACGACAGAATAGAATTTCACTTCTCGCATCTTTTCATCGCAAAACACCATTTTTTACGAACAACTGCATTTCTAGGAACGGCGATAAATTGCTTATCGGGTGCAGTACCACATGTATTTTTACACATCGGAACAATGCAATAATAATATGTATTATCTGCCGACATTTTTTAATGTTTTGTAAACAAAAGACAACACGCAACTGACAGCCATCTGACACGTCAACAAATAGCGGCGGGAATACCGTGCCAGGCGGGAGCATGGCGGGAGAAGCAAATATTCTAACTTAAAATATTAATTTAACTATAAAATCTTAATCAATTTTCTTTTTTTTTTAATAACATCAATTCTAATAGACGGTTAACATTGGTAAAAAAATTACAGGAATTCCTTGTTGAAGAATTAAAAAATTTTCCATACAAAATGCTTAAGCGACGTGGTTCTCACAGTTTGAATGACGTCACACCCACACCCCGCCTCTTACCGCTCGGATTCCTCTCGTTTTGGCGGGCTTAATAAAATTTAAACTTTGAGAATTAATTTAATTATGAAAACAAACTTTAAAAAAAAATACCAGTATTTAAGTTTGAATGCGAACATTGATAAAAAAAAATTTGAAAAATGGACTCAACTTCCTTATTATTACGATTTTGTATGAATGGCATTGAAGGCAAATCGTGGGCAAGAGAAAATTGCAGCCATCTTGTATGACAAACATTTGAATTGGTTTGTACGCAAAGTGATATTATTGTAACTATTTTAATTTTATTTTCATATTTTTAATACAATTATAACATCTTTTGATTATTTTTTTTTGTATTTGATGAGAAAGGTAATGGGATATATTATTCGGTCCATGCTTCGAATAGATGACTAACTTTGAGTGAGTTGTACAATATTATGGTACCTACCCTGCCTCAATAAAATTTGTGATGTTTCTTTGAACAATGTTTTAATTTATAAAATAAGAAACATAGTTTTTTGGATGCGATGCAAAGTCTGCTAGTTTAGTATTTAGTTGAAAATTGAAAAATAAATTGGAACCAATAGTTTTGGATTGGATGTTCTTACGTTTTGACTTTGTTTAGGATGCCCTCTCTGTTGACACTGGACTGGGCTGACTTTTGGCAGAACACCGTGTGGTCGTTCAGCTCCTCAAACATGCTGCAAATCAAAACATATTATTACACAATACTCAAAACAATATAAATTAATGTAATGTTACAGAAATTAATAGGTCAAATAAAAACGGGAAGGAATGTGAAGTGACTTCCCCAATTTTCGTAAGGCAGAATGGAATGGGGAAGCGAAGGAGATAGATAAAAAGAAGGTAGGGTAACCTAGCTATTCAGAACTGGTCACCAAACACGGCTAAAGCCATTTCAAGCAACGTTTCAATTCTGAATGGTGGTCTTTCACCAGGGCGATACTGAGAGTATCTACCACTTTGGAAAGTGCCACAAATATTATACAACTAACTAACCATAATGCTGTTTCATCGCAGGGGTAAGCAGAGAGGACGGACGACCAAACTACTCGGTTTGGCGCACACACTCCTTGCTTGATTCACATTCATTCATACGCTTCCACTCCTGTCTTTATCATGCTACATATGTAATTTATTTTATATTAAATAAATATGCAATAATGCATACCTATTTGATAAAAAAATTTGGGCATACCGGGTTTAGAACCCATGACCTCTGGGTTGAGCACCGAGGTCGTCATATTATCATAAATACCCTCAACAGAGACACAGCGATAACCAGCTGGGAACAAATCAAATTTAACTTCTGGAGTTTTCACTCTAACAAGAGGTTTTAAGAATAACAATTTATTTACACATTTATAAAATTTTAACACAGAAGAAAAATTAACTGATCAACATACGTGGCGCTCACGCCCTGAGCGTGCGCGAGTGGTGACCTCTGTGCGTGCTCCTCCATGACGGCATCAGCGGCTGCGCGAAGCCGCGTTGCGAGGTGCGCGCGTACCCCCGCCAAGTAGTGCGCATGCTCCGGCAGAGACGGCTGTACCCCCTCTGCGCACGCAACCACCCCCCGCGCTATGTGCTTTTCTATCAGCTGACACTGCAATCACAATCATAACAGATTTTAATTCAAAAATAAAACAAGTAGGTACTCTAAGACGGGGTTCACGGAGTACTTTAACCTTTCCCTTACTGTGCTAAAAAAGTCCACGCGTTCCGGTGCTGTGTAGTCAAATCACATCTCAAAATAAGCGATTTAATATCGGAAAAATATGAATATTCATAGCTAATCGCTTATGTTTATTATATTTTATATCAAAAGTGATAATAATTGTGATTTAATTGTTGAAAACATGAAAAAATCATCAGCAGATGCTAAAAAAACGTGCGAGGTGTCCACATCAGGGGTCTCGACCGACTGGCTGGCGGCTAGCACACACACATCTATGCGGTCGTAAGTATCGATGGTCTGAATAAAAATACAACTGCGGACGTGTGGATTTCTCATGTTCCCGCGTAGCGAACTAAAGCGGGACATCAATAGTGTCATTTCCTCGCACACTCTTCGCGTAGCAGTGTCACACGGTGGATTGAATTGGCGTATTTGTTTCCAATTTTTAACAAAAATCTCTGATTTTTAATTGAATTTGAAAACAATGTAAAATTTTATTTTTTAATTCAGTGCATAAATGTATAACTGAGGAATACCTAAAATCTGAACCCAGAATTTATTATATTTATAGAGTTATTAAAGTTATTAGATGCAATGTGTAAGTAAATACACAGATGAGGAAAGGTTAAACAAACTCTGTGAAAAAGTGGTTCTTAGATTTAGATTTTTTAATTTAACATTTCATCATATTTACATAGTCGGTAGAGCAAAATTATTATAATTAATTCACAAATTAACTCCAAATTTGCCTTTAAAATTATGAAATATTGTCTTCGTTGGTGGCCTATATGTTATTTTTTAAAAAACAAATAAAGAAAATAGCTCATTTAGGTACTTTCCATACCTTTTGATTAAAAAAATTATTATTCAGTTTGGTTGGGTATTTCTGCCTCAAATCTAAATTTAAATATTGTATGACAAGACTGCGCAGCCGATCCTCTTAAGCGTGATTTCCCGTCTATTACCTTGAGGTCCTTCTGCAGATTGGCCAGCCGTCTCTGCAGCTCCTTCTCCCCGGGAGTCTCGTGCTCCGGGCGTGCTGCTTGCTGGACTCGGTTGATCCACAGGCAGCGCCGCGCTAACTCCTGACTCATCAGCACCGTGTTGTGCACCTCCTGGACACCACAAGTGCTCATTAGTTAAAGAAGTCAAAAGTTTGACAAGAGTTAAGAAATGAATTTTTAAAATCATTGTATTTGATTTTGAGAGTTTTTCTCATACTTTTTATTGGCAGGCTATGCTATGCTTGACCGTAAGCAAAAGAATGTGCGCAGATGCAAGTCCCTTGACAAGCGCAGAAAGGGCGTGATTTATAAGTAGTTCACTAACTTTAATTGGTGGCTTGCAATGCCGATGCTAGGAAATGGTCTTTTGTTTTTTCATCAACAAACAAATTTCATATAAATATCACAAAATCTAAGATTTAAGCTATGAATAATAAAAATAATTGAAAATGCTGCTCCGTTACAAGTACGGGTTGTTTCGGAGAATTTCAACAATTCTTCAAATTTTAAAGTTGATTTTCAAGTTCAGTGAAAGTTTTTTTTTCATGTTTTGTTATTATTTCAGTGCTTTCAAGCAACTAGCCTATAATGATATAATAACAGAACTTGAATAGGACATTCACAGAACCCGAAAATCAACTTTGAAATTTGATGAATTGTTGAAATTCTCCGAAACAACCCGTCCGTCGAACAAATTTATATAAACGTTTTTTCATCAATATGATTGCTTTAACCTAAAAATTCATATTCGCCATGAACATTTTTATTACAAGATTTCTTATTAAAAAGGAATTAATTCATTATGCACGGAAGCTAAAGCAGTTGTAGTACAGAATGCAGTGCGACAGCCGACTAGCTCAAGCGTTCATTCTGTCAAATTCGATAAACAAATCTACTATGGAGGGCCGTTAAATGCAATAAACATGACTCCATTCAAAGGATAAGCAACTGTCTATTGGGTGTTGTATGTACCTGTTCCACGACGGTGGTGAGGTAGGCGTCCCTCAGCTCCAGGGATAGCACCTTCTGAAAGGCGTTGAGCAGGCGGCGCTCCTCATCCCCCCGATCCTCAGCCCCCCGCGCTACGAGCCGGTAGCAAGGAGGCGACGCCGCTCCGTCCACTTCATACCTGGAACGTTTCACATACTCGTTAAATCGATTCATCCACTGTGGGGTTTGGCGTCCTCCGTAAATGCTCCGTAATGCAACTGGATGCTGGCAACCTAGCTATAGTGGAGCAGAATGGATAGAGTAGTTCATTATATGTACAAGGCGATAGTAAAAACCCCAAGCGCGCTGTCTTAGGTGTTAGATATATTAGCACCTAGGCTCCTTGGCGCTTTGGCAAGTCGTCGCCCGAAGTCGACTGCTCCAATTGCGCCAACACAGGGTCGGCCTATCGTCGGTGTAGCGCAAGAAGTCATTAACTTCTTAATTGCCAACGCTCAATCTTCGCCGTGCACCAGCTGATTCTATTTTCGTAATAACTTACTTGTTTTCTGTAATTATTGTATTGTATCGTCTTACCAGATAATTATTATAGGTATTTATAAAAATGGTATATAATCTACCACAAGCAGTTTTCCAGAATAGCTTATTATATTCAGAGAAATAATTTTTTTTTACACTCGGCGTAACAAAAATCGTACATCTTTGAAAATAATTTTCAAGCGTAAGATTCCCCCGATCCAATTCATCTAACCCAAACAATATTGATATCAATTGAAAGTACATTTTACGACAGACAAGAGTTTCATTTCATAAACGATACTAATTTTTCGAGTACCGGATGTTAAAAAACAATTAACATTCTTTACAGGTGCCACAACTTGTGTCATATTCCTGGGCTATAAAAAGAGCAGTTTATGTCAAATGTAGATAATTCACTATCCGAACGTTGAAGATTACACACGTGAATAATTAAAATGGGCACCACTGCTGACGAAGCCGCTCAAGTGGTGGCACTACTGCAATCAGATGCAATAGTGTGATGTTGCTCGGTAACTATACTTAAGCTGTTTTGCCGTTCAACGATTTTCCAATCTTTTCTGAGAGACTGGTGGTTTAATCCGGAGGCGTGGATCAGGGCGACGACACTGCACTTCCGAAAGAGATGACCGCTGTATTGTCTCATAAGATAGATAGATTTTGCAATAGGTGCTATTTTTTGACGCCGAGTGTAGTGTTCTTAAGGATTTCTTTAGCCAAAAGCGTATTGCTATCCTCTCGCCTTCATAGTTTTCATAAAAAATTAATCGGTAATATTTTCTAACTAGGTTTTTCCAAAAATGTGATTTAATGACTACACTGACTACATCTGTAGTATTTGAAGGTTTTAGGGTGTTACCATCTGCTCAGCAGTTGCCTGTCCTCCTCAGACTCGGTGCTATCCACGGCAGCTCTGTAGTCAGAGCTCTCGATTGTGAGTGGCAGCAGAGGGGTGCCCAGCGAGGAGTTGAGGAACAGCACGGGAATGATGTATGCTGACTCTGAATGCCCTGGACAAACAAACACAATATTATGAAGGATGATAAATTAAACCAGACTCAAACAACAGACTAAGGACGGGTTGTTTCGGAGAATTTGAACAATTCATCAAATTTCAACGTTCATTTTCAAGTTCTGTGAAAGATTTTTTCAAGTTCTGTTTATATTTCAGTTTTGTCAAGCAACTAGCCTATAATGATATAATAACAGAACTTGAATAGGACTTTCACAGAACCCGAAAATGAACGTTGAAATTTGATGAATTGTTCAAATTCTCCGAAACAACCCGTCCTTAATAAAACTTTCCACATGTTTTCAAAACATTTCCCCAGAATCAGGCAAAAATCGAATTGTTTTTGAAAATTTATTTTTTAACTCAGATTCTAACTGAGACTTATCCAGACACAGATTTTTATTGGTACATCTCACATATTCTCAGAAACGAGCGAGATATTTCCCCAGAATCAGATTTTTATTGAAACTGAAATAATCCCCCTTATCTTAGATTTTAACTGTAACATTTCCTCATTGGGTCTGATTGTAACTGTAACATTTTCCAATAGGTTGGATTTTAAATGTAACATTTCCCCATTAGGTTTGATTCTAACTGAAACGTTTTCCAATAGGTTAGATTTTAAATGTAACATTTCCCCATTAGATCTGATTGTAACTGTAACATTTTCCAATGGGTTGGATTTTATATCTAACACTTCCCCATTAGGTCTGATTCTAAATGTAACATCTCCCATTCTAACTTTAACGTTTTCCAATAGGTTAGATTTTAACTGTTACATTTCTCCATTAGATCCGATTCCAACTATAACATTTCCCGTTTGGTCTGATTCTAACAGTAACATTTCCTATGAGGACAGATTCTAACTGTAACATTTCCTGTTTGGACAGATTCTAACTGTAACATTTCCTACTTGGACAGATTCTAACTGTAACATTTCTTATTAGGACAGATTCTATCTGTAACATTTCCCAATAGGTCGGATTCAATTGTAAAATTAATCGATATAAGCATAATAAATATATTATTATAATGTGAATATACGTGCGTCGAGGATAAGCTGCAATACAGGTGTGATTACATCTCCATCTAGCTCAGTTACTAAATGAAACATTTCCATCTAGCTCAGATACTGAAATGTAAATGTAAATGTAAATGAAAATTCCTGTCGAGCTAATATATTAAACGAAACATTTCCATCTAGCTCAGATACTAAATAAAACATTTTTATTCAGCTCATATACTAAGTAATATTTCCATCTAACTAAGTTACTAAATAAAACATTTCTGTTCAGCTCAGATACTAAACGAAACATTTCCATATAGCTTAGATTCTAGCTCAATCAAAAAAAGATAACTCAGCATTCTAGGAAATTCCTACAGAGGTACATACAATACCGTCTTCACCATAAGGGCACACGGGGCCCGTGCCCAGGGCCCCCATTCTCAGGGGGCCCCGAAGGACTGACAATTTCTCTCGCGAAAAAATTTTGAATGCGATTTTGACCCTTCTGTGTACAGAATTTGTATAAAGAACAAGGTCAGAATCGCTTGCGCCAATATCATTGATGATATAGCCACTAGTTTCTTTCACCTGGCAACACCAGAATATTTTTAAATAATTTATCTTTGGAATCGAAATGTCAAATTTGCCGCGATGCAAATCTGATACATGATACTTGACGAAAACATCGTAAAACCTATCAATTTATCAAATTAACGCAATTAATGTTGTTTCGGTACATATTTTATTGTTCTAGGAATGTGTTTCGGTCAATAAAATATATGATAGCTCAAAATTAATCCACAAAACATTCAATTTAAATTTCAAAGTAGTGCTTTGTTAGGGAAAGGGAAGGGAAGGGGGCCCCATCAGGACCGACCCGACCCGACCCGGGCCCCAATTCTTGTGTGCCCAAGGGCCCCAGCCTAGTTTTAGACGGCAATGGGTACATAGATAGATATACATACTGGCCAGCTCTGAGAGACATAGTCGGGGGAACTCGTGGTCCCTCTGAGCCTCTAAGGGAGACCTCCAGTGAAGGTCGACGATGTGCAGCTGCCAGCCCTTGGCGCGGCAGACCATGCGCAGTTCGCGCCCCACGTCAGTGTGCAGGAGGCCTTTCTCCACGCAGCAGTCTGCAACAACACAGGACAACAGGTCAAGAGAGGCGTAATAGGTTAACACTGACATGATAGTAATCCAATAAAGACAGAATCTTAACGACGTAAGTGAAGCAAGCCGTGCACAAAAATATGCGACGCGCGGCCCTGGTGCATGGGACAGACCTGCGGTTGAATTTGTCCTACATTTGATAGTAAAAACATGTGGAAATCTTAATGACATGAGTGATGATATCGTGTAAAAACAATATTCGGCGCGCGGCCCAGCGTAATGGACGGACCTACGGTCGACTTTGCCCTAGCACGACTGGAAAGTCGATCTTTCCGTGGGGTTTATTTTAATTATTTATGATGAACGTATTACTAGAATCTAAAATGTTTCTAGAGGGATCTCTCAGGAAGTTACTAATCATCGTCTAGAAAAATAAAATCTTGTGCTTACAGCTAATTTTATAGTTGAAAAACGTATTATAAACAGATTTGCATAAAATATTTTAGTGGTAATGTCCTGTTTTTATTAATATTAAATAACTTACATCCGTAGGGATCCCTCTAGAAACATTTGAAATTTAAGTAATACGTTCATCAATATTAACACGTCAACACTAGGTTAAATTTGGGAGACGGGTTTGGGTAACGTCGCCCAGGTAACCATTTATTGGATAACCAACACCTCTGCCATAGGTCTCCCCAAGTGGTTTGCTACTTTTAGTGACTTAGCTGGGGTGCCCGGGTTCATCGGGTGAGGTGTGTTTTCTCATTCCTTTCCTTAAAAAACCCTCCACACAGCATCCCCAAAGATAGACATAGGCCCTGACGGATTTTTTTTCCTTCGCCATGCGCCAGCTGATTCTATTTTCGTAATAACTTGTTTCTTGCTAAATTATATGTTTGTACCATTTTACCAGATAATGTGTGTATATATTTATAAACTGGTATATAATCTAACATAAGCAGTTACCCAGAACAGTTACTTATATTCAGATTTTTGGTTTCTCTTTGACTTAGGACGGGTTGTTTCGGAGAATTTGAATAATTCTTCAAATTTCAAAGTTAATTTTCAAGTTCTGTGAAAGATTTTTTCAAGTTCTGTTATTATTTCAGTTCTGTCAAGCAACTGGCCTATAATGATATAATAACAGAACTAGAATAGGACTTTCACAGAACCCGAAAATGAACTTTGAAATTTGATGAATTGTTCAAATTATCCGAAACAACCCGTCCTTAATAAAAACATATTTTTTAGAAAGACGAAAATATTCTGCAAGTTTCATTATATTTTCCATGAAGTTAAATAAGTGTTTTACACAATAAAACACATAAGAACTGTGCAAGAATGACGCAGTGGCCATTTTGTTTTGATTTTTACGAAACTATAAGCAAGAACTTTTATCTAATTGTTTATTTTGATACCAATCGAAAAAAAAAATTATGAACATTTTTACGAAGCAAAATCCCGTAAAAAGAAAATATGTTTTGAATGTGTCTATCGACCACGGCGGTGTTCAACGGGCACAATTTTTCCGTGGCCAATAGACACTTCCGGCACTCAAAAAGTTAATGCTTTATTTATTTTCATTTAAATACATAATTTGGTGATCAATGTGGGCACAAATATGGAGATCCGGAAAGAATACAAGGCTGAAGAAGAAGAACAAGAAAGGGATCTGTAAATCTTGAGGAAGCTATACAAGGCAAAAATGTGTATATTCTTGGTATACATTATATTATAGGTAATAGGCATTATAATCGCTTGAAAAACGGAGTCTAGAAACGTTCGATTTCAAGCACAAAACTGGTTTTTATTTATTTTGTAAATAATTTTATAAGAAAGCAAAAAAGTTAATCAAGTGAAACTGTCACAGATAATCTTAGCTATAATACTGTATTTTTTTAAAGTTGTTTCCTTTATGCGTTCATACATTTCTATTAAAAAATATATTTTTTAGTAGTTTACATTTATATTTTTATTGAGTAATTTATTTTTTTATTTGTATTTTACTCAAGCGAAACGATAGGAAAACCTTCAATTTATCTAAGGCATATTTTTTGGTATACATAATGTACACCAATTTGTTTTAAGGAGAATATACCTATTACGTGGATGATAGAAGTCAGGGGGCACCTGAGGAAGAGACGGCAGGATCAAATGAACCAAATGCTTGAATAGCGCCATGCCAGGGAGTCAGGATTTAAAAAAGGTTTGTGTCGGACGATGTATGAATGTGAGGGAAGTAAGAAGTGTGTGTCAAAACCAAGTTGTTCTCTGCCAAACCCTTCAGAGAAACGACCTGGGTAATTAAAATGGGTAGTTAATTGATATAAGTCCGATTGGTAGGTTTTTTTTATTTTTTTTTTATTTGGTACATTATTTTGTTACAATTTATGTTTTCCAGTAATGTAGGCCTCACTGGGTGGCTTGCCCGTGCTGAGGCCTTCATTTTATAATATGAAAATCTAATCTACATATTACATTTAGAGAGAAGATAGTAAATTTGAAAAGAAAATAATAAATTTAAAATTAAAAATAAAAATACATAATAATAAATTTAAAATTAAAAAATAATACAATAAAAATAATCTTGTGTGTTTGTGAGTGATGTGTGTTTATGTTGGTTTTGTGTGTTACGTGTAGGTTTTATTTTTATTTTATGCTATGACATTTTGGTAATATTGTCTTTTTTATTGTATCCATTTTGTAATTTTGTGTGTGAATTTATTTTTATTTTCCTCAATTTTAATTTCAATTTTTAGACTGTTGAAAGCTTTTATAGCATGGTATTGGTAGTGTCTTTGTCCAAAGGTTGAATTTACTGTTGGAGTTTTAATGTTTTCTTTGTACGCTTGTCTAACTGGTCTGTTAGTGTTATTTTGTGTATGTTGAAATTTATTTTTTTTGTTAAAAATGTAGTTTAGTAGTGTTTTAATGTATAATTGGCGTATATCTAGTACGTCACAGCTGTTGAATATTTGGTCTGTATCGGTCAGTCTATGTTTTTTTAGTATTACCTTTAAGATCGTTTTCTGTGCGGTTTCTATGTAATTGATAGCCGAGTTTGTTGCTCCTCCCCAAGCAATAATTCCATATTCTATTATTGATTGGCAGAGTGCAAAATATATTGTTTTCAATTGTTTTATTTTATATATGTTTCTTATGTTAAGGAAAATGTGTATTGTTTTGAGAAGTTTATTTGTGATTTGTTTGATGTGAGGTATCCATCTAAGGTTATGGTCAATTACGATTCCTAGATACTTTATTTGTTCTGTTTTTTCTAGAGGAGGGCAATCGCAGATGTTGGTGTTTAAACATTCGTGTATTTTTATGGTGTTTGTATTGTTTTTTGGCTGTCCCGTGCTATTTATACTGTATGTTGTGAATTTTGTCTTTGATATGTTAAGTGTAAGTATGTTTGAGTCTAGCCATGTTTTGACTTGCGAGATTCCCAAATTCGCTATGTTATATACATTATTCCAATCCTTAGATTTGAAAAGTAAAACTGTGTCATCAGCATAGCTAACTATTTCACCGTCTATTTTCATGCTGCAAAGTTCATTTATGTAAATAGTAAAAAGAACGGGCCCTAGTATGCTTCCTTGTGGAACTCCATATGTAATCGGCAGTGGTTTACTAGTATGGTTGTTAATTTTGACTTGTTGAGTTCTGTTACTCATATAACTTTTAAATAGTTGAAGTTCCTTGCCTTTGATACCCATGTTTTCTAATTTTTAAAAAGTGAATTGTGGCAGATTGAGTCAAAGGCTTTAGCTAAATCTAGATATATCGCTATGCATTTGTACCCTTGATCTAAGTTGCTATGTATATAATCTACTGTACATGCCAAAGCTTCTTTTGTGCCTATTTTGTCTCTAAATCCATAATGGTTATCCGAGATTAATTTGTTTTCTTCAAGGTATTTTATAATTTGGTTTTTTAATACTCTTTCGAAAATCTTTGATAGCGAGTTTAACAGAGTGATTGGTCTATAATTAGTTATTTCCATTTTGTCTCCGGATTTATAAATGGGGATAACTAGTCCCTTTTTAAGAGTACTAGGAAAGCAGGAGTGTGTTATACTAAGGTTGATTAAGTGTGTTATAGGTTTCAAAATTTCATTTTTTAATATCTTAATGCAATCCGTTGTTATCTCATCTAATCCAGGAGCAATTCGGTTTTTTAATGTGTTTATTATTTTGTCAATTTCCTCTTCCGAGGTTGTTTTTATTGTAAATCTGTGTTGTGTCGGTTTTTTATTGATATTTGATCTATTTGTTTGTGTTAGTGTGTTTGTGTTATGCAATTTACGGTTCGCTAAAACTTTTCCTATATTTGCAAAGAAGTTATTCACATGATTTGCAATAGTTTCTGTATTTGTATTGACATCTAATTTTTTGGAGTTAATATTTAGATTTTCAATAGTATTTTTCTGTTTGTATTTTTGTGTGTATGTGACTTCTTTTAATATTTTCCATAATTCCTTTGGGTTATTTTTTTCTTTTTTAAGTTTTTCGCTATAGTATAATTCCTTAGCCACTCTAATAATTTTGGTGCAGATGTTTCTATATCTTTTATAGTAGTTAAGTTGTTCCATTAGAGTAATTCTTTCGATCAACAAGTAAAATCGATCAGGGACTTGTGAATTCGTTTTTCCAACAGGTAGGCGGGTGATTTCGTGTGAAAACCGCGTGTGGACCACGTGTCGGCGACCACGTGTTGACCGCGTGTACCTATATTGTAGAGTCGCCAGCAGGTCCATGTTATTATTTACAGAGCGTAGCGAAGTCCTGTTTGTAACTCGACCGTTTTGCATACAGCCTATCTCTAAATTTGGCTGTTCCGTTTCCGTTTCAAAATGGTGGCAGTTTTAAGGCTTCAGTAAAGGTTATTTTTTCATTTGTTCTTATGAAGAAGATGGTTTGTGATGTTACACTATAATTTAAAATAAAACAATAACTTGTAAAACTTTTTTTATACTTAATGCCGAATGTATTTTTCCAAATCTTTATTGATCGTGTTTATTTATACTTTCTTATTCGAATTTTTTCGAATATGATAGTACCTACTTTGTTTGAAAAAAGAATTAGCATTGAGATAGTAACGGTTTTTTGAACAAATTGTACAGGGTTTTCCAATAAGAGGTGTTATTTTTAAGAGCCCGCTATTTCGGTAGATGTTACTTTTAAAAATGTCATTTTTTGACATTTGACAAGTAGAAACTACGCCATTAATAAAAATGGAACGATACACACTTCAACAACGCATTGAAATTATTAAAATTCACTTGAGTGAATCAAATGAAAATCATCTTGAGTGATGAGGCCCATTTCCACCTCGGTGGCTTCGTCAACAAGCAAAATTGTCGGATATGGGGCTCAGAAAAGCCTCTCTATTCTCAACGTGTGACTGTTTGGTGCGGTTTATGGTCCGGCGGAGTCATTGGACCTTACTTTTTCGAAAATGAGGCTGGAGCAACCGTTACGGTGAATGGATTGCGCTATCGAGAGATGATTAATGATTTTTTATGGCCGGAATTGGATGGTATTGATCTGGACAACGTTTACTTTCAACAAGACGGCGCTACGTGCCACACAAGCAACGAAACCATTGATCTTTTACGATTGAATATCAAAATAACACCTCTTATTGGAAAACCCTGTATAATTCCTTATTTAAAAATTACTTTAATGTTTCGTTCAAATAAAGAATTTAAACTCAAGTCACAATTCCCTTATTTGATTATTTCGTTGATAAAAACAGTGGAATTTCATGAATTGGCATTCCATTGGGTTTTGCACAAGTTTTTATAATTTTTTTATAGTGTGAATACGGCACATGCGTCCCAACTGCCAGAAACCAGTGGGACTATGGCATCCCCTATTTAAGTCTGTTATGAGACTAAAGGGAGTTGGGAGGGAAAGGTAATAGGGTAGGTGAAGGTTGGGAAGTACCTGGCTATTCAGATCTGGTCACCAAACACGGTTAATTCCATTTTAAGCCACATTTCGGCTCTGAATTATTATCATATTTATTTCACAGTTAAGGTTCACAGGGATGGTGATCCTAACAAATGTGTCCAATGTCATGTCATGGTTTTACCACACATACGCCTCAGGGATCTCATTTCAACAGCATTCAGTCTACTTTCATCCTTTCTCTGCCAGTTCCACGCCTCACTTCCGTACATCAGGGTAGGTACCAGCACTCCATTGTGGACTGCTAACTTGGTTTCTTTGGACATTATTTTGTTAACGCCAACTGCGTTCAGTCCTCCATTAATGGAGTTACCACGTGTTGGTGACCGGATAAATCATCAAAATGATAATTTATCACATCTTTAAAAAGTTATTTAAAGTCATGGAAAGTGATGAAACAAAAACTTTATTAACTGGGTTAAATAGTTTAGGTTAGGTTAGGTTAAAAAAAATAATTTCATCTTTTTTAATGACTTTATATCACTTTTTAAAAATGTGTTGAATAGTCACTTTGTTGAGTTAGCATGGAACCCACGTGTTATATTATGACATGTTTGTAAAAGCCCGTATGGTTGTATATATAAATAAATATTATAATATATATATACATATAATAATATATATATAATATATATATACACACATACTTGGGACCTAAACTGTACAACAAAATCCCCCCTGAATTAAACATAAAAACTTGTAATATTTCATACATAGGCCCAATAATAACTAAATGGTTGATTGGACTGGGCAGAGGAGAATCTGAAAAAATGTTAAAAAACGTCACGTAATAAATAGACATAGACTAATCACACACTATATATATCTTCCATTATTCTAATTATCGCTCATACACAATTGAAACATACACAACAGATCAAGTTCGACTCTATCATAAGATTGTAACGATTAAACATCACAAATTAATACATTAATGAGATATATTATAGACATAGACAAATCACACACTTATTTTCACATATTTTTTGGTTCCTTGGAACGGGCAATTTGCCTAGTTAGGAACCAATATTTTCGACCTGATAAGGTACAATAATCTATTATCACTAAAAATATTTTAATTATATCATGTATCATATTGTACTGTGTGTAAATCTAAAGGAATAAATAAATAAATAAAAATAAAATAAATATATATACGTAGAAAAGAGAAATTTCGACACATACCGAATATGATAATACCAAAATAGTAAACCATGTTTTTTTCTTTACTACCGGATGGCTGTACTAGTGTAAGTTAATGTAGTTCGGCATTGAGAAACACGCTTCCAATCCGTTTTGGCTCCGAATTTGCATTTCAATAGCTGTGTGTACCAATACGGCAATAATACGGCAATTTCCGATGGTTCCACGGATTATATCATTGCAGAGACAAGATCTTTAAGATGGTTTGAAGGGAGATGATATGGAAATATGAGGGCGAGTGCTAATATTTAAAACAAGCCAAAAATGTGTATATTCTTGGTATACCTTATATCGTAGGTAATAGGCATTAAAATCGCTTGACAAACGGAGTCTAGAAACGTTCGATTTCAAGCAAAAAAACTGGTTTTTACTGATTTTGTAAATAATTTTATAAGAAAGCAAAAAAGTTAATCAAGTGAAACTGTCACAGATAATCTTAGCTATAAAACTGTATTTTTAAAAGTTTTTCCGTTATGCGTTCATACATTTCTATTGAAAAAATATTTTTTGTAGTAGTTTACATTTATATTTTTTATTAAGTAATTTATTTTTGTATTTGTATTCTACTCAAGCGAAGCGATAGGAAAACCTTCAATTTAAGTAAAGCACATTTTTGGTTTTCATAATGTACACCAATTCGTTACAAAGATTAATCAAAATAGTGATTTGGCATTAAGCTTCGCCTTAAGCGAAAATGTTGAGAATAGTCAATAAAACACGACTCGTTTGATATAGAGCAAAAATCTCTCGACAAATGCTTTAGTTGCATTTAAAAATACACTGTGATTTGTTTCATACCTATAACATATTAAATAACAACAACAAAAAACGTGTTTTAAATAATTTTCAGAGCTTACTTTGCGATTTTTTCTATCGAGGGAATTTCAAATAATTAACGTTTCGGCATAACAAATGTATAGATATTATTTATTTTTTTTATTTTTCTTTATTCAGTGAAATGGTTATTACAATTATTAGTAATGTTTAGACCACCAAGCTAGGCAAATACCCGTCTTGTGATGGTTCATTATATATACAGTACATTAAAACAATATATCATGTATGAAATATAGAAGAAATTAAAAGAAATATAAAAAGCATATAATTCAAAAGATATTTTTTAGAACTTAAAAACTTTAAGAGTTAAAAGGAAACTTTTTATAAATGATAGTGATTTGTTTTTGGGATATTATGCCGTGTTGTGCTACCTCCTTCTTTAGCCAATAGAATAATAGAGACGATGGAGCTAAGCACAGTAGTTCTTGTTATCCGGTAATTGACGGCTACACTAGAACTAAACGCAGAAAACCACTTTAAAATTATACGTTAAGGGCCCACTATTCGAATTTCATCCAATTTCCGACATACTTTCCTTAAAATTTTGAAGTTTTTAAGCTCTTAAAAAAATATATGTTATTCTTTAAGATAGTATCTATTTGTTCCAAAAGCCGAAACGGTAATTATTTGAAATTCCCTCGATAGAAATAAATCGCAAAGTATGCTCCGAAAAATATTATTAACACGTTTATTTCTGTTATTTTACAAGTTATATCTATGAAAAAAATCACAATGCTTCTTTTAATGCTACTCAATAGACCCCAAAAGTGATTTTTGCTATTTTTGAAATACGCCGTGATTTATTAAACATTTTCACAACTGTCGCTTACGCCTATTGCTTTTAAATCATATTTATTATAGCGCGCTCGCTCCGACTTGAAGATTAACCTATCTTCTTTGAAAAGTTCATTCGCCAACTCGAGGGCTTTGGGGGCAGACATGTCGTTCAACGTTCTATGATCTACAGACGTGCGATTACGTGCAAATATTTGAATCTATAAAGATAATTTTTACGCGTGTAAAGTTTATGAGTTAATAAATATTGTTTTTTCAAAGATGGGAAATACACGAAAGATATCCCGTATTTCAAAGAAAAAATGATATCTCATAAAATTATATCCTATCTAATAGGTGAGAAGAAAAAAATACAATTTTTGATTTATAAGCTTATATTTATTATAAACGATAATTTACTATAAAAATTAATAATTCATATTTTTATTTATGTATTGTGTAGTAAAAAGTTATAAAAATTATTATTTTATTTTTTTCAGAATACGATAAACGATAATTTATTATAAAAATTAATTATTATTTTTATTTATGTATTGTGTAGTAAAAAGTTATAAAAATTTTTATTTTATTTTTTTCAGAATACGTACTTTGGGAAATAAAACTAATTCCAAAACATTAGAAATTACAGGGCAAGTTCTTATTAATTCACAATGCAACGATGTCCGAAATATAATATAATATGTAATAATAATATACGGGCCATCTGTTTCAAATAACAATACTCGAACGTGGAATTCAGAATAATAATGAACATGCGAGCGAAAGAAGCTATTGAAAGTTCTGAAACTGTGGGGAATATAATTTAATAAAATAAAATACTTTTTTGTTTTAAAACCACGATATTTATTAATTTAAGAACCGACCGGTTTCGCTTTACTTAAGCATCATCAGGGTACAAATTAATACTAAACAAGAAGTACATAATGTGTGCATATATATAACAAAATATAGAGGGAGACAACATGATACAAATATAAGCAACACAAAGACGGTCATAAAATACATTAACATAAGTGCACAAGTAATGGAAAACCCGCTAGATAATTATGTAGACTAATGGGTTATACGAATAAATCGGGAGAAACAAAACATCAATAAAACCTCAATAATAACGGTTTTTCCGAATTCGCAAATCATTTGATCGATAGCTTGCCTTCCTGAATAAATCTAATTTTATTTAATCATTTACGGCCAAGATATTTTTGACAATGGTGTGTTTTTATCTTTCTGTATTCCAATCATTTAGCTTTGCTTCTAGGGTTGTGCCCCAGTATTGCTTTTTGGAGACTGTAAACGGATCTCTCGGCATTTAATGAAACTGCAGCAGAACAAAGGCTGTTGCTATATTGACGTTCATGGTATGTTTTGCTCAGATTGACGATAAGGTTTCCAGATCCGCATTTCGCTCGAAGCATGTTTAGGGTAATAAGTTTATAGTTTAGGGTTCTTTCACCGTATTTATGGGAACATTTCAGAACCACCAATCTTTCATTTTGAGTGAATCTTGTGTTTGTGATTAAATTATATTTGACGATTTAAACAAATAATATTTAGAGAAGTTAAAAATAAAATTGAAAGTTCACTGAAAGCTTAAAACTATTAAAAGTAGTAATTTCATAAAAATGTAAATAAATAGAGCCCCTTTCACATTTTAGAATGTAATTTTATGTTGCTTACATGTTTTATTACTCTTTATAATTATTGAATTGTTTAAATGAATAAATAAATAATTACAAAAAAGTCTTCTGATTTGTAAGTCCTCAGGAAGCACTAAGGATCTTTCTATCTATCTTTATAATATAATAAATTTGATGAGCATAAAAATGTAAACGTGTATATAATTTATATAAATGTACAAAAGTAGATATTACACGTGTATAAATATTATATTGCGCATATTATACAAGATGTCGGGGGTAAAGTGCACAAACTTCGGGAGGTGATTCTAATTGATAGTACAAGTAAAAAAGAAAAAAAAACTTTTTTTGGAATTCCAACGTTTTAAGATAGTTTTCGAGTAAAAAAGTTTAAAACCTTATTGATGTAAAAATATATTTATTGATTTTATAAAAGTTATAAATTACTTTTATAAAAGTGAGAATAGTATTTTAGTAAAGTAAAGTAATTTTTATACCTATACAAATAACTTTCGTAAATGTTTTTTGTAAAATTAAAAAAAAAAATAATTAATTAAATCCGTAATAAAACCCATATTTTGAGAACCATCTTCATTTCGACTTCCTTCTCATTTGGTCGGTGCATTATTACTCTAAGGTCGGTGCTAACTAAAAATGGTTCTGTTTTTCTAAAATTGCAATAGATGTCGGTAATTTAATTTCATAATCCCCAAAATTATTCCTAATACGAATTCAGACACCTCTGTCGGATTCTTTTAACACTAAATTTTGTAGGTGTTGCCCAAATCTAAATTCTTTACGCGGAAAGCGGGCCCTTAATGTCAGCTTTTGGAGGGTTGGAGCTGGCAACACGGTATCGCATAAGTATAGTGTACATAAGCACACATTTCTTACCACAAGAGCCGAGCCGAGCCGGAGAGAGGAAGCGACTTGCGTTGCTTGTGGATTTTGCGCAATTTGTGGTTTTTTCGTGGCTTGAGACATAGCCACAAAACTGCTCCCGTCTGGCTTGTGTTCACACAGCCAGGCCCCAACACCTTACAGCCGGCCGGAGAAATCCCGCTGGCCAGGAGCAGGCGTACGCGCCCCAAATGCCCTTTTCAAGGCAATCTTTCGCAAATCACTTACGTCGCCCAAACTGCCTTTCTCAAGGCATCTTTCGCAAATCACTTACGTCGCCCAAACTGCCTTTCTCAAGGCATCTTGCATAATACTTAAATAATACATATTTCTTCTCGTTTCAGAACAAACTAAATCAAAATGCCGTACCACCGTACACCAAGAGGAACAGCTACCTTCAAGCGTAACAAGCCCCTGCCTACGGCATTCCCGGAGGGAGCCACTGGATGGAGATTTAATCCAGACACGCACGAGCAGGAATTCGTGTTTGGATCCTCACAGACCGGCTCCGGCTCGGCAACCGGATCACCAAGAGCTACATCACCAATGGAAGAGGAATGGACTAGGGCTACGGCTTCAAAGCGCCCCCATTCCCCCCCAAAGCCCTTATTTCGTGTGGTACACGAAAATAAATATGAGGCACTATATCAAGAAAAAGAATCAGCCCAGGAAATCGCGTCGCCACCGACGAAGAAACGCCCGACGCCGCCAGGACCAGTGGCGTCCACCAGCAGAAACCAGGCGCCCACCAGCCGAGACCAAGCGCCCACCAGCAGAAGATCAGAGACTGCACCGACACGTGGGAAGAGTACACGAGTCCCGCCCGTAATCATGACCATAGGGTCAATGACGCACGGAGATATCACGAAGGAAGTTCAGAGGCACATTGGAAGTGCCCACTTCAACTTCCGTTATGCCAAAGGAGGCAAAATCAGCGTTGTGGTGAGCTCAGTAGAAGCCCACAAAAAACTGACAGCAGCCCTACTTGGAGAGGAGAAGCCTTTCCACACCTTCACCACAGAAGCAGAAAAAATCAAGAAGACCGTCATCAGGGGACTCCCGAAGCTGTCACCAGAAGAAATAATGGAAGACCTTGAGAATCAAGGCTTCCCAGCAAGGACTGTGGTCAAGATGACCACCCCGGGTACAGAATACCCGCTCTATCTGGCACACTTTGGCCAGGAAACAAACATGGGACACCTGAGAGCCGCGGTGATCTACCTGTGCCACTGCAGGATCACAATGAGGAAGTATAGAAGCAACCACCTCCAACATGGAACACAGTGCCACAGGTGCCAAAATTTCGGACATGGGTCCAGAAATTGCGCACACGTCGCCCGCTGCGTCAAATGCGACGGACCTCACGCCACACCGGAGTGCCCCAAGACGAATAGAGAAGAGCCGGCCGTCTGCTGCAACTGCGGCGGAGCCCATCCCGCAAACTACGGCAAATGCCCCAACAGGGTGGCATATGTAGCTGCTCTCCAGCGAAGACAGGAGCAGTCCAACGCCCAGAGGCGTAAAGAGGCAGAGCCCCGGGCACAGAGACCCGCGGCCCAAGTAGACGGCCGATCCTGGGCGGACGTAGCGGGCCGAAGAAACCACCAGCAGCAGGCTCCTGAACAGCAGGAACCACGAAGAGCCACAACGGAACAACGCCAAGCGCCAAACACCGGATCCTCTGATGACGAGGACATAATGACACTACTGCAAGGCCTCATCAGGGTACGCGAAAGACTGGCCTCCTGCTCATCCAAAGCAGAGAAACTGGTCATCCTAATGGAGCTTCTCATGGAGACCTCACCGTGAAGCTCCATGAGAAAAATGACAAGCGCCGGTGAAGAAATAGTATCCTTTTTAATATAATAAAATGTTTTTCTTCCACAGGATTTCTTTCCCAAACTTTTTCTCCCAACAGGTAGATATGCAGGACCACCGAAGCGAAAAGGACGCAGCCAACATATGAAAAAATGAAATACTTAAATTCAGTAAATCACAAAGTCAAACAGCGTAAAAAGTTCAGAACTTATTGTTTTATTTTTCTTGTTATTTGTATGAGGTTTTTTATCCAGTAAAGAATTTTTCCTCATAAAACTTATTAATGTAACATAAATTCAGTCAATTAAATACAACCATCAGATGGTAATAGTAATAAGGCCAAATGAGCCGCAGTACTAGTCAGCTAGAAACATGAAGGGTATTGTTATAAGCCCTAGCTAGTTAGAGGATTACGAAAGAATCCATAAAATCAAAAAAAAAAAAAATCTTACCACAATCTTAGATTATACATCTGCCCTGATGATGGCCACTGAAATGCTGTCCGAAACGTTGGCCAAAGAAGGAGGTAGCGCAACACGGCATAATACCCCAAAAACAAATCACTATAATACTTTTGGACGTGAAAATCTCAAATCATATTGTTATAAATCGGTAGAAATTTGGAATGCGGGGGCTTAAAATATTATTATCTCACAAGAGTTCCAACTGCCCGTAGAAAATGTAATAACGCGATCCCTAAATGTATATTGTGAGACTGAAGTGAGTTGGGACGAGATAGAGGTGAAGAAGAAGTATCCGGCTATTCAGAACTAGTCACCAAACACAAAGTATGTTTCTGGCTTTCGCCCTTCGATGGTGTTTTAGGCCATCATTTCAAATTATAGAGAGGGAAGGTCAATTTATATATTCATTTTGTTTAAATTGGCAAATTTCTAAATTACATGGAAGATTGGAATCGTATTCAGACTTAGAAGAGATGAGATGTTGAATGGAGGGGAGGCAAGTTTAGATAAGGCTTGATAGAAGAGAAGATATTTGCTTAGACGACAGCCAAAAAATATGTGATCTAAAGTTCTCATTTGTAGATAGGGTTGCCAGATGATAATTTGATAAAGGAGGGCAGATGGGTCTAAAAAGGAGGATTTTCTGTAAAAAAGGAGGACATTCAGAAATTAAACGAATTTTTTATATTATTTTACTTTATTTTAATTATATTTAGCTGAGCTGCCAATTTTGGAAAGAAGTTCTTGGATTTTTAACAAATGATTATAAAAATCTTCACATGTCATGTTTTTGAAGTTGTATTGAGTAAGAATTAAAGATTTAACTGACTGCACACTTAGGACGGGTTGTTTCGGAGAATTTGAACAATTCATCAAATTTCAACGTTCGTTTTCGGGTTCTGTGAAAGACTTATTCAAGTTCTGTTTTTATATCATTGTAGGCTAGTTGCTTGACAAAACTGAAATAAAAACAGAACTTGAAAAAATCTTTCACAGAACCCGAAAACGAACGTTGAAATTTGATGAATTGTTCAGATTCTCCGAAACAACCCGTCCTTAGTCTATTCCTCTCTTTGCTCCACTGAGTTATGCGTTATGTGCGCTTATACAAAAATAAAACTCGCAGATCTTGAACAGTTATGAGAAACATTCAATGTTTTCAACACTTTTGAATTAGATTGTCCACTGCTTGTGCAACTTCAAATCATAATATGCTTCATCTTCATCTGATTTTGATTTAAGAAATGAAATCAAGTTACAAAATTGATCGTGTAGCTTAACATCGTCAATCTCTACACCTCTAATGTTCAAGAACTCAATGGATGAAATTAAATTATCATATTTTAGGTTTTCGTTCTCTTTCAGCAATGTCATCCACTCAAAACATTTCAAATCTTCCAAGGGTTTTACCCATTCCATCAAGTAATTTTCACAAGCTTTGTAAACACTTAAAAAATCTCCCGCCAGTCCCGCCCGATGTTTAGCAAAAAGGAGGACTTACAGTAGGTAAGGGAGGACAAAACATGTAAAAAGAGGACATTTCCTCCTTTTGGATACCATCTGGCAACCCTATTTGTAGACCACAGAGTGTACAAACTGAGGAATCAAGCACGAACATTTAATAAAGGTGAGAAGGAACGGAATAATGTCCAATTCTCGTTCGAATAATGAAGAAAACTCTCAGACAGACGGAATGAAATGGATTACTATTATTAGTTGTTTAATAACTATTATTATTAGTAATTTAGCGATTATATATTTCTTTATGATGTTAATTAACATTATTACTTCTTAATAAGAGTCTTAACTGTCCGTAGGATTACAACTGGGCATTGCATCCCCAATTGGGGTACCTATATTATGAGGCCCAAATGGAAGGAGATAGGTTTTTTGGGGTTTTTCATGTGACTCACCACTTTCCCGCTTGTTCCACTAGTTTCCGGACACCGTGTATACCTACTGTATATTATGAGTGTCATCTTCTATCTATATATATATATATACAGAGTGTCTGTGGAGCCTGTTCTTTATACAAATCTATGGTTTCATTCCAAGATTGATGAAATTTCGCGCACAAGAGAAAAGTGCCTGTTATGATTTCGAGATTTCGAAAAATAATCGCATCCCCTTTTCCCACCCATTTCGAGCAGAATTAGCATGATATTATATATACAAAGTAGCCATTTAAAAGGAAAATCACAGTCTTCGTCTGATTTCTAAATAAATAAAAATGTAAATGTTCGTTTGTTCAAAATCTTAAATCTCCGAAAGTTCTTCAACGATTGCTTTAAAATTTGCACACAACAACTTTGCATTCGAATACGCATGGATGTCACCTGTTACAGGTAAATACATGTTTTTTTAAACAGCCCCATCTGTTGGACGTAAAAGCAACACGCGCTATTGTTTCTCTATCTGCACAGACAGACTGAGCCGGTACAGCTAGTATATAAGAATTCACATACCTACAAGGCCAACCAGACAAAAGCATTTTTTTCATTTGCCCGCGTGCAGAACCAACCTTAGAAAAAATTCTCCAATCCCCCGTATATGCGCGCAATATAACACGCAATTTAACAATATCGATATTCTTAATAATACTCTTGTGAAATACCGAAACGAAGTCAAGCGTACGACCACAAATGTTAATTAAATTAATGCACAGTTATAGAAAAGGTACAACATGAGCATCTCCTGTCCCCATCCCATCTTCCTCTGCCTCTTGCCCTTTCCTATTCCTTCTTCCTTCTAATATATTTATATGATTTTTTTTTTCTTTTTTGTTAATTTCATTTTCAGTTATTGGTTATAACCAATTACAATTTTGTATTATATCATATTAACCAACATTAGCATAAGAAACTATTTTGGCTTACCTCATATTTAACCTCTTGTATAACTCATCCTGTATAAAATTGCTGTTTGTTTCTTACACTAAATAAATAAATAAAGTGTGTCTGACGGCGCACAGTGGACTGAAAATCGCCTTTCATAGACATAGAGACCTGAATTTTAAAGGGTATTTTTTTGGCTAGAAATGGATTCTGCTGATCATAACTATGCTATAAAATTTCGTATGAAACAATTGCGTGTACAAATGAAGGAGTCATAATTTTTTTTTAAGAAAAATTTGTATGGCACTGACATTAAAAATGAGGCTATCTTTGGAATCATAAGGTTGGCCATTATATCCTTACACACAGATATACTACTATTTATTTGTATTTTTTTGACATACTTCGTATTGTGGCGCAACTTGCGATTTTTTTTTTTAAATCCTCAAAGTTGAAAAAAAAACTTTTTTATGTTGATGATTCATTTTAATGCTTAAATGCTTTACATATGAGTGAACACAGGGTCATCCTTAGCATGGAGATTTAGAAAAACCACCCCATCTACTTTTCCCACCCCTCAAAGCAGAATTTTGATACTACTTGATGAAATTTTGCACACTTGACGTTCAGAATAAGAGGAAAATTACTGTTTACATATATTTTATAAAAAAAATTTCAATGTTGATTTTCAAGTTCTGTGAAGGTTCTATTCAAGTTATGTTACTATTTCTGTTAAGTTAAACAACTGGCCAGTAAAGATATAATAACAGAACTTCAATAGAACCTTCACAACACTTGAAAATCAGCTTCGAAATTTGATGAATTGTTCAAATCCTTAATTTATTCGCGAATGCCGGATTTTGATTCTTTTTTATTTTATTTTACCATTATATTATCCGATGTTTATTTTTTAATCCATCAACGCACCTCTCTGCGTGGTTCTTTCGTCATGAGCCGTTTTAATGTGATTGTTTGTATGACGTAACGCGTGACGTAGAACGGCAAACAAACACATAACGTCATCTGCCGACGAAAAGAAAAACATCGGATTGTTTGAGTTGAAATTCACCTCCATGTTTGGTCATAGACCCTACCAATACTGTCCCGTACAGAATAATATAGGTATTCCACGCGCTTTGGATGTTTTTCCTCTCAATGAATCTTGTTTGATCTGATCAACATGTTTTTATGACATCACAATAAAGGTGATATAACTAATTGACTAAATGGGGTGTTTTCACAAATTAATCCTGTAAAAATGAGAGCGCGAGAGACCGTGTGAAAGATGTGAAAATTCGGTGAAAGCGTGATGAGTAATGCGTAAGATTAAGAAAAGGACGCCAGATTTTTGAACTGGAGCCAGTGAATGCATCCGCAATTGGGGTGTTTTGTGAGACTTACATAATGTTGTGGGGACGAGGATGAAATTGGGAAGAGGAAGAAGAGTACGTACGTGGTTCAGATCTGATGATCAAACACCGCTAAAGCCATTCCAAGCAGCAGTTTTTCAATTCGGAACGTTGGTCTTACATCAGGGCTTATCTTACACTTTGGAACGTGCCGCATACCTACTATATATTAAATTAATCTGACACCTGAGATTATCTTACACTTTGGAACGTGCCGAAAATATACAAAATATATTAAATTAATCTGACACCTGAAATTATCTTACACTTTGGAACGTGCCGCAAATATACTAAATATATTAAATTAATCTGACACCTGAGATTATCTTACACTTTGGAACGTGCCGCAAATATACTATATATTAAATTTATCTGACACCTGAGATTATCTTACACTTTGGAACGTGCCGCAAATATACTATATATTAAATTTATCTGACACCTGAGATTATTTTACACTTTGGAACGTGCCGAAAATATACTATATATTAAATTTATCTGACACCTGAGATTATCTTACACTTTGGAACGTGCCGCAAATATACTATATATTAAATTTATCTGACACCTGAGATTATTTTACACTTTGGAACGTGCCGAAAATATACTATATATTAAATTTATCTGACACCTGAGATTATCTTACACTTTGGAACGTGCCGCAAATATACTATATATTAAATTTATCTGACACCTGAGATTATTTTACACTTTGGAACGTGCCGCAAATATACTATATATTAAATTTATCTGACACCTGAGATTATCTTACACTTTGGAACGTGCCGCAAATATACTAATTATATTAAATTAATCTGACACCTGAGATTGATTATCTTACACTTTGGAACGTGCCGCAAATATACTAATTATATTAAATTAATCTGACACCTGAGATTGATTATCTTACACTTTGGAACCTCCCGCAAATATACTATATATTAAATTAATCAAATAAAATTTAATTGCGCACGCCAGGATTTGAACCAGTTTGTTAGTCGAGAGCCTTACCCCTCGACCACGCAGCTGGTTAGGCATGTACAGAGATAAACGAAGTAAGAAGTGTGAGGAGAATATATGACGTGAGTGTAATCCATCTATGTATTATGTACATTACTTATTAGATTAAATATAATTGTAAAGCTGCTATTCTTGACACAGGAATTTCCTAGTGAGATAAGCAGCAGAGGAAAAAAATATTAAAAATTTTAAAAAATAAAATTAAAAAGTGTCAATAGTAAAAGCAGTCTGGGACACCAAAGCAATACATGGCAGGATCATATAAACCTAATATTAAGTCGGGTCCTGCCAAAAATGTATAATATATTCTTGGTATACTTATACTGTCACAAATGTAGATAATAGGCATTAAAATCGCTTGACAAACGGAGTTTAGAAACGTTCGATTTCAAGCACAAAACTGTTTTTTATTTATTTTGAAAATAATTTTAAAAGAAAGCAAAAAAGTTAATCAAGTTAAACTGTCACATATAATCTTAGCTATAAAAATGTAATTTTTTAAGTTGTTTCCTTTACGCGTTCGTACATTTCTATTGAACAATTTTTTTTTTAGTAGTTTACATTTATATTTTTTATTGATTAATTAATTCTTTTATTTGTATTCTACTCAAGTGAAACGATAGGAAAACCTTCAATTTATCTAAAGTTATTTTTTGGTATTCATAATGTACACCAATTCGTTATAAAGATTGATCAAAATAGTGATTTAGCATTAAGCTTCGCATTATCAGTCAGAATAACGGAAAGAATGAGAAGATGTATAAACGTAAATTAAGCAAGGTGGACCGATACCGAGTTGTTTGGCGATCAATCCCCTCTGCCTACCCCTGCGAGGAAACGGCATGATGATCAGTTAGTTAGATAATGTTGTTGTAAAATTTTTAAACATTTTAAAATTATTTTTCTAGTTCTCGTCACACTAAAAATGTTAATTTTTAAAATTTCAGTTGTAACTAGGTATTGAATTTGAAAACAATCTAAAATCTGAAATTCCTAAACAGTTCGAATTTGTATATGACGTAGGTAACGCTGTTGGCTACTATAGAACTGTCACCTGAACCCGAGACTACTCCTACAAACGTTTGCCGGTGTGACGTCACAAACGCCCTTCGCACGAACATATCGTTTTGGCAACAATTCAAAAATGGCGTTCATTAATCGTCATAGTGAACAGCAGAATGGCAGCAACAAGCAACCCAAAGTTGTACGGAGGAAGAACGCGTGGAACAGGATTGGAAAAGGACGATAAGGGCTGAGGACTGCCAGGAGGCGAATGGCGAATACATTGACAGATGAACATAAAGAAATTACCTTGCGAGTCGGCAGCAGACACGTATACCACGATCTTCTTTATCTTCGGCTGAGGCTTGGCCTGACCAGCCCTACCCAGCATCAGCAACAGAACTGCATCTGGTAGAGCCTGCAATATCCACATTATTAGCTGTTGTACTTGCATCAAGTTATTATTATGCTACGTTACATCCGCGAGCCGAACTGCCGAACTGAACCTCAACTTACAAAAGAAACGAAGCAACCGCAAATGGTGCGAAACGCCGCTTGCAGTTGATTCGTTCCTTTCCCGTAATTCGCGGTACGGTTCGCGTTTCGGTTCGAAAATGTATACGTACCCAAACACACCTAACAAATAATCACAAGAAGATTTTAAGAATTCTAGAGAAAAGATTTATAAACACAAGACTTCTCGAGAAAAGTTTTATGAGCACAAGAATTCTCTTGCAGGAACTGCTCTGGCGTATTTAAATTTCAGTTACTGGCAAGATGGTAGACCTTAAAAGAATTTAGATGAAAAGGACTCTTGCTTGATCATTGTCACATCACTTTTCTTAAGTAGATCACATCACTACTGGGGGTAGTGAGATTATTATTGACTGGTGATCTGTTGAAGGAACAAGTCGAATGTCGTCCTTGTCAATAAAATAAAATAAAATCATCCTTAAAATAGCAAACCAAACAATCATTACAATAATTCTCGAATCAAGCAGGCTTACACTCTGAACGTGTGCTCTGTTTAAGAGGAAGCTACAAGCCAAAATTGTGTTTATTCTTGGTATACCTTGTATTGTAGGTAATAGGCATTAAAATCGCTTGACAAACGGAGTCGAGAAACGTTCGATTTCATGCACAAAACTGGTTTTTATTTATTTTGTAAATAACTTTATAAGAAAGCAAAAAAGTTAATCAAGTGAAACTGTCAAAGATAATCTTAGCTATAATACTGTATTTTTTTAAGTTGTTTCCTTTACGCGTTCATACATTTCTCTTGAAAAAGTATTTTTTTTAGTAGTTTACATTTATATTTTTTTATTGAGTAATTTATTATTTTATTTGTATGCTACTCAAGCGAAACGATAGGAAAACCTTCAATTTATCTAAAGCAATTTTTTTTGTATTCATAATGTACACTAATTCGTTATAAAGATTAAGCAAAATATTTAGCACTAAGCTTCGCCTTAACAGGAAGTTCAATAAAATTATCACGCATTTATTCCCTTAAATTGGAACACCTATTTACATAGCTATGTATCCAAGAGGCTATCAACTATCTGCCTACAACCTTTCAAACAAAACATTTGTATTTGGGAGGCAGGTAAGGGTACCGTTCGTTGAATAAACACCATCTCTGCCATAGGTCACCCCAAGTGGCAAGGTACGTTGTGTTGTACTGACAGTACGTTGGTGACTTGGCTGGGGTGCTCGGGTTTATGGGTCGAGGTTTGTCCAGGTTGTGTGGGGGATGTGCCACGTGTCGGGCTGGATCGGGAAGGGCCAGTTGGGAGAGACCCTACACCCTTTCCTTCCCAGAACTCCTCTCTCAAAAAAGACCTCGCACCTGGAGAAACTCGTGTTCACTGACAAAGTCGAAGGAACAAAGGACGTGTTGTACTGATCAAGTATCACAGGCACCCGGAACGTCGTTGCCCATGGCCCTCAATGCAGCGCTGATCCGCGATCCTGGTTCATTGAGGTCAAGACCCTCAGCAATGAGATAAAGTGAGTGCTTTCATTTACCTGCGTGGCTGCTGGCAGACCTAGGGCCCCCAACCTATCCAAGTCCGTGACGGGGCCGGGCGCTCCGATGGGTGAGTTCAGAGACATAGAATCTAGGGACAAACAAACACCAAACATGAAATTAGAATATTTATTGAATTGCTATTTCATGAACAACGAACAAACCACAGGGTAAATAACCAACAGCCAAACTTTTGTTACTTGAATGGTAATTCAAAAATACCCGTCTCCGTTCTTTTAACCTTATTGTCTCAACCTGAACCCTCTGAAGGATATTACACCCAGTTTCGTAGGAAGGTGGTTGTGTCACCCTTGGGGTGTAACCACTGAAGGGGGTGAAAAAATGGTAAATATTTTTCTTATAAAACAAAAAAATTGGCATACCACACTTTTTTGAAAAAATGATAATATTTAATGCGAGTAACTTCGTCACAAAAAAAAATCGCCTGGGGCGCTTCATGTTGGCAGCAATGATTGATCTGATTAAGAGATTTCCATTTTGGAAAAGAAAAGATCGACGCTAAAAAATATTGCTTGAAAATCGACTGTCCACGTGACTAAAATCAATAGGATTTTTTTGCTTTGATGTTGGATCCAGCAATATGTTCAACATGTTTATTAATATTGCAGGAAGATTAAAATGAGTATTTGTCCTTTCACCTGAAATATAGACATTTTTTACCTTAAGGCGTTTATATTGGGGACTATTTTTGAAAGGTATATTTAGGTGTCCGTTTGAAAACAGATTTGGTGACTCAATATTTTGCAAAAACTGACCTTCTGGATAATAAAAAACGACAGTTTTTGTTGGTTTGGCCAGGAAACGCAGAAATGCAAAATTTTCTTTTGCGGCGAATTTTTCAGTATTTTCGTAAAAGATCAGAAATAGGTGTTTACTATTTCAGGATGATAAAATCGAAGCATGGCCTCAGTTTGTCCTCAATTTGAAAAAAAATGTTTATAAGGTTAACAGAGTTCGAGAGAGATAAAGAATTTAATAAACAAAGAACTCACCGGATAGGCTGGAGCAAGCCACCCCCTTGAGCACCTTGGACAGTTGCGGCTTCTTCTGCGCCCCCGCAGCCCCTCCGGAGGTCTCCGTCCCCCCAGGGCCAGTCCCCCCCGGGCCCCCCTGGGTCCCCACAGTACCCCCGGCGGGCGCGTTCCACGCCGAGGCCTCGATGGACGACTTCTTGCATGTCAGCTGGTATGAGGGGGATCTGGAAACAAACAGTAAGGTTAGAATATGTGCCTGCACAAAGTGGTATGCACAGAGTTTTTAATCAGGGTGGGCACTGTAGGCAGTGAGAAAACAGCAAACATTTTTTTACATAAACGTTTTCGCTAAGAATGGCTACTGCTTTTAGCTGAAGTTTGTCAGGGATTACAGCCGCAATTCCATTAACCGTTTCATTTATACATATTAGGATAACGTATTTAAATAAACTAAAAAAACAAAAAATATCTGAATACTCCACTGCCCAACATAAATAGTTAACCAGAACGGAACCTCGAGTCACGGAAATGAGAGATCTCGGAATTATTTTGGATGAAAAACTAAGTTTCGCCAATCAAATCCACCAAATTGTAAACAAAAGCAAAAAACACTAGGCTTCGTATTAAGAACAACTAAAAACTTTAAATCCATACAAGCCATTAAACTGTTATACATATCTCTAGTTAGAAGCATAATTGAATACAACTCAGTAGTTTGGTCTCCCTCTTACAAAATTCACATTAATAACATTGCGAGAATACAAAAAAAAATTCTACGTTTTATAAATTTTAAATTAAATATCCCATTAGAAGACTTACAATATCATTTCTTATTAAATACTCTAAAAATACACCATTGGAAGACAGGCGTAAAATAAACGACTTAACTTTTTTATTCAAGATTCTAAACTCTAAATTCGACTGTTGCGAACTTATGCAACTCATAAACTTACGAATACCTACAATAACAACACGACAAAATACACTATTTCACTGCAACACACATAAGCGCAATTACATTGCGAACTCCCCAATACAACGGTTTCACACTATGGGAAACCAATACTTAGGTGATGTCGATATATTTAATATTAACTTTGCGAATTTTGTGGATCACGTAAAAGACCTATTTCAATACTATTCCTAAATGGAAGTTATATTTTTGTAAACCAGTCAAATCGCTGTATTTTTTAATTTATGTTCTTGTTATTTTTAATTTTTTTTCTTGCATATATTATTTTTTAATGTAATTTTATTTTTATTATTTCTTTCTTATGTTTCAAAACTGTCATTTAAATTGTACCACCTCCCCTCTGTAAAAGCCCTCTGGGCGTTAAATAAATAAATAGAACAATAACACTAAATATTCTGGTTACTCCCAGTTCGAATACATCTTTTGGACAGAGAAATATTAAATTCTATACCACGAAATTATACAATGCTATACCAAATCAAATTAAAAGAAATAACGGAAATGAATAAATTTAAAACAAAAGGAAAAACATGGCTGAGAGAACAAGGTAATAATCAACTTACCTACAAATATTATGAAGATGCTGTAAAAACAAAACAAAAAAAGTTTTAAAAAACTTCAGACTGCCTCAGAAAAGGAAACCCTAGTGAATAATTTTAATTTATACTTAATAGCTACATCATGTACAAACTATGCCATTGAAACTAATTAGAAAGCTAACATAATATATATTATGATAATCATTTGTTGGTAAAGTTGTAATAATTAATATAATTACAACAGATGTCACTGATTACTTCATTTGTCATTTTTAACGAAAGGCAACGCCTTTTTCGATACTAATGCCTAGTTCACACGAGTACAAGACAATATTGTACTGTCCCAGCCCTGGATTATGATCCTAGTGTAAACAGTAGTTTGGAGGACAGTACAATGAAACATGACATTGTCCTAGAGATAGACGGGCAGGCTATCTCCGCACGACAAAGTCTTAACCCCACCACCGCACTTGGCCGCATTTTCCGCGTGTAAATGCGCTTGGACAAGACATTAGGACAATAGTGAGTTGCTCTACGCGTACCTACGTATCTCGACCGTCGACGCGGCGCTCGGATCTGGTATTGAAATGTCGCATAAATGGAACAATACAATACATATAGGTATAAAAGACCTTATACTTTTCGCGAATTCGCTCGTAACGCGCGTCGTCGTATATCCGTGTTTGAACTGGGTCAGAATTGTTGTGTTGTCCCACTGTCCTGTTTTGCGCGGTCGAAGCAGTTCACAGAGCTGGGGCGGAACAATATTGTATTGTCTTCTGAACACTTGAATATACATGTACATTTTTGTGTGTAATACAGTCCACTTTTGAATACGATATGTTCGTAATTTTCATACTTAGTTTCTGCTTTTGACATATTACAGTAAGGCGGTCGTAGGTAGCTGGAACTTCGCGAATATTTTTGAGGTTTAGATTGACTTTAGGCAATAATTTTAAAAATGTTATTATTATCTGGATATTTATGTGAGTAAGGTAGGGTAGGCAGTGCTTATGTGTCTATATGGAATCCAACTAGTAGTATAGGCGGGAAACTAGTATATCTACATCACGTTTGGAGTCGTTTTTGTAGTAAAACTTTTTTTGTTTTGAGCCTTCAAGTAATTTTTTGGTGAAATGGATCGAAGCGTAGATCCGGCTCTAATAGTTTCTTAACGCTTTAGTTGCGAAAAAATGGAAAAGCAAAAGAAAAAAATTTAATACCGTGAAAGTGCTAATTGTTTTTTTTGTTCTCCTAGTGATGTAGATTCACCAGTTTCCCGCTTGCACCACTCGGTTCTACACACTGTGTATAATTGAAATGATTCGATGACAAAACAGAACCGTGACAAAAAAGAAATAATGAATAAAAGGGAAGAACTGCGAAGAAAAGTTAAGAAATGTTAAGAAAGTTAAGAAAAGTTAAGAAAGTTAAGAAAGTTTAGAAAAGTTAAGAAAGTTAAGAAAAGTTTAGAAATATTAAGAAAGGTTAAGAAAGTTAAGAAAAGTTTAGTAATATTAAGAAAGTTAAGAAAAGTTAAGATATGTAAGAAAATTTATGAAACGTAAAGAAAAATAAAAACAACTACTACTTCCCAATTTTCCTCTTCCTCTCTCTTCTTACACCCCATACCTCCCATCCTCAGAACATAACCCAATTCGGAGAATCCATAGTATCACTGGCTCCGGTTAACAGGGAGCAGTTTGTGCGCTATACACATAAAAATAAAATAAACAAAATCAAACTAAACTAACCTAACCTGACCTTGCTTATTATTTTTACCATGTTCTGATTTGTCACTGTCAAAATATTTTATCAGGAATTGAAACAAAGGATTATTTTATGTGAATACCGCGTAAGAGTCTAAGGAATTAGGATATATTGTGAGGCTGAAGGGAGTAGAGATGAGTCGTTCATGAAGGAGCCGCACAGTTTAACTAGCTCTTTTTAGATGAACCGTATTCGTCCGACTCTCGGTAAACCGTGCCACGGCGCAATTGAACGGTAACCGTCTTTTTCAGGAGGTATTTTAGAAAAATAGCGCCATTGAAATTATCACTCAGAGACGTGAACAGCGTCTGACAATTTGACATCTAGACTTGAACAAATGTCCCTACACCTACTAACTACCTACCACCTACCATCTTATTTTTCTCATGGTACGAGGCAACGTACCGGTACCATGAGTTGTGCGATCCACACTCGACAAGCGTATAAAATGAAAAACCGAAATTTGTTTATGTCACCATCTCTTTAAAACATTTAATATTCATCGTGCTGTCTCCCTCACGGCCATGACCTAAGTGTCCCTAAGCTTTCTTCGGTACCTAATTTTTACTTAGACGAAAGACATAGTGCCATCTCGTTTATTCTATGGCGCGCATAGGGACAAAAGTTGCCAAAGCCGGGGACATTCTTTAAATTGATCCTGCGAATGTGTGGTCTTGTGAATGAAAGCTTCTATTAGAGACAATAGATGTCACTGCTCACCACTCACCGCCGCAGCTCGCCGCACTGCTATTTCGCGGTACATTTCAAATAAATTAAGAATAAGACCAGTTGTTTTGATGCACGTAATTTATTATTACTGTTGTCTTATAATTTTGAGGAGTCAAACAACAATTGACCTAAGGGAAGAACCGCCCCTGGTTGAACCACCCATCGCTAGAAGGGAGTAGAGAGGGAAAGAAAATGAAACGATGTTTTATTGTACATGATTAAATAAAATTAGTGATATTACAATTGCTCCATTTAGTCTAGAGATAATAATGAAGTATTATTAAATACGGTAAGGAAAAAGATAAGGGATTAAATTAGGAAATGGGAAAAAAACACAACATATCAATTGAAGCGTCACAGAAACGAATTAAAAACAGCATGGTTTATTTTATAAGACCAATCAAACACAATTAATATTGTGTACAAGGGGTCGGCTATTTTTTATTTGAAAACAATGGAAAGTTCTAGGTACGGTAACTCTGGCGGAGTTAAAATGTACTATTCAACATGGCTGCCATCTTCTCGGGATTGACTGTACACGGAGCACACACAAGAGAGTCCGAAAAACATGGGCGCGACCTTGCATGACAGGTTTTAATTAAATTTAAAATATCTATTAAAATATTACCCCAGGAGATCAAATTTAACGAAAAAATACACAATAACAAATTAATCACTTCATTAAAATAACAATAACTAGAAACTAGAACGAGTTGTTTCGGAGAATTTGAACAATTCATCAAATTTCCACGTTCATTTTCGGGTTCTGTGACAAGTTCTGTTATTATATCATTATAGCCTAGTTGCTTGACAGAACTGAAATATTAACAGAATTTTAAAAAAATCTTTCGCAGAACATGAAAATTAGCTTTGAAATTTGGAGAATTTGAAGAAAAAGAAACAACCCGTCCTAAATATTCCTAAAAACAATTTTCCAAATTAAAATACATAATTATAACACTATTGAAAAACCCCAGTACCTACACGGAGAAAAATGACTAAAGGTAATTTATTTCGTCATGATAACATACCAAAAATTTCTCTACGTGTACTTAATATCTTTTGAATCATCGTTTCTCAACCTTTTTAGTGATGAGCCAAAAAATAAAGCAAAAACCTCACAGGAGGTCGTAAGATACACATTGTTAACCCTCAGGCTAATTTGTTCAATTTTGGTAACAAATAGTTATTACCTATTACAAATTGACTGTTCGCTTTTGGGAATAGCTCATATGGTCACATAGAAATCGTTGTATCTTCCTCACTTTCATGGTGAGAAATATGCTCTAAATGGTGTTATAAAGAGAAAACGCCACGCTTTATATTCAAATCGAGAAATTAACAACTGAAGAATTAAAATGTACACTATGAAACTAAAGGTTCAGATCGCAATTTGAGGGAAAATTATGAAACTTATTAATATTTTACTATTTTTTTATATGAAACGACAAAAAAGTGAGGTTACAGTAAATTTTATGATTTTGTAAATTTTATCTAAGAAATTGTGTTTTCTTTTATTGTCAGTAATTTTAGTTCAGTGTTTGGACGAAAAAACGTAAGTGAAGCGTATTTTGCGAACTCTTTTTAATGCTTGCATTAAAAATATGGTTATTACAATTATATGTTTATTTCCAATAATAAAATTTGAAAACGAATTTCATCACATTGCAAAGCGGGAATACTCCCAACTTCTAACAGAATAAGCAATCGGTGAAGAACTTTCGGAGATTTAAGATTTTGAACAAACGAACATTTACATTTTTATTTATATAGATAGATTGATGTTCTCCAGAAAACGGTTATGCCCCAATATATTACAGAGAAGATCACACATTTGAGGTACATGTAAGTATAAAAGGTCGTGAGGGCAGTTTTACTGTTTTGTGACACACGTTTGAAGATAGTTGCCGTCTGTAAGTGACGTTGAAAATGTCGATGGTCAATGCAGAATAGTTAAGGCGAAGCTTAATGCTAAATCACTATTTTGATTAATCTTCATAACGAATTGATGTATATTATGAATACCAAAAAATATGCTTTAGATAAATTGAAGTTTTTTCTATCGTTTCGCTTGAGTAGAATACAAATAAAAAAATAAATTACTCAATAAAAAATATAAATGTAAACTACTAAAAAAAAAAATTTTCAATAGAAATGTATGAACGCGTAAAGGAAACAACTTTTAAAAAAACACAGTATTATAGGTAAGATTATCTGTGACAGTTTCACTTGATTAACTTTTTTGCTTTCTTATAAAATTATTTACAAAATAAATAAAAACCAGTTTTGTGCTTGAAATCGAACGTTTCTAAACTCCGTTTGTCAAGCGATTTTAATGCCTATTACCTACGATATAAGGTATACCAAGAATATACACATTTTTGGCTTGTAGCTTCTTCTTAAGGCGAAATAGGTAGACTTGACCTGAAATTTGGCATTTTTGAGGCCAGTTTTAGACGTATGGACACTTTTCTAGAAAAAAACAATTGATTTTGAAAGATCGTTATTTTATCTGGCAAAGCAAGATGTTAAATTTTGAAAAATAATATTATTTTCATATCATAATAAAGTGTTACCGTTGGACGTTGCGCAGATTTGTTGCATTTTCAAAGGTGATTTTGTATTATACAACAATTATTTCAAATCATATAATAATACAGTATATACAATCAATAAATTATCTATCATAATTCTGTATAAGAATTTTGTTTTTATTTCAAATAAAATTACTAATAAATAAATCCGAACACGCGTTTTGTGACGAAAATCCCTCAATTTGACTATTTATTTATGGTCTTACAAATTGGTATAGTTCAGATTTTTTTACAAAAATAATTTACCAAGACATTATTGAAACATTAGAAATAATTTATGACCAAAAAATATATTCTTAAAGTATATAATAGTAATTAATTTCGATTCGCGTTTGTGCATTTTTATTAACTCGGCAGAAGACAAAATTTTGTCATTCTCCGCCGCGACCGGGTGGCAAGCGGACGTGTAGTCCACGCCGCGGCGCCGCGGCCGGTCTAGTTAATAACATTTTATAGAAAGTCCTCGCTTAAAAGTGGGGACGAAAATATCCTTAGAACAAAAGTTTTATTAGAAAACACAAATTACGAAATCAAAAACGTACGTGGAAGATATATTTTCAAAAAAAACAAAGGTTAGTGATATTTAATTATCCGTATAGATACATTGCACGTACTTATATGCTACAGGGTCGTTCGAAAGAATCAGTCAGAATAAGCACATATTTTTTATAACATTTGGCGATAATTTTGCGTTGCTTAATTTCCAGGTAAAAGAATCAACTATGGACTATCAGCAGTTTATATCTGTCATCGATGTTTCATGTATAAATGTTAAAACTTATGCCAAAGTACGTGAAACTGTTTGTGATTGCTGGTCAAAAAGTGCCACGAACCAAATGAATTTTGATTCGTGATGTGCGATTCAAATCATTTAACTGTTCATAATTTCTATTTTATTGTCCAATTCACTATTACATTGGTATAATTCAACATATTTAATATTTTTTGTGTTACTTTTTGTCCGTTTCATAATTTCATATTGTGAATTGAGCTTCTTGTTTGAGGAAAAAAGACGAGGTTATTTTTGACATAACCTATGAATTTTCCATCGAAATTTACCTCGTGAATTTAATAACATTTCGAAAATTAGACGAGTCAGGTCGCTCCGTTAGCCATGAAAACAAATACATGAAAGCGATACAATATTATGCAATCGCATAACTACATATGTAGGTAGGTACCTTAGAAAATAGTTGGAAATAAAACCTGGTTTTAATATATATATACTACTTCAGTTGTAAGGAATAAACCCTCTTTTCAATGTCATACATATCAAATCAAGTAATACTTTAAAGATAAGTATTAGAAATAAAGCTTACCGGTAATAACTTTCGGACAAACGAATATGTAAAACAAAAGATTTTTACTCACTTTTGGAAAACCTATGTAAAATAAATTTAAAAAAATCAAATTATTCAAATATTTGAAATTTTTTTTATATCTACCATGTCAACGCACTTCATTTGTATTTATTTATGTTTACGCACTCCGACGTATAATTTACAAATAAGTATGTAACTACTCATTAGGAAGAAAGCTACAACCGAGAATTCAACAACAATAATTGTTATTTCATCGGAACCATGCTGTAGTTTTCGTCAGCCGCGCAGGTGTTCGGGTCGCAGTGGAATGAATTCGGTATTTCTGTCTCGTTCTAAAAAAACGTCCGATCGCGAGACCGTCTTTTAACGAAATTTGAATTCTCGTCCGCTGGTTAAGACGCCTTAAGCAGTCGCTCTGTTGATTGGCGCGTTCTGATAGGTGGAAGTTCTCGCTTTTCGGAGTATAAAAAAGTGCAAGGGATCTCCCACGAGTATACTAGTTATGTACATATAAGTTAACCTCTTTAAATATAAGTGGATTAAGTTTAGATCCAGAGATTACTGTTTACTTAAAACATATTTTTCGGCGTGCTTCTAAGGTGTTGAAATCGAGCATTACTATATATGTAACACTTCATTATAACTTTAATTTAACAATGATTGAGATTTGCGACCCCCCAAGGTTGAGAAACTATGATTTAGATAACGTTTGTAAAAAATAATCTAAAAGTCTGTGTCGTAAAATTTCAAGAAATGGTGTTACGCATATTGCTGACTCACAGGCGCTCGGAGATTTTAAATAAAACATAATTTTCATTGTTTTTATATATATGTTGGTCGAGCAGCCCCAAGCGTCGAGTACTTACGCTGGCGTCACGCGCTTAATTTTCAGCCAGCCAAGTCTGCTTTATTTTATTACTAGCTGACGTGTACCCGGCGTTGCTCGACTTTTCTCTACTTTCAATAAATATAATATTCATGTATTATGTACATAAATCTTCATTAAGAAATTCTCTAAGTTATAGCGAAAACCTTATCAAACTCATTTAGAAGAACCAAGTTGCATAGTTTAGAAGAACCAAGGGCACAAACAGACAGACTTTGATGTCTCTAAATACCAATGTATTGTCACGATTACGATTTTACTAAAAGTTTATCAGGAAACGGCCTGTAATCCCGTTTTTAGTTAATTATGATCAGCGATGTTCTGGTAAGTTCCCGAACGTTCCACAACATTCCAGAATGTTCCAAGATGTTCTGGAATGTTGTGGAATGCTCTCGAATACTCTAGAATGTTCTGGACTGTTCTAGAAATTTCTAGAGGGCGAAACTTCCAGCCCTTATATCTTCAACAGCACGCCCTTCAGGTAAAAACGGGAACCTTCTTCATGGATGGGGAATAGAGGGCTACTACACCACTTGATCGTACCGGGACTCGTTTCTCGTGTTAGCAGCACGCACATTGTACACTTTATTTTATAATATATATTTATTAAAGCAACATTGTCGCTTTTACGATGGTAATAATATGACGAATTCAAATAATGTCCTGTTAATCGTAAATTACTAATGTGTTTTATTTTTATTTCAAAATAAATATTTATATAAATCTTCTATAAAGAGCTTCACGGTGTAGATTTGTTTTTTAAACAAAACCAGATAATGGGTTTATAAATACTTACGAAGAAATATATATCTACCCTATGTAGTTTCCACAGGAAAGCTACATAAATAAAGATAAATGTTGTTTTACTCTCTAATGTTATATAAAAATATAATTTAATGAAGACGTGCGAAAATATTATTTAGTTTTATTGTATTTTCCCAGTAAATCAGCGTTATTTACTATAAAAATAGTCACTAATAGTTTACTCTAAATAAATACAGTACTACAACTTTTGTAAATTGGAAATATGACATTTGATATATAATTTTGCAACGCGCTTTATCGCAGATAAAATATAAATATTTACAAGTGACCAAACAACAAAATAAAATATATTTAAGTATGTCAGGATTAACTTTTAGTATGCCAGGATTACCTTTAGTATCTATGCCAGGATTAAATTTTAGTATGCCAGGATTAACTTTTAGTATGAGAGGATTACCTTTTAGTATGCTTGGATTACCTTTTAGTATGCCAGGATTACCTTTTAGTATGCCTGGATTACCTTTTAGTATGCCAGGATTACCTTTTAGTATGCCTGGATTACCTTTTAGTATGCCAGGATTACCTTTTAGTATGCCAGGATTACCCTTTAGTATGCCAGGATTAACTTTTAGTATGAGAGGATTACCTTTTAGTATGCCTGGATTACCTTTTAGTATGGCAGGATTACCTTTTAGTATGTCTGGAATACCTTTTAGTGTGCCAGGATTAAATTTTAGTATGCCAGGATTACCCTTTAGTATGCCAGGATTACCTTTTAGTATGCCAGGATTAACTTTTAGTATGCCAGGACTACCCTTTAGTATGCCAGGATTAACTTTTAGTACCATTTTAATACTGCTTCTTGATGACATTTTACACACTTTTGACGTTAAAAATATTAGAAAAAAATGTTAAATAAAGAATTGATAACATGGTGTGTGGCTCCTTCTATTTAATTTATGTTTATAGTTTCGGTCTGTGGCACCTCCAGTACTTATTCAATTGACAATTTTGTATGACTACATATATTGCTGACTCTGGATTTTTTTTGACACTCCGCGGTTGCCAGACCTGCGAACTAAAACCAGAGAATGGGAAGCCTAACAGCTTAATTTTGTGATGTTTTTTTTATATATTTCGAAATACAATTTTTCTTAAATCATAGCATTATTTCTGTTTTTAAGAACCCCATCCGCTTTCAGAGAACTAGTGAAGGTTTCTTCATTTCATTATATTTTATTTGTTGCCAAACTATTCCCGTGGTAACAAAATCACTGTTTAAATCTGATTTCGAAAAACTCTGTGTAAGCCTGGCAACGCCGGGGACTTCAGCAAGTGTATTATATAAAATCGATAGTAATAATTGTACTTTGCAATTGATGGGGACTAGTTATATTAACCTAAGACAATCATCTGACATAGATATTCATACCGCAAAAGAGTTCCGACTGCCCGAAATGCCAGCGGGACTATAGCATCCCAAATTAGCGTATGTTGTGAGGCTGAAGGGTGTGGGCAAAGAAGGATAGGGAAGAGAAAGGTTGGGTTACCTGGATAATGAGATCTAGTTACTGAACGCAGCTAAAGCCAATTTAAGCAACGCTTCAATTCCGAATGGTGGTATTTCACCGGGGCGATACTAGGAGTATCTACACCACTATTAAAGCGAATACAACATTATTTTGTTTACTTATTACGAAACGATCATATTTCCACTACAGACAGCTGCTGGAAAGCTATTTCCGACCAACTCGAACGCAATAATAACAAACAAACACAACACACAAACCTAAATGCAAGCGAATAATACCAATCTATTCATGTTATATGAAAAGCTCTACCCTCGCATTTTTACAAAGCTTTTTCAGTCATGGGGATGATTATAAAATAGATTATTTATTGAAGACAATATAAGCGATTCTTATACGACAACAGAAAAATCAGAAATAGGTACGGTCACATCTAGGACTCGAACCTAGGACCCTCGCCTTGCCAGAGCGCCGCTCTCTACCAACTGAGCTAATGGGACCCTATCTCCTTTGGTCATATTTAACTGTACCATACATCGAATAAGAACTACCAACAATATCTTCATTTTCAAACCGCACATTTTTATTGGCTGCTCTTTATGTATGATTGCAAGATTCAACTCGAACTAAATGCAATCTAGACAGGCTCTTCGATAAATATATCCTATTTTTATTTTAATGTGCGACATCTATTGACTTTTCTGCAAAGAAAAATGTGTATATTCTTGGTATGCCTTATATCGCCACGAATATAGGTAATAGGAATTTAAAAAACGCTTGGCAAACTGAGTCTAGAAACGCTCGATTTCAAGCGCAAAGAGGTTTTTATGTATTTTGTGATCAATTTCGTATGAAAGAAAAAAAAAATCAAGGGAAACTGTCACAGATAATATTAGCCATAGTATTGTACTTTTTTGAAGTTGTTTCTTTTATGCGTTCATACATTTCTATTGACAAAATATTTTTTTAACTGTTTACATTTATAATATTTACTGAGTAATTAATCATTTTGTTTTTTAATTCTACTCAAGGGAAACTATGGGAAAAGCTTCAAAGCATTTTTTTGGTATTCATAATATAAACCAATAATTTTGCACAAACAAAAGCTACTCTATTAAAAACATTCGCTACCGTGAATGAAATGGCTTTGTAAAAATGCGTCCTGACTTCGAGAGGCGCGCGATCAAGTGTCAAGAAATAGTTGAACATTAATCCAAAGGCCAGAAATATTACAACGGTCACAATTGATTTCGTTTGGCCCTTTACTGCTAAAAAATACACCTATTTGTTGGTTTGAAACTGCCTCGCCTATTCTAGCTAGGAGCGCGGTGAATGGACAGGACTGATTGGCTAAATGCAGAAACAGATTTACAAAGTATTTGGATGGGACGTGAACAATGGTTCACGTCAAGTAAGGAGTATAAAGGGGTTTTTATAAAAAAAATTATCTTAGATCAGTATTGGCTGATCATCCAAGCCTTGGTGTCTGTTTTATATATTTTTTAAAATGTGTTCAGTCTAATGGCTAGTGGAAGAGCATTGTATAGCCTCGTTGCAAAACATCTCAAATTTCTCTGGCTGTTTGAGAAACCGTTTTAGCTAAAGGGATAAGTAAGAGATTATGTCATTTGGTTCTAGTATCACGAGCAGTTTGATGATGAAAATCTTTATAGCTTACAAATGGTTCCATGATAACTCAACACAGTGACAATTCAACACACTTTTTAAAAGTGATAGAAACGATGAAAATTTTTTTTAAAGATGTTATGATTTATCCGGTCACCCTCACAAATAACTCACAAATGGTGAGCAAGTTGGAGCAAAAACTGAACAGCATTTTTTGGTAAAGAGTCAAAGTCAAATCAAAGTATTTTCAAGTCTAACAATATTTTAACAAAGTTTGTTTTTACTACAGTTAACTTATAAATCTCTTAAATAACTAACTCCAACTTAAATAACAGTTTTTTTTAATGTAGATTTCATAGATAAAATAATTTTCAAAGTTTTAATTTTTCCGGTCTCCCAAATTACACCAAATCTAAGGTTGACACGTGACGTCATCAGTCTCAAAAATCCTACGTTTTTTCATACTGCACTGTATTTTGTATGGCAGTCGAGACGTTTTTTATTCTTAAGATTACCCGCTTGGCACACTAGGTAAAATGTTAGCATCTCGTCACTAATGTTATTGTATTGAACCAAAGTGCAAAAATACATCAATGACCGCACCTGGTCAATAATTTACCTGTGTTTTATAACCTGCATTACTACGAAAGGAAATAACATTGTAGTCCATAGATATATTACTCACGTAGACTGGTTGTGATGTCAGAATCAGCAGATTCTGTCGTACCAACCAAACGGTGTGTTTTAATGTGATAGTGTTTTATTCGTTTTGAAATGATGATTTATTATTTTTTTTTTAAATTCTACATGTAATAATAAACAATGAAACTTAGATATTCATAATCAGTGTTCATTGTCTATGAGAAAAAAAAATTCAGCCATCATATTTTTCACTGGAGTTCCTTACTGTGACTGTTATATTTTAATTGTCTGTTTCATTTTTTCATCGAGTTGTTGTCGACATTATCGTCTTTAAGAGGAAACTACAAGACAAAAATGTATATGTCGTTGGTATACCTTATATTGTAGGTAATAGGCATTAAAATCACTTGACAAACGGAGTCTAGAAAAGTTCGATTTCGAGCAAAAACTGCTTTTTATTTATTTTGTAAATAATTTTATAAGAAAGCAAAAAAGTTAATCAAGTGAAACTATCACAGATAATTTTAGCTATAATACTGTATTTTTTAAAGTTGTTTGCTTTACGCGTTCATACATTTCTATCGAAAAAAATGTTTTTCTTAGTAGTTAACATTTATATTTTTTATTGAGTGATTTTTTTTTGTATTCTACTCAAAAGAAACGATAGGAAAACCTTCAATTTATCTGAAGCATATTTTTTGGTATTCATAATCTACACCAATTCGTTATAACAATTAATCAAAATAGTGATTTAGCATTAAGCTTCGCCATCTCTAAAAGTATAAAGTAATAAGTCGCCCTCCACGTCTGTCTGTTTGTGCGCTTAGTTCTTCTAAACTACGCTACTGATTTTGATATGGTTTTCACCATCATTTAGAGAAATTCTTCCGGAAGGTTTATATATATAATACATGCATATTAAATTTATAGAAAGTAGAGAAAAGTCGATGTTTTGTAATCATGTCGTAAAAAAACCTTATGAAATACATCAAAATAATGTACCACGAAATTGAATATCTTAAAAAGGCCTACATACAAGTATGCGATTGTATATGTCAGCTAGTAGTAATTAAAGCGTAAAATGGCATATGTATTCTTTAAAAATTTTCGTTGAATTTTGTAATTACCCGTATGATTATTTTAAAAGCATCCAGAGTAGAATAAAACGTTTAATTGGCACTTAAATAATTCATAATAATAAAGTGACATCTATCGTGTTTTCATTCAATTAAAATAATTGAATTTCCTGCCCTCCCATCGACCTGGGAATATCACATTTTAGGGAGGAGAGGGGGTGGAACTGATGAGTCATCTAATTTTATAAAATAAATTTCATATTACCGACCAAATTCTATCATAACACTAGCTGTACCCCGCCACGCGTTTTGTGGCTCAGTCTGTTAGTGCAAATAGAAAAAAAAAATTCAAAAAGTTGCTTTTACATCCAACAAATGGCGATGTTTAAAATATTTTTTTTTAAAACATGTTTATCCAACAGATTACGCTGACATCTATATAATCTGTGCGCTTAGTTCTTCTGAACTGCGCAACGGATTTTGTCAGAGTTTTCACTATCATTTAGAGAAATTCTTCCGGAAGGTTTATATATAATCTTAAAAAGGCCAATAGAAAAATCCATGGTGGTATATATCTATCTTTTGAGGATAACCCCAGCAACGCCGGGTAAAGTCACCTAGTGTTGGCATAAAAAACACACGCGTATTCGAATGCAAAGTTGTGTCAAAATTTCAAAGCAATCGGTTCAGAACTTTAGGAAATTTAAGATTTTAAACAATGGAACATTTATTAACTTTTTTATTTATATAGATTCAGGACCGAAATAGGTTCGTTTATCAATCGAAGGTCAGCATAAATTAATTTTAATATCGATTTCCGTGTTTTCTTTTCCAATTTAATTCTTCCACTGAAGAGATGAGCCGATAGAAAGTGTATTTTGTGCGAATCTGTCTGCTCTAAACATCTTCCTTACTTCTGATGAAATCGATCATAAACATATAGAAATTTTCTATTGATCAGATAATCAGCTTCACTGGCCTATCGTGGCCCAGGAATCGAAAGGTCTTATGTATACTGGCGACGTAACGCGGAGACAAATAGATTTTTGCCCTCACGATAAATAAACAGACCAAATTAATTAAATTATCGAATAAAGAATTTTTTTGTAATGCAAAAATATTCGGATTTTTAGAAACACGTGTTGCAATAGAATGATAATATGTTAACGTAATTTGATAAATCAGGAACCTGTTCATGAAATACCAATAAATGAAGAGATTCTTAATAAATTAGTCATTCAATATTCACTTTTCAAATCGGTATAGATTATACTTCTTCAGTCCATAGAGTAAAGAAGAAAACTAGAAGTGCGTTCCAAGAATTAAATATTAATGCAAAATGTCCTTCATCGGTTCTATAATAACTAAATGGATGATTGGCTCGGGGAGGGTGGAGTCTGAAACACTATTAAATAATGTCACTTCAAATTTTACACGGTTACCTATTAATGGCTCATTTCATAAAAACTTAATATATATTCAATTTTGGTAAGAAAAAAAAACCACAACAATATTTTGATTTTACAGAATAAATTTTTAGCAATTTTAACAGCATTTGGTTCCTTAGAAAAGGGCAATCTGCCTAGCTAGGAACCAATATCGACCTACAATTCATAATAACACTTTTACTTATTTTTAATATATATATATATATATATATATTGGTTTTCCAATAAGAGGTGTTATTTTGAATAGCCCGCTATTTCGGTAGATGTTCCTTTTAAAAAATGTCATTTTTTGACATTTGACAAGTAGAAACTACGCCATTCATAAAAATGGAACGATACACGCATCAAAAACGCATTGAAATTATTAAAATTCACTTGAGTAAATCAAATGCAAATCATCTTGAGTGATGAGGCCCATTTCCACCTCGGTGGCTTCGTCAACAAGCAAAATTGTCGCATCTGGGGCTCGGAAAACCCAAGAGTTATTGTTGAAAAGCCTCTCTATCCTCAACGTGTGAATGTTTGGTGCGGTTTATGGTCCGGCGGAGTCATCGGACCTTAGTTTTTCGAAAATGAGGCTGGAGCAACAGTTACGGTGAATGGATTGCGCTATTGAGAGATGATTAATAATCGTTTATGGCCGGAATTGGATGGTATTGATCTGGACAACGTTTACTTTCAACAAGACGGCGCTACATGCCACACAAACAACGAAACCATTGATCTTTTACGATTGAATATCAAAATAACACCTCTTATTGGAAAACCCTGTACTTATACAGTTATTGCAATATTATCATTTTGTAATTTTTGCTGTATACTTGTATCTAATGTAATGTAATAAATAAATACAAATTTAAATGGAAATAATTTTGCGTTTAGCCCAACAGGCAATAGCCCAGGGCTGTACACTCGCCTGACATCGTAGATCTTCATCCCGTTTGAATTTCGTAAATACAGTTTTGTATTCAAATTTAAGCCTCGATTAGGTAAATATTTGGGTCAAGAAACACGCCCACTAGACATTTCTTGTATCTTTTTTATTCAATGGTTCAGAGGTTAAAAATAATTTCCGGCTTATGTGGGAAATTGCAAAACGACTATATAAGTATTTCCACTGCGCACAGTCACGAAGAATTGGATCTAAGCTATAAAATTAATCCAATATGATGAAGATAAATCATGAACTGGAAAATCTTATGCAGAAAGAGACCATTGTAACTTTCCGTAGGTCCCAAAGACTACGATAGGCTGGACATGTTGAAAGAATGACAGTTGATAGGACACAAAACATTATGACTGTATCAGTGCCCCAGTAGGATTCAATTTGGGAGGCAGGTTTAAGTACCGCCGCCCAGGAAACCATTTATTGGATAACCGACACCTCTGCCATAGATCAACCCAAGTGGTTCTCTACGTTTAATGATTTAGTAGGGGTGCTCGGGTTCATCGTGTGAGGTGTGTTCAGGATGCGTCCGCCCAGCAGCTCTCGACTTATCACCTCGCGCTGCAGTGAGAGGGATATATTCATATGTCCGTCACTCCTTGACACACTGATTCCTAGATTCCTACCCATCCTTCATACCCTTACCCTTCCCAGAACTTCTTCTCCTTCATTTCCTTAAAACGACCTTCCACACAGCATCCCCAAAGATGACATAGGACCTATGGGAAATTATTTTCCTCAGGGCCAGGAGGCCAGGAAGTCAGGAGGCCAAAAAGAAACCCCACAAAGGAGTGTGGGGTTTATGTAAAAAAAAAAAAAAGTTTGGAAGAGAATTGGAGCAGTATGAAAAGGAAAGGAGTGAGAACTGCCTGGAGGACAAATCCCCCGGGATTTACATAATGACTACACAGAGAACAATGGGTATAGCTAATTTATTAGAAATCTCTTAAAATTATTGGAAATCCGGTTTGAAACGGGATTGCAGGCCGTTTTCTGATAAAATTTTAATAAATTCCTAATTTATCGGAACATGCACCAGCATTTGTTTTGATACTATACAATGACGAAATGCGGAAATATTAGGATGTTTATGAACACGTGTTCCGACTTCGTGATAATATATTCGTATTTTACTGAAAGTTAATTATAAAACCTATCAATTCATTCGTTAAGGGCCTGCAATCCCGTTTTTAAACGGATTTGAAGATAATCTTGATAATTAAGTCTTTTTTCTGTGTATGTTTATGAGGTGCCTAAATATTATTTAATTATTAATTAAGAAAAATTCGATAATGGTGGAATTTTTATTTTATTTATATCCTGACGAATTAATTTATGTTGGTTATATAAAATGTACCATTTGGGATTTTCAATAAAAACGACAATTTGGATCGCCGGTGACCAGCCGCCATTAGCGTTTTCTACGTCATAACTACGTTGTAGCCAGTTTGAACCGTTTAGAAATTTGCGGATAGATTTTTTTTTAAATTAATGAATGATGTTCAGAATTAGAACCTTTCTTCCCTTCAGTGATAAAACTTCTGCATCTAGACTACAAAACCTAGCTAAATCTATTAACTTTTCTTTTAAAAGAAATACATTCCTGGTTTTTAAATCACATAGTATTTATTTTTCCTCTACTACCATCATTATAGTGAGAATATATTTTTTTGTGCAATGATGGAGGACTTGGCTAGTAGAGGAATTAAACCGGCTGAGACAATGGCATCCCCAATTGAGTTGTGTTATGGGAGAGTACTTCGCTATTCAGATCTGGTCACTAAACGGCAATGGTCGGCCTCCGTGGTCGAGGGGCAAGGCACTCGAGGTGACATCCGAAGGTTACAGATTCAAATCTTGGCGTTCGCAAGTAATTTTCATTTCATTATTTTTGTTATATCACAAATTAATCATTTAAAATAATATTTGGCATATTTGCCCTGGTGGAATACCGCCCTTCAGAATTGAAATGATGCTTGAAACACCTTAAGGCGAAGCTTAATGCCAAATCACTATTTTGATTAATCTTTTTAACGAATTTGTGTACATTATGAATACCAAAAAATATGCTTTAGATAAATTGAAGGTTTTCCTATCGCTTCGCTTGAGTAGAATACAAATAAAAATAACTCGATAAAAAATATAAATGTAAACTACTCAATTTTTTTTTTCAATAAAAATGTATGAACGCATAAAGGAAACAACTTTTAAAAAATACAGTATTATAGCTAAAATTATCTGTGACAGTTTCACTTGATTAACTTTTATGCTTTCTTTTCTAGACTCCGTTTGTCAAGCGATTTTAATGCCTATTACCTACAATATAAGGTATACCAAGAATATACACATTTTTGGCTTGAAGCTTCCTCTTTTGAAGCCTATTTGGTGACCAGATCTGAATAGCCAGGTCTCACAACCTACCCAAATGGGAATGACATAGTCTCACTGGCTCCGGACAGTTGAGAGGTATTCATATTCTATAACAGACACGCCTTTCAAAATCAAGCATTGTTACTACAAACCTCGCTAAATCTAATTATCCCGTAGGAAATAGTAAAACATGGTATTATCGATATTATTTCGTCTTACAATGCACGTTCCACCCCCTGCACCCTCCCACCCTCCCGTCGGCTGCTGGTCATGACGTCATACAACCCCTGCTCTCCCAACCCGACCCTCACCTTCCCCTGTGACCGACATAAGAGAACACCCTCTCCCCCGGCCGTAAACTTATGGGGAAGCTTTCAAAACATTTATCGCTTGAGATTTATCTTAATATACTAGTACAGACAGATATTATATTAATAATTGTAGGATTGATAATAGAGAATATTCACTGTTTTTTTTGTTTGTTTGTTCTTGAAAAAATTACGATAACGTAGTTGTTCCGTCCCGCCGATTTGCTTTTGACAGGCCGTGTGCTGACCAATAGTATGGTCAGATTTTGAACTGTACAGTTTGAATTCACACACGTCAACTATAATCACGGAGTGCCGTGAGCCGTACAATCGCATCGAAACGTTCGTCTTGTCAAAACCAATGTGTGTACTATCGCCGGTTATTTATCGGAATAATCCCTTAAACGTATTTTATCGCAACTATCGCAATCCAATTCAATATAACGAGTGCTACCGTACAAAGATCACCGTTCCAGTGCTGACAGATGATTCTCGAGATGCAGATTTCGTTCGCCACCCGGTAAGCTGACTGTGAATTAACCTTACAAATTGTGTTATCGCATTCGCCTGTCATAAGCCATAGGCTTTATCCATGCTTTATCTGTGTGGAATAGCCCTTTAAAATACGGCTATCCCAACCCTTGTTCGTTTCTCGAACAGTAGTAATTTTTATTTTATCTTTATCTTGACGAATACATTTTCTATTAAAATTTTAAATGTGTCATGTTCGTTTTTACTCGTGAATTCTTCCACACATTTATAACGGTATTAATAGTTTGTGAAAATGCGTTGACTAAAAAGCGCAAACCCTTTTATTTATTAAACTTTACTCGTCAAAAATTACTAAAAAAATTAAACAAAAGATATACACATTTAAAATACAAAATTTAACTCTTGAAAAATTACAGGATAATCTGAATTCTTGAAACATCAGTTCCAATTTTGAAAACGACATTAAAAAATAATTTTCTGGTATATTATCGGTATCGCACGGCAAAATTTTTCACATGATTCTTGCAGCCAAAGTTACAAACGCAAACGTACAACCAAACTTAGTAGTTTTGATTATTCAATGCTTTCAATTCAACCAATTTCACTCAAATGTATGTCATCTTTTGGGATGCTGTGTGGAGGGATTATTCGAGGAGGGCAACGATTGAGCCTGGGTCTTGGAGAAACCAATATTGTAAGAGGGAGCAAACCAGAGGTCGGCAAATCATTCCGCAACAGAGGTTAAGACCATTAGAACGTGTCGTAAAAACGAGCTGTTCCCATTAGGACAAAAATTTCAGCAAGTAGTTTAATGAACCACGATGAATTTTCAGTAATTATGCCGTGTTGCGCTTTCTCCTTCTTTAGCTAACGTTTCGGACAGCGTTACAGTATTCATCATCAAGTCAGATGTATAGATTGCGGTGAAGTGTGTATTTTACGTAGAGGTGATACCGAGTTGCGCGCGTTAATCCTCTTAGGGCCGGTACTGCAGTATAATAACTAGTTTAATTAATGTGGTTTTCGGCGTTTAGTTTTGATGTAGCCGTCAAGTATCGGATCCCGTCGTCTCTGAGTTTTTGTGGATTTCAATTGCTTCTTAGCATAAAATTCCTACATCTTGTACCGAAAACGAAACAGACGAAATACAAAACGGTCGAGTTGATTTTTTTTTAATGTGAATACCGCACAAGAGTCCCAACTGCTCCCAATCGTCTGCAGCCAGTGACTATGACAATTAGGATATGTTCTGAAACTAGGGATTTTTAGGGATTTGAACCCGCGACCTTCGGATTGCCTTACCCCTCGACCACAGAGGCCGACAAATTAATATCCTCTCATTAACAACAAAACATTACAGTACCTACTTTAGTTTTCTGTAAATGTTAAAATGGTATTCACACAGTTTGGGAAGGCCTGCCGCACGCCCCAATATAATTTATTCGAGGTTGAGATGTTTATCAAGGATTTAACGCTGGGTTTATGGGCACTTGTGACTAGGAATGGATAGCCTGTGCCGCCAGCCAGTAGCGGCTACCTGCTGCTAGATACTCGATCAAGTTGTAGGTGCTTCTAAATTACGTTATTATTAATTTCCTCTTCTACAACTCACTGAACAGACAGTTTCTAGAAATGTGATCTGTACCGATTTCAAAGAAAAGTTTTTATTCAATTTGTGCGTTGACTGCTGCTCAATACAAATTGTCGATATTTAAAAAATCTGATAATTTAATCAAGTCAAAAAAATTCAATCCGTTGAAAATTAAGTTTTTTTTACAATGATGCATATATTTTAAAATGTCTACCTTCAAAATAAAAATTTGGTTTGTATGCTATAGTCCCGTTGGCTAATAAAAATAACTTACAGCCATCTTACTGCTGGTCAGGTGCTCTACGAATTGCGCTAATTTCAGGATAATAATTAATGCTTAAAAATAATATAATACTTCTATTATTTTCGTTTTTTTTGACAGCAAATATAGATATAATACAGAGTTTTCCAATAAGAGGTGTTATTTTGATATTCAAAGAGCTATCGAGAGATGATTAATGATTTTTATGGCCGGAATTGGATGGTATTGATCTGGACAACATTTACTTTCAACAATCATTACTATATCAGACCGGCTCAAGTATCGGGGATCCATAGAAGCCGAAGTAAATCAGGCCTCCAAGAAGTTGGGCGTCTTGTACAGGGCTAGGAGATTCTTCAACAGTGGCCAGCTGCTGACCCTGTACAAGTCTCAAATCCGCCCAACTATTGAATTTGGAAGCCACCTTTGGGATGGTGCCCCAAAATACTTAATAAACCTGCTTGAATCTGTGCAAAGGAGAGCGATCCGTCTGATTGACAATCCGTTGTTAACAGACCGATTGCCTTCTCTAATGCATAGACGCAATGTAGGCATGCTGTGTCTGTTCTACAGGTATTTCAATGGAGCCTGCTCCAAGGAGCTAGCAGCATTGATTCCTGATGCACCGGTGCACGTGCGCGAAACTCGACGGACACGAGCTGAACACCCGTTCACGGTTGACGTTGGCTTCATGAGAACGGGCCGTTTTTACGACTCGTTTTTGTGTAAGTCGGCTCGTATGTGGAACGAGCTACCGGCATCTGTTTTTCCTCCCTCCTTTAATCCGAAAAACAAGACGGCGCTACGTGCCACACAAGCAACGAAACCATTGATCTTTTACGGGAAAAGTTTCCGGACCGTGCTATCTCTCGAAGAGGTGATCACAATTGGCCACCGAGATCTTGTGATTTAACACCTTGCGACTTCTTCCTTTGGGGCCATGTGAAAGAGAAGGTCTACGCCAACAGCCCAGCGTCGATTCAAGACCTCAAAGATGGAATTCGTGAGGCTATCGAGGACATAAGGCAGCCACAGCAGCGATTTGGTTATGGAAAATTTCATGAAAAGGATATGGTCCTGTAGGCGTGGTCGTGGTGGTCATTTGACTGATGTTATTTTTCAATATTAACGGCATACCTTCCTCTTTATAATGAAATAAACATTCGATCATTTATATTAAAAAATGGCATTTGTCTTTGAATATCAAAATAACACCTCTTATTGGAAAACCCTGTATAATGATATCCTTCATGGGATCTCCCGTGCAGAGTATTCAGTTTATGTCAGTATATTTTTTACTAGCTGACGTATACCCGGCGTTGCTGGAGGTTATTCTTAGGAGATAGACGTATTATATTTTCTGTAGGCCTTTTAAAGATATACAATTCCGTAGTACATTATTTTGATGTATTTCATAAGGTTTAGCCAGGGGAGTATGTGTTAGGGTGAACGGTGATTTTACCTGGTGGTTTGATATCACAAAAGGTGTTAAACAAGGCTGCGTAATGTCACCGTGGCTATTCAATTTATACATGGAATGAATTGCAATATGCAAGAATTGAAAGAGGTGGGATTGGGCGCGAATTTGAGTAATCAGAAATTATGTTGCCTATTGTATGCTGATGATGCGGTGCTGATTGCTAATAGTATAGATGATCTACAGTCTCTCGTGTTTAGGATGAACGAAGTATGCATGATGAATGTAAGTAAGTCCTAAGTCATGGTGTTTGAAAGAGAGATTACAAAAACAGTGTGCAATATAATTGTGAATGAGGAATACTTGGAGCAGGTGGATGAGTTTGTGTATTTAGGAAGTATGTTCTAGAGAGATGGGAAGGCTGACAGAGATATTGAAAGAAGGGTAAATGCAGGTAACTCCATTAATGGAGGACTGAACGCAGTTGGCGCTAACAACAACTTGTTCAAAGAAGCGAAGTTAGCAATCCACAATGGCATGCTGGTACCTACCTTGATGTACGGAAGTGAGGCATGGCAAAGAAAGGATGAAAATAGATTGAATGCTGTTGAAATGAGATCCCTGAGGCGTATGTGTGGTAAAACCATGTCCTCTCTGCCTACCCCTGCGGGGAAACGGCGTGATGGTTAGTTAGTTAGTTTTAGCAAGCGTTAGAAAAATAATCTTTTTACGACTTGATTTCAAAACATCGACTTTTCTCTACCTTCTATAAATACAATATACATTTATTATATATATAAGCCTTCCGGAAGAATTTCTCTAAATGATAGTGAAAACCCTATCAAAATCAGTTGCGTAGTTTAGAAGAACTAAGCGCACAAACAGACAGACGCGGATGGCGACTGGCGATTTTATTTTATACTATTTCGAGATTTCTGATCTCCCTGTTTTGTGTCCAGCTTTTTATTTGAGATTTAAATGTTATAATATTGTTGTGAGAGTAGAATGAGAGTGGGATTTGTTGCAAATTTTAATACCATAATATAGATTTTATTATCATCGTCATCGGAGCTATTCATCACACTAGGATTTGATTAAAGTGATAAAGTGATGGGCGCGCAGCAAATCACAGCGGGAGATTAGTTTGTTGGTAATGCACGCTGATTACTGATTACTGATTACCTATTATTGATTGCTGATGGCTGATTACGCTATCAATGGAGCATATAAGCCGTATCTCTACTAGAGATGGTCGATATTCCTATCCCTTTTCTGTCACTAGATCGCCCTAGACCCTTTTTGGAACCGGTTCCACTAGGAATATTTTTAATCTTTTTTTAAACTTATGAACTATGACATATATGCATTTGTATATGAAGGTATTTTACGGCAACAACCGTTGAAATAAGGGAGATAAGCTTGTGAATGCCTGTTAATACTCAGCTTGTTACGATATGTACAATACACTTATTATTGTACTCCTTATCAACTTACCTATAATAATGAATACATGTAAGATATTAATAAATAAATAACGAGTCTCAACTGCTCCCAACCGTCTGGAGCCAGTAAACCACCTTTATTTCTACCTACACACCAAATGCAAAACTTTCACTTTATACCCCCTCTGATGGTCCGTGAAGTTGTATCGTAGCTTGGCAATGGTCGCCATGCCATATAATGCCGTATGCCGTTTGTTTCGATTATCTAAATAACCAACTTGCCACAAAATCTACTACAAAAGATATTCACTAGTTTCCGCTTGTACCGAACCGGTTCCTTGCCCCCAGAATTTCGCTAGCCTCCCCCTTCTATGAAATAAAAAATATTTATTATCATCGATCAATCCCTTCCCGGCATCGGGAAGCGGTTCTAAATGTAACTGGATAAATAAAAGTACCGATTCCATATAGCAGAGACTGCCCCTACACTATCTGGCAACAACAGACCACCAGTCTACACAGCTTACATGGAATCGTAATTAACTTTAGCTGATAGAAGAATAATGCCTTGTTATAGATGATCCCTTATCCCATCCCATACCTGCCTGTTGCTAACACAGCTGTAGAGTAGTCTCTGAACAGATAACGAACTAAACCTCCAGGAGAAGGGATCAGAAAAATTCGCGGCTGTCATCTGCCAAAGTGACAGATCCCATACAAAGAAATGATATTCGGCGGCAGTTCCCCAATTAATCTGACCCCCTCACCTGAGTAAGATTATAGCGTAGTGTGTCACCCAAACATATAATACGTATAAGCCGCGCGTAATGTGTCTAAAGCTTTACGCTGTGTCTCCGCAGGGGCAGGCAACGGAGCCAAGCCACAAAATCATAAAGCTGAGAAAACGGCGCACAAAGATTTTTAGTTCTTTTTAAATGTTAGCTTTTTACAATTTTGACTGAATAACTACAAAAAATGGTATTTTAGAAGTTATGTGTGTTATATTCCATGTGCCGACTAGGAATACAAGACAAAATATAACATTCTTCTGCAATACATACACGACCAACTATCAGACACACTCACTGACCAATAGGATGCATGATCTGGGCAACAAGTATGGGGGTGCTATTGATTTATTTATTGACTCCGTTTATAGAATTTAGCATAATCTAACACTTTGTCGAATCCTACAAATTAGAGTAGCGTTTTTAAATTGGTTTTTATGTTTTGTCTTATATGTAGTGTTGTTGTAATTTCTTTTATACAATATGTTTTTTTTTTTTTTTTTTTTTTCTATATAATATTTACAGTGTTCACATAATTATTTATATTTTTACATGATATATTTCAAACTTATAACTATAATATGTTGTGTGTAAGGTAGGTTTGAGAAGGTGAAACTGTGGTGGGTAATGTTATATGTTTCGTGAACACCTCACTAGGAGAACCTGTGCTGAGGTGTTTACGTGGTTATGATTAAATGGTACATGTATTTATGTGTATTGGTTAAATTTTCTTATATAAATTGTGAATTGTGATTTAAAATTTTTTTTTTTTTTAATGGTTATTGTACATTGTTATTTAAAGAAAAAGGAAAAATATTTATTTATGTGCACATATATATATACACCCATGTATATACATACATACATAAATAAACATATATGCATGCATACACACATATAAGTAAACACATGTATACATACATACATATGGTCACGATGGTCTCTCAATATTTTACAGTTCAAATAAAATAACTAACGTAATAATTAATATCCCCAAATTTAAGTATTCTAATGCCATACATTTATCCTTCACACATAACAGTAAAACATACTCTATACTTGCTATATATCGCTCCCCTTCCTTAGACTCTAAATCCTTTATTACAGAACTTAAATATTTTATAAATGAAAATAATTGCAATCAATCCGATTTCTCATTTATTGTAGGTGATATAAACATCAACATTGATAATTCGATCCTAAACCCTATTGCAAACGAATATCTAAATGTTATATATAGCGAGGGTTATCTGTCTTACATAAATAAACCCACTAGATATGGCCATCACGCTGATTCTTGCCTCGATCATATATTACTCAAAACTAATAAAAATTTTATACCCAGATCAGCTGTCCTAAAATTCGATATCACAGACCACTACCCAACCTTTTTCGGTCACAGTAAATTAAATTTTCATCATACAACTAAAGAACAACAAGTGGAAAAAAATAAAATTAACTACCAAACACTAAACAATTCTCTAAAAAAAGAAACTTGGAACCAAGTTTTATCCAATGATGACCCAAATCAATCACTGAATACATTCTATTCGATATTAAATAATAATATCAAAAATAGTCTAGAATTAACACGAACACCTAAAAGAAAACATAAAAAAATTAAACCATGGATCACGCGTGGACTGATAATTGCAAGTCAACACAGGAACAAACTGTACAAAATTTACAAAAACCATGAGAATTACTGTATGGTAAAAGGTGTACCATCTAATGGAAATTTACGTCAGCAATACATAATCTATAGAAATTTTTTTAATATTCTTATGAAGAAATGTAAACAAGAATACTATGCAAACCAATTGCAAAAAGCTGATAATGATTCTAAAAAAAACATGGCAAGTCATAAATGAAATAACGAATAGAACACACAAAATAAAAAGATTTCCCGAAAAAATTGTAACAGACGATAAAATAGTCATAACGGATGTAGGAAAAATCGCAAATAAATTCAATGATTTCTTTACAAACGTTGCCGCAGATTTAATAAATAATAATCCCTCATTTCAAAACAGTATACATAAATCAACCCAAATAGACATACCCACCCCCGAATATACTCCTAATTTATCTCAATTTAAACGGATAACTGAATCTGAAATTATAAAACACATTGACAATCTTAAAACAAATACAGCCAATGGTCCAGATGAATTAAGCTGTATCACAATCAAGTCTATTAAACAACACATTTCTATGCCCTTACAACACATTTTTAATTCCTGCCTTGAAAAAAACATTTTCCCAAATGCATTTAAACTCTCAATTATTGTACCCATACATAAATCTGGATCGATCTCTAAACTTGACAACTACAGACCAATATCGCTGATATCCCAACTTGCAAAGATATTAGAAAAAATCATAAAGATACAAGTACTAGAGTTTCTAGAATCTAATGCACTCTTGTCACCACACCAATATGGTTTCAGATCAGGTCTTAGTACTGATGATGCCTTATTTAATCTAACAAAAAAATTATACACCAATCTAGATTCGAATATGAAAAGTTTAACAATATTCTTAGACCTAAAAAAGGCTTTTGATACCGTCAATCATAATAAACTGCTTGGAAAACTTAATAATATGGGAATCAAAAATAATTGTCTGTCACTTTTAACAAATTATTTACTTGATCGCAGACAATCCACAAAAATTGGCGTAAATATTAGTAAACCAGCATCTATGAGACATGGGGTTCCACAAGGAACAGTTATAGGTCCGCTTTTGTTTCTAATTTATATTAATGACCTATGTAATATTAGTATTCCGGGAAAACTTTTCTCGTATGCTGACGATACTGCAATCACAGTTCATGGTAAATCCTGGGACGAGGTCTCTAAAAATGCAAATAAGTGCACAATTATTGTCAAAGAATGGCTCATTCAAAACCTTCTAACTCTGAACTGTGAAAAAACTATATATATTCCTTTTTATAATACCAAAAAAGCGGCACCCTTAACTCATCTAAGTATAAGGTTTCACAAAAATACGTGCAATCCTGTCTTATGCACTAACTGTACAGAAATGAAATCGGGGAATACAGTTAAATATTTAGGAATTATAATAGACAGCCAACTCAAATGGACAAATCACGTAGAAAAGCTTGTAAATAAACTTAGATATTTAACTTATATTTTTAAACGTTTAAATAACATAGTAGATATCAAAAGAATCAAATTGGTGTATCATGCATTGGTGCAATCATCAGTATCTTATGGAATAATTGCATGGGGGGGGATTTATAACACCCATATTAAGCCACTAGAAATAACACAAAAACTAATACTAAAAATAATGTTGCATAAAGATATGACCTACCCCTCCTTGCAATTATTCGAAGAGGCTAAATTGTTAGAGATAAGAAAAATTTACTGTACACAATGTTTAAAATATATATTTGCTCGAAATTTTCTTTTTATAAAAAATGAAAATCGGTCTAGTAATAGGGTAAACAATGTATTTAAAGTTCCAATGTGCAAAACAAGGCTTGCGCAAAGACATGCTTATTTTATTACACCAAAAATTTATAATGCACTCTATACCAATACAGAAATCAAATGTGAAAATATATCATCCTACAGGAAACATAAAAATGTAATAAAGTCTTGGATAAATACCATAGATATTAATATTTACCTGCTGTAACATCTGATCTTAATCTCTATTAACTTTTAACAAATCCTTATTAACTTTTATTTTTCATATTTAATCCCGTAAATACAGTAAATAATGATTTTACTATAAATATTTTCATTCTTTTCTTTTCAATTTTCTACAAAGATAAAATATGTATATTTAGAGTAATTTTAACTGAACTGCCTTAAAGAAACACAAGTATACCCACGAACTGGCGATGCCTATGTGGGATTTTTTTGCTATCATACATTTATGCATATTATTATTTTTATGTATATGCTGTTTATGAACTCGTGTGTGTGTACGTGTATTGTGTGTGTATGTTATGTATGGTGTGTAATACACTATATATGTATACATATGTGCATGTGTACATATACTTTTCTGTAATTCGCATTGTTTCTTTCTTTTTTTAATATGTATGTAAAAAACATAATTTGTATTTTAAAACCATGTATGTAACAAAAAAATAAAAAAATAAAAAAAAATAAAAAAATAAAAATACATACACATTCATCCATGATTATGTTTGGTTTGGTGTTATAATGTTTTGTATAAAATGGATATCTTGTTTTTTGATCCAGGCTGTGATCAGTTTTTTGTGAATGTTTGTGTATGTATTTCCCATTAGTAGTAGTTTCAGAGTGGTGGGCATACAATTAAAAAGTTTTGTAGCGTAATACTGGAAGTGTCTTTGTCCGTGTGTGGTGTATGTTATCGGTATGTTCAGGGTATTGTTTGTTGTCGACCTTGTTTTTATTGTTGTTTGAGGTGGTATTAGAGTGTGTAGTTTCTGTTGGAGGAAATTAAGTAGTGCAGATTTGGCATAAAGTTGTCTTATTGACATGACGTCTAATGTTACTCTTACGTTTTACTAATATTGCTTCATATTTAGTTTTCTTTTTTTAAAATTATTTCTTAATATTTTCTCATTATACTTGTTATCATAATTATACAATTGTGTATTTTGTACCTACTTTACAATGGATTACATCTATTTACTGTCAGTATCTCCTGTATAATACAGATATTATCCTATGTACACTTCATCATGTATCACTTTTATGTAAAAGCCTTTTTAGGCGTATATATAAATAAATATATAAAAAATAAATAAACACTGGATATTTATTGTATTGAACAGATGTTCAAATATAGTATTTTAGAGCAATGGCAGAGGTTTTGGTATTTATCCAATAAATGGTTCCCGGGCAGCGGTACCTATACCCGCTTTCCAAATATGAAGCACTATGTCTCAACCGTTGGTAAGTAACTATTGGTCTTATTGACTAAGCGGAGCGATGTTCTGTTTCAACTCGCACGTTTTGCATTTCATCTGTCTGTAATTTTTTGTATACGTTCTGTTTCCGTTTTGTGTTGGTGGCCGTTTTAATGGTTCAATAAAGGTCCTTTTTTTCAATGTGAAATCGTCATTTTGACTTTCTTATTCGAATTCTGGATTCTGGTACCCATCTGACTCTTCAAACAAAGTTTGAACAAAAGAATTGTCATTAAGACAGTTCGTTTCTTTGGACAAATTGAATATTCCTTATGTGAAATTTAAAAAAGGGTTTATAATTTAAGTGGGTAGGTATTTAAGTAACTACTTACAAATTTTATAATAACAGAGGAAATTTTGATTTGGATTTATTAAATAAGAGAAACTTAGTTTTTAGACGCGAGATATACTGTTATTAGTTTATAGAACTACTGGTATTAGTTTGATAAATGTGTTTATTACATTTGTTTACAGACTATTATCCAATAATAACACAGTACAAAGCATATAATACGAACTGAAGAACAGTATCAATGAACGATGAGAATGGTAGGTACTTAGCTACAATGAACGTATAGAACAGTAGGTACATAGATACAATGAAAAATGAGAATGGTAGATACCTAGCTACAGCGAACGAATAGAATGGTAGGTACCTAGCTACAATGAAATATGAGAATGGTAGGTACCTAGCTACAATGAACGAATAGAACGGTAGGTACATAGATACAATGAACTATGAGAATGGTAGGTACCTAGATACAATGAACGAATAGAATGGTAGGTACCTAGCTACAATGAACGATGAGAATGGTAGGTACCTAGCTACACCTGAATAAAGAACATACATCAGTAATATTATGATTTCCGAATAAGGTTTTGATAAAATACACGATTTATGTAATATTATATATTTTTTTGTAGTCCAAATAATGGATGACAGGCCATATACAGGAGTAGTCATATATATAAAGCATTCCAATTTTTCAATATCGTGAACCAAGCGTTTTATTGTATTTGATCAATTTAGGAGGCGGGATTGGGTACCGCCGCCCCGGAAACCGTCTATTTGATAAGCAACACCTCCGCCATAGGTCACCCCAAGTGGTTCGCCACGTTTCGTGATTTAGCAGGGGTGCCCGGCTTCATCGGGTGAGGTGTGGTCAGGATGCTGCTGCCCACAAACTGCGTGGCGTGCCAGATCGGGAGAGGCTGAGACCCTTTGACCTCTCCAACTGGTCTCTCGACCCATCGCCTTGCGCCGCAGCGGGAGGGATACATTAATATGCCCGTCACTCCTGGACATACTGATCCCTAGATTCCTACCCAACACCAATACCTTTTACCTTCCCAGAACTTCCCCTCCTTTCTTTTCCTTACATTTTCTTTAAATACATATACTTACTAGGTGTGTTATTAATAGGTATTTATCATTTTAAGTGACATTATTTAACAGAGTCCCCTCTATCGAAGCTAATCAACCATTTAGTTATTATTGAGGAGTTTGTTTCGTTTACTGCATCTTCTCGACCTCAATGTGTTATTTATTTTATATTTATTTCAATCATTTAGGAATAACGTCGATCATGCGAGCATTTCAATTTATAATGCAACTTTATCTGTATTCTCGGGTGAAAGGTTGCTAACACAATGCATCAAATACTCACGTCTTAAAAACATTCGTTTAAATAATATTATCTAAATTGATTAAATAGTTTGAATAGGAATCCTTGGATTTAGGGCGAATTTTCGGGTTGGTGTTTTATGGGTGTTTCGATAACGGTTGCATTTGACTAACGGTCCAATCAACGATCAGCGCTATTTTGAGATTTTGACATTTTAAAACCCCGTAGTAAGTGTTCAAATATGATTTTAAAGGGAGATATGTAAATACGAATGTTAGAGAGAGCGCACTAATTTAAAAAAAAAAAAACGATAATAATTATGCGAAAATGGTGAAAATATTGAATATTATAATATATATTGTTTAGTCATTTTAAATACATGTAGGATAACGAAAGATTTTTTAAATATTTATGTTGAGGGTTCAGTAGGATTTATAGGCCCTGTTAGGAGTTCTACCGAGCCGAACCCTCTGATATGAAAATATCTGGAGTCGGTGAATTATTTTCCTGATTTTGATCTGTGGTGAGTTGACGTGTTGTTCTTTTATTGTTTTGTATTTATTTTGCTTATATAATGCACTTGCATAGTGTTGATTGACTAGATGATCATTTGTGGAAAAGTGTGTGGAAGGGTTTAGTTTTTCCTATGGGGAAGATTTAACCCGGACATAAAATCGGAAAATAAACACGACTCGTTTGAAATAGAGCAAAAATCTCTCGAAAAACGCTTTAGCTGCATTTAAAGATACACTGTGGATTTTTTCGTGCCTATAACGTATTAAATAATACATTTAAAGCCAAATTAGTCCACCACTTTTTAAATGTAAATAATGTATGAGAAATTATTATATTTTATATTTTCGTAGAAAGCAATCACTTTGTGGTTTAACATTTTAATGAAATAAAAACAATATTTTTTGTTTAAAACCACGAATTTTTATTAATTTTAAGACCGACCGGTTTCGCTTCACTCGAGCATCGTCAGGGTACAAAATTAAACTGAATACAGTCTAATTTTGTACCCTGACGATGCTCAAGTGAAGCGAAACCGGTCGGTCTTAAAATTGATGAAAATTCGTGGTTTTAAACAAAAAATATTGTTTTTATTTCATTATATTTTATTTCGATTTTCTATTGTTTGTTTTATACTGTTGTTAAAAATGAAATTTGTAATTGTTATGTACTTAAAAGCCCAATAGGGCGTCAATAAATAAATAAATAAAATAAATAACAGAACAAAACGTGTTTTTAATAATTTTCGGAGCTTACTTCGCGATCAAGGGAATTTCATGTAATTAACGTTTCGGCATAACAAATGTATAAATATTATCTTAAAAAATAACATACATTTTTTTGTAACTTAAAGAGTTAACGAGAAACTTCTTATAAATCTGTTGAAATTGGGTATGCGGGGGCTCAACGGTTCCCGTTAACCCCTGAAGTGCGGCTGGCTACATTTGCAGTCCAGTAAAATAATGACTAAAGCTGTTTTGGATGTATTTCGTTACTTTCAATAAAAAATCCAAACTAAAAAAGTGGACATACTTGTAATTGTAGAAGGGAGTCTATATTTTTTATTAAAATTTTCAATATTATATTTGGATTTGAGAAATTGACTAGATTTCATCTGACTCATAGGGGACATCGATACTTTGCCAGTTTCAACGTTTGATCCAATTGTCAAGCATAACGGCCACCTATATTTTATGGGTGTTTCAATCACAGCTCCATTTTACTGACGCTCAAGACGATGATGCGCCCCATTTTGACATTTTAACGGTCCTCTTTGTCAGTTTCAACGTTTGATCCAATTATCAAGCATAACGGCCACCTATATTTTATGGGTGTTTCAATCACAGCTCCATTTTACTGACGCTCAAGACGATGATGCGCCCCATTTTGACATTTTAACGGTCCTCTTTGTCAGTTTCAACGTTTGATCCAATTATCAAGCATAACGGCCACCTATATTTTATGGGTGTTTCAATCACAGCTCCATTTTACTGACGCTCAAGACGATGATGCGCCCCATTTTGACATTTTAACGGTCCTCTTTGTCAGTTTCAACGTTTGATCCAATTATCAAGCATAACGGCCACCTATATTTTATGGGTGTTTCAATCACAGCTCCATTTTACTGACGCTCAAGACGATGATGCGCCCCATTTTGACATTTTAACGGTCCTCTTTGTCAGTTTCAACGTTTGATCCAATTATCAAGCATAACGGCCACCTATATTTTATGGGTGTTTCAATCACAGCTCCATTTTACTGACGCTCAAGACGATGATGCGCCCCATTTTGACATTTTAACGGTCCTCTTTGTCAGTTTCAACGTTTGATCCAATTATCAAGCATAACGGCCACCTATATTTTATGGGTGTTTCAATCACAGCTCCATTTTACTGACGCTCAAGACGATGATGCGCGCCATTTTGACATTTTAACGGTCCTCTTTGCCAGTTTCAACGTTTGATCCAATTGTCAAGCATAACGGCCACCTATATTTTATGGGTGTTTCAATCACAGCTCCATTTTACTGACGCTCAAGACGATGATGCGCCCCATTTTTACATTTTAACGGTCCTCTTTGTCAGTTTCAACGTTTGATCCAATTGTCAAGCATAACTGCCACCTATATTTTATGGGTTTTTGTTTGTAAGTCGATGATACGCGTCATTTTGACATTTTAACGGTCCTCGTTAAAGATGACCGTTTCAACGTCTGATCCAATTGTGGTAGCTATCAAGCATAACGACCACCGTTTTCAGTTTTGACAGGGTAACACTGAAACACAATTAATTTACGCTTTGACCGTTCAAATTTAAAAAGTTCAAAATGGCAGCGTTTTTAAACAGCTTGCAAGTGGCCCATTGCAACGAAAGTCTTATAATTATTTCAGTACTTACTCAAATGGTTTAATTATTAACAAAAATTTGAATATCGAGCCTACCAAACTTCAGTAAGTTCTGTAAACAGTAAAACTCGCGTCTAAAAAAATATCATTGTACTTTTCTCTCATGTAACTTGTAAATCAAAAGTAAACTTTCAAGATTTCATAAGACTTGTAAGTATGCTTTTAAATACCTACCTACTTAATTATAAACCGTATAGTATTTCACGTAACATTTTTTACGTGAAACATCTTTTGGCGACAAACCGTCTTCTTGCTCATTCGGCCAGCCTCTTTCCGCCCGGCCTTCAAAACTCTGTGCGGTATATTTGTTTCTATTATCACTAAAATTGGCAATGGATTAATTCTAAATTATTATGAATTTTTAATTTGTAATACGTTTCATTGTTTACTTTCATTTTCACTTCATTCAACATAAATCAATTTCGATGTTTCACATTTGCCAGGCGTCCCGTGACGGCTATACATTTTTTTTTCAAATAAATAATTTTACAATTTGTCCAAAGGAACGTCATTACGTGAATGTAAATTCTTTTTTCAAACTTTCAAAACAAGTCAGGTACCATAATATAGAAAAGATCAGTGTAAGTAAGGCTTGCTGGAATAATAAAAACATAAAATGAAATGGAACGTAAAAACAAATTTACAGACAAATGAATTTATTTATTTTTTACACAGGAGGCCCCGAGTAAAAAATATCCCCAGGGCCAATGTCATCTTTTGGGATGTGGTGTGGGGAGTCTTTTTTGTGGAAAGGAAGGACAGGAAGTTCTGCTAAGGAAAAAGGTATGAAGGATGGAAAGGAATCTAGGGGTCAATGTGTCCATGAATCCATCTCTCCCACTGGTCTCCAAATTGAAATGCCAATCAGTTGAGTTAAAACAGGAGTTCGCTCCGCTCAGTCAATTCATTCCCCTATATTGGGGTTGACGCAGACCTATTTACTTGTGGTCATCACAATGTTAAAATATAGATCAAGTCTTCAAAGCTCGACGATTTAAATGTAAATATCAATAAATGTGAATCACAGATGCAGTAACAGGGACGGACCTATTACAATTTAGCGCCTTATTATCAACACTGACAACATGAAGGTTTTATCAACTATATCGGTAATTAGTCTACACGCAAGCGTGACCTCAAATCGTCAATTACATTTGACGGCACACACGCCAGAAATCCACGGGGGATTTCGTGATACTTTAACCGTCTTACTTACAAAGATTGCCTAACGCTGCTGCAGCACTTGTACGTGTGTATACGGTGAGACGGGTGATTTTTTTCGACTGGCACTCCTTTGTTCCAATCCTCAAAAGAACGGTCATTTTTTCATTTCGCGTTTAGTTGCTAACATCACGTTTCTTCAGATAACATTTGCGATGTTATTAACCCGGTCTGCTTTGAATTGCTTCGAAATTTGGCCCGTTTGATAATGCGTTCCGTATCTGCTTTGGTAAATTGATATTTCGATTAAAATATTCCTCTGATACTGCTGCCAATGGTTATTAATACGTCCCTAATCCTGAGGGTCGGGTGGTTTAAAAATTTGTCAGCCATTAATACTGCGATATTACAGTCGGTATTGTGTAACATTTTCTACTAACCTGTTTTTATCCCTCCGTATTATCTATTATGAGTATGGCGGTTTGGGTTAAGAGGCATACGACTTTACTATAGACGCCCTGTTACACGTTTTATATTCGCCCGCGGTAGATCCGGCACTGATGAACAAAAGTCTTTAATATGGTAATGTGGGATGCTGGTAGAAAACAATGGTGAACTTATCAATAGATCCTAACAATCCACATTATAAAAATAATTATATTAAATGTGTTTTCGAAGGCCATTATGTTATATTAGTTCTAACTGCATAAAAAGTACATATATTATTTATCCATTTTTAAGGTTGACCGACCATCACATTTGACGAAGTCACAATTAATTTTTTTACTATATGAACAATCCCGACAGAGGTTTGTCATTTTTTATGTTGGGTTTTTTTTATGTTGGGTTTTTTTATGTTGGGTTTTTTTATGTTGGGTTTTTTTTTATGTTGGGTTTTTTTTTACATTAACCCTTTTTTTGAGGAAAAGAAGGAGAGGAAGTTCTAGGGTAGGAATCTAGGGATTTATTTATTTATTTATTTATTTATGTGTCCGGGAGTGTCAATATATCAGTTGTAGAGGTCAAAGGGTCTCCCCAAACCAGCCTCTCCCGATCTGGCACGCCACGCAGCTGGTGGTCTGACGCATCCTGAACACACCTCACCCGATGAACCCGGGCACCCCTGCTAAATCACGAAACGTGGCGAACCACTTTTTCAGAGTGGCAGAGGAGTTGGTTATCCAATAAATGGTAACCCGCCTCCCAAATTGTGGCTTGTTTGATTAGTCGTGGACAAAACCTCAAAGCACAGCGTTCAAATGACAAAATAATCAAAAAGCGCTGATCGGGAAATTGTGACGCTAAATGTGACAGCCGGTCAAACAACTGGCACTAAATAAATTTGTGTTGCTGCGATTAGATTACGACGGAAAGAAAACTTATGTCGCAAAATTATTTAGAGACCTTTCGACTCCTAGGCCCCGGACAGATCAATAAATTAATTATTTGTGTGTAAGAAAGAATTTGGATATTAGCAAATGTTTTATCAATTTCAAAAGTAAGGAAAATTTTTGCTTGAAATTTTTTTCGTTAAGTCCGGAGATTATTTTTATTGAACTAGTCTTTGATGAACGTATTACTAAAATCTCTAATTTTTCAAGAGGGATCCCGAGTTATTTATAATTAAGATTAATAAAAACAGGACCTTACCCCAAAAATATTTTATGTTAAACGGGTTGAAAATTTTATAAAACGTTTTTCAACTATAAAATAAGCGGTACGCACCAGAGTTTATTTTTCTAGAAGATGAATTGATAACTTCCCGAGGGATCGCTCTATAAACATTAGAGATTTTAGTAATAAGTTCATCAAAAATAATTAAATAAGCCAATCAATTTACTAGGCCTGCTAGGGCAAAGTCGACCGTGGGTTCGTCCATAACGCCGGGCCGCGCGCTGAATATTGTTTTAAACGACTTCATCACTTGTGTCGTTAAGATTCCCACTTTATTTTAGAGATTTGATAGGGCAAATTCAACCTTGGGTCTATCTAATACACCAGGGCCGCGCGTTTCATATTTTTCTGCACGACTGCTTCACTTACGCCTGTTAAGATTCTGGCTTTATTTTAGGGTATTGTCTCGCCTTAAGTTGTGCTACGGAATACAGTGTCACGCAAGTTCGCCGTTGTTAGTGTTGTATTGTGTGTATTGGTCAGGATGTCCTGTCGAAACGCCACCGAGAAACAGCATTTTGTGTTTCTCACGCCTACTTATTGATACACGGAGAAAAATTACGAATAAAAAATATTGCCAATTTATTAAGAATCTCTTCGTATTATTCGCAATCCGGTTAAAAACGGGATTGCAGGCCCTTAACGAATGAATCGATAGGTTCCTAATAAACTATAAATGTATTGTCACGGTTTCCGGACACCATATATCAGATCTCAGTTCTACAGCATTCAGTATATTTTAACGCTTCAAGACACGCTCAGATGGTTTTGACATGCAGAGCGGATGAATGTAGAAAGGAAGGTGGAAAAGTCGGGAATGTCCGAGGAAGACCAATTTGGAATAACAGAAGAGTATATATGAATATGAATGAAAAAAGGGGTATATCACTCCCAGGAAACGGTGTGATCAGCGTGATGGTTAGTTAGTTGGTGTCTATTGAATGTACAGGGATAGAGATGGGATGTAGCATGAACGTGGTGGGTAGGTACTGTAGGTAGTTACTCACTCTTCAGATCTCTGTGACGCGTTGTCCTTGTCCTTGTGGGCCTGCCCCGAGCTGCACGAGTTGCCCATGCTTGCTGTTTCAGCTCCGACACATCATCTGTAAACAGCCCGCAATCCCGCACTGCTTCCCCTAGCGCAATAGCACAATAACAAACAAACAATGCGATACACTCCGAGCGTCCAACAACCACGACTCACAACAGTCGAGACTTGCCAACTGCGCGTAGGAACCTACTGCAATCTTGTTGTAATAGATTCCTCGCTCTGTATGTACAATGTACCAAACACACAATTTGCAATACACCGGTCGCTGAAGAAACAGCAAAACTGTCAACACAGCTGAATTATCATATCACCATTATATTATTATTCTCACAAGATTATTTTTAGGTGTATAATGTATTAATGTAACACTTTTATTCAAATTTAAATCACAGAGACACTCGCTCTTCGGGAGAGAGACGCGATCGGCGATCCCCACTAAATATAGCCCTTATGTTTAAAGGTTAAATTAAAGCGAAGGTTTAAATTGAATAATGAAAACACGGAGAAAAGCGCTTTCTGCGGAGCGCGGGCGAGATCACTTCGCTTCTCTGTCGCCCGCCTCTGCGGCGGCGGGGTTTTGATTTATGCGCTGGCCATTATCGCGCGCTCGGGAAGAATTTAAACTATTTTCGAGTGTGTGTTTTCCACACAAGTGTCCTCTGGTCTAATTTTACACGCTACATCCTATGCCTGCCTGCTGGGCGCGCGCGGACCGGCGGCTGACGGCGACGGCTGTACGCAAATAATCGATGCGGCCACGAGCGGCGACTAGCTACTAGCGGCGACTAGCGGCGGCGATACCGAGCTCTTTCTTCTCCTGCCTTCCCATCGCGCCCAACGAACAACACGACTGCGCCGGGGTGGGATGCCCGAGAACTGCCAATTCCCCACAATCAGAATGGCATTCCTCCACTACAAAACGATTAGCTCTGAATTCTCTGCAATCAGAATTTCAACATAAAACCTTAGTCCTATTATTAGTCCTTAAACCTCTAGTCGAGAGCCTAACCACTGGACCACGGAGGCCGTCATAGTTAAATAGTTGTTTCCAATGTTAATTCATTTGAAATCAAGTATTATTTTACAAAAATTGCGTGCGCGCAGCAGAATCGGCACATAACTCAATTATTACAAATAAATGGCATCTCCAATACAATATTTAATATGATAGCGATGCTACTGGAGGAAGAGCTATTTTTACAAACTTCAATGTCGTTTTTTTAAACGAACAATGAGAAACTATTATTGTTCTCCATTTATCGGTGTAAAGAAACGTATATTGTTTTTCAGAAAGCACTGCCAAAAATGTATGATTAACTAAAAAAAATTACCTACGCAAGACTTAAAAATTGCCTAGATAAAAAAATTCCCAATCTTTCAAAGAAACACAAATTCATTTTATTTTCGAAGAGCACTAAAAAACCTGACTTTTATAAAAATTCCCTAAATGAAAAAAATTCGATTAGGTTATTAAAAAAAAAACTCCTCAGATCTAGGGAAATTTCCCTAGACATTACATCACCGAATTCATTATCAAGAAGGGAAGTTATAATATGTACTAGGCGGTACCTACCGCTAGCCGTACTATGGATAAGCACGAGAGAAGCTCGCCCGGAAAACTGTTCATTGTCCAAGTCCCCGCCTAGCGGGGAGGATTAGAACTACATTAGGTTCTTGTTGGATTCAAAACGCAATGGTAAATCATTCTTCTACGAATAAAATAGCTTCCCTGAAAAGAAGACAGAAACACGTTATAGGCGTATTTGCGCCAAAAGTTCAATTTTATCTGACTTTTGCTGAAATTAATATAATGTTTTAATATTGTGCGGGAGAAGTATTGGGAGAGGGATTCCAAATGGATGCTGCCAAGACTCTGTATGAACAAACGTGTACTTTATTGAAAGTAGAACCTCTGGATGATCATCCAAAAAGGTTGAATGAGACTGTAAAAAATGATTTCAATATTGAGTTCCTACCTATACCAAATTGTTCCAGTCAATTTAGTTTTCTTTTTAACTCTGTACAGATCCCACTTCTATAGATTATTTTTTTCAGTGTCGAAACTATAATGTGATGTTTATTTATTGAGAAAAAATCTTGAGTAAGTATCTACTTACGAAAAATTATTTGCTCTCTAAGCCTTTAAAACTTGCTTTCGTTTTTTTTATAAAAGAAACGCTATTTTTGTGTTAATGCTGTACATGAATCCCAATTGACCGGAGGCAGTGAGACTATGGCACCCCTTATTTATTTATTAGGCACATCTATATACATTGGGTTTACACAGGCCCGGCCGTGTACAGGCGCAATTGTATCAGTCCGTTCCGGGCGCCGACTTGCCATGACGCCAAATAGCCAAGGAACCAATGGGCAGATAATACCTAACACCTAATACCACAGCGCCCTTGAGGATTGTACTGGCGCCAGGCGCTATTTGGCTCAGGGCCAGCCCTGGGTTTACACATATATTTTTTATTGTGCCTGTCTCACTAGGTATTGGATTGATGGATTGAAGTACCAACCTTTTTGTGAGAATGAAGAGCGTGGTAGGGAAAGGTAATGGGGAAGATAAAGATTGGGAAGAAAGCTAAACTTTGAACGGTGAGAACAAGAGTTTTGTTCGTGTTTTTCAACTCTTCACCTCGTAAAATATCAAACATAATAAAAATATACCGAATATGATGTAAGTACCTACTAAAAACAATAGTTAGATAGACTCAAAGGCTTTCCAATTCAAATTCTGACTCAACCCGGGCGAGTATTTTTTAATTTTTTTACCTCACACCTAATATTATTCGTTACCGCCTCCCTAGATAATGATATTCTGATACCGGTAGATATAGCTTCTATCTATCTATCTGTTTATATAAAGAAGCGTGTCTGTGGCGGGCGGACAACTGGCGGGTAACCCGGATTTGACTTTTTTTTAAATCTACAATTTTCTTCCAAGATTGATGAAATTTTGTATACTTCAACTTGAAAACAAGAGGGAGGTCACTGTCTACATGGGATTTTGAAAAACCACCCCACTTACCTTTTCCCACCCTTTTAAAACAGAATTTTGATACCTACCTTAAAAATGAGTGGAAAATTACCATCTACATTTGATTTCGAAAAACTCTGCGTAAAGAACGGGCAACGTCGGGAAAAAAAATTCGATTAGGTTATTAAAAAAAGAACGGGCAACGTCGGGAACTTCAGCTAATAAATGTATAAAATAACTTGTAAAATCAACCGCTAATAACAAAGTTTTTTTCTAAAATACATCTATTTTTAAATATCTTATAAAACTTTTAAAACTTTTAATATATGAAGTCGACAACCTCGCCAAATGCCGATCGGGTAGGACTGACATTTATTTCGTATATTAACTGCTGTAATGTCATCCGATTTCAGAGAAATGCATATAATATATATGTCCGCATATGTTTATGTGAAAAATAAAAGTTGATAGAATGCACTGTCAAATTAATTATTTGTAAGATTTGCATTCATTCATTAATAATAATTTATTCCCAAAAGAAAGTTAAATTTCAAAAATTAGTATTTATTTAAATGCTTAAATATTTCAGGCACACGGACACGCCTACAACGCACTTATATCGGATTATAAACATCTCTTCAGTGGTATAAAGCTGTAATCATTTACCATGGAAAGTTACTCTTATTTTTCCCTCCGCTAGTGTCGCATCGCAAAGAAAATCCGACACTTTGGGAAATCGCTTAGAGCTCTGCATTGTTATCCATAGTATTCCGCCAATCAAAATACAAACGACGCGCGCGAGATGGCGCCCGGGAAATATCACCAAGTACAACATAATTACTTTCGCACTTTTTAATCGTTATTGTTGCGTTATTTAGTCCATCATATTATATTAATGAAAACGATACTTATGGTTATCTATTATTAATAATTCAGATAATTGACGATTATTTCAATAACGATTCAGACAATGTTTTCTAAATTAATATTAACTTTGAGGTACCTACCTAGTTGAAATCCAAAATATTTTATTCATCAATTCCTCTTGTTTAAAATATATATTATGTACCAATTACTGTTACCATACCCAGTACACACCTTTATTCTATGATTAACGATGATTTGGTAGATGAATATTTTTATAAATGTTGCCTTTTATAAATTTTGCCTGGTACCTACTCATTTTTTTTAAGAAGAACAAATAGAAATGTATTTTACTGGCAGCACTTGCGAAAGAAAATATTTAAAAGCTTCAAATCTAAAACAATATTGAACACTGTTTTTCTATCTAACTATAGAAATAAAAATGTGAATGTTTATTTGTTCAAAATCATAAATCTCCGAAAGTTCTTCACAGATTGTTTTGAAATTTCGACACAACGTTGCATTCGAATACGCGTTTGTTATATAAATGTCACATGTGACAGGTAAAAACATGCCCCTATGAAAAACAGCGCCATATGGACAAACATGTTTTTTTTTTATTAGCGCCATCTGTTGGGCGTAAAAGCAAAACGCATTTTTGTTTCTCTATCTGCACATACAAACTGAGCCCCGGCAACGCGTGGCGGGGTACAGCTAGTTATTATAAAATGATTGGTATTAGGGTATTTGGTATAAGTATCTTGATAAGTATGGTCATATTTGGTTGAGTGGTTTATTTATTTATCTATATATACGCCTAAAAAGACTTTTTACATAAAAGTGATACATGATGCAGTGTACATAGGATAATATCTGTATTATACAGGAGATACTGACAGTAAATAGATGTAATCCATTGTAGGTACAAAATACCTACACATTGTAAAATTGTGATTACAAGTATCATGAGAAAATATTAAAAGAAGAAAAAACTACATATGAAGCAATATTAGTAAAACGTAAGAGTAACATAAAGTAAAAACGAAATTACAACAACACTACATACAAGACAAAACATTAAAACTAATTTACCAACGTTACTCTAATTTGTAGGATTCGACAAAGTGTTGGTATAGATTATGCTTAATTCTATAAATGGAGTCAATAAATAAATCAATAGCACCCCCATACTTGTTGCCCAGATCATGCATCCTATTGGTCAGTGAGTGTATCTGATAGTTGGTTGTGTATGTATTGCAGAAGAATGTTATATTTTGTCTTATATTCCTAGTCGGCATATGGAATTTAATAGTGACAACGATGGCAGGACTATCAATTAAGTTGTTAATGACTCTATTAATATATTAATATGGGTGTATTCAAATACCCTGTAATATTAATAATACCTCCAACTTCTGACATTTGCAATACGTTCTGATGGCATCCAAGAAAGGTACATAATACAATATTGGATTGAATCACGGATAAAATATTGTATTTGTATACCTTTCTTTAAAGAATTATACAAACAAAACTATTTTTTAATTATTTTTCGATGATAAAGTAATGTTTATAAGACAAGGTTTTCTGCATAGCATAAAGGATAACAAATATTAATATTTGAGAAGTCAAAAATATTTCACCAACAAATGAAGATATAATATGTCTCGACGCCATCTAGTGAGAAATTTAGCACTAACAAAGCCTTTCCTACAAAAATAAAGTTGGTTGTTTACAGGTGAAAAAAATATAATACGTAGTAATTGTTGATTGAGGTACTAGTACATATTGAATCATTTGGCGGGTTGGAAATAAGCCGACATTGCTCAGTGGTTCAGAGCGCCTGACCGGACATCAGAAGGTACGGGTTCAATTTCCGTTGGCGGCATTTATTTTTACTATGGAGATATTTTCAATTTGTATTGATATTTCAGGTGACTAATTATTGCTTATAATTATTTATTTTTTCATATTCATATTGTGTTAGTACTGGTAAACAAATAATTCGTAATAATATTGTAAAGCAATAACTTGCAAAAAGCGTATTTTAATAAAATAATTAAATTACCGCCATCTATAAACATGTAGATTGTAACGTTGTGTTTATTTTTGACTAAATAATATTATAAGGTATTTCATATTTATTGTAATTAATTATTTATTATTAATTCAATACATTTCCCACAATAATAACTAAACTGTCAACGTTTTTTGGCATCCTGAAAAACGACTTTGAGAGTTTTTGTTTGTAAATATGACATTCTTCAACTGCACACACAGAATATTCTTTTGGGACATTTTTATTTATATTTTTATCAAAATATAAATAAGGAAGTGTAAAACACTGCCACCAAGTACTAAATAAATTCAATTTACTACCATTGAAAGGAATGTCAATATCAATATACTACACTAGCGCCTCTAGCGGCCAGAGTTGTAGATACTGCCAATATTTTACTGGAGTTGGACGGATACATATGATACCTCAAGCTTTAAGGTCCTGCTAAGCCAAACATATGGCTTATCAGGAGGACCTGGTGCCTATGAAATAATAATAATATTTGGATGATTTGTATAGCACCATTTTTGTTCAAAAATCACCTCAAGGGCGCTGTATAAATATATAATAAATTTCTACAATGACATATGTTATTACTAACTACAGACTCGTCAAACTATTGTCAATATATGTCTAACAGTTGCATCCCACGGTTCGTCGATCACTAATACAAAGCTATATGTACAATGCATTTGATTGACGAACGTGATGCTAGAATGTACATATGTTATTATACTGTGTATTTATTTATATTTTGTACGGGCAGATCATAACAGTACCATACTTAGCTGGGAGGTCACTTGAGATTAACACTGTTTATTGTTTGTTAGAGAAATTTAGATGCAGTTCGCACTCAGAGGATCGTTGGGACTTTCTGGTATTTATAATAATAATATGTATTAATGTTCTTTAATAAGCGTGTTTAGGAAAGGAAAAGCAAATTTTATGCTGGGCGGTACTACAGTACAGGGTTTTGAACAGAATTCATCTTCCTAAATGTGATTCATCCCTCTTATATTTCATGATATTCATCTTAACACACTATGAGCGGGAATGGTATTTTTACCCGCCCGGCCGACTGGTGCTTATCGGCGGGACGGGTAAAAATACCCTTTACGCCGGCTCCACTTCAAAGGCGAGGAAGGAAAATTATTATTATTATTTCCCGTGACTATTTAATCTAAACGCTTGAAGACATTACAAACTACACACACATATAACAAAAAAAAGATAAGCCGTTGTTTCTTTTATGGTACACACATGCTCTTGCAATAATTAGGCAATTTTATCGTGTTAAATTTCAAAGATTGTTTGTTAGTTGTACTGGGAATATGAGTACCTATTATATTTTTATGACGTGTTATAAATTCATTGGACCTCTCTTATGAGATAATCCCGACGATATTATTACAATAATCATTTCCTGAATGACTTTTCCCGGCACTCGTTACTTGTGAAGATAGAGTGGCGCTAATATACACGTGCTTTAGTTATGATATACAGAGTTACAAAACAGACGTGTTTTTTTAGTGGAATTTATTTAATTGATATTTTCTTTTACCCTTCAAAAATGTCTTCAGATAATAACGAAAGTCATGAGGAAATATTCGCTGATAATTTGTCTGCCCATTCTGGTGAAGATTTAGCTGAAGCGATATATTTTTGCGCTATTCGCGAAAAACACCCGCTATAGGCTAGAGTCTATTGTTTGAAGCGCCCGACTACAATGTGTTAATATCTACAAAAATAAAAATATATGTTTTATGTTTCAGAGAGGCTCTCAGTATCGCTGTGGTGAAAGACACCATTCAGAACCGGAACATTGCTTGAAATGGCATCAACCGTGTTTGGTAACCAGGATTGATTCGTCAGGTACTGCCCAATTTCTTCTTCCCCTCATCCTCACAACATATCCCAATTGTTGTCACTGGCTTCGGGCAGTTGGGATTCTTGTGCGAAGTTAAAATATTCAAGCAAGGTTTCCTACTCCGCATTGCACGTGTTCCAGGCATGCTATAGGCAGGGCCGGCCCTATGCGGGCGCAATTGGAGCAGTCCGCTCCGGGAGCCAAATTTCCAAGGCCCCATGGCGCTGATAATACCTAACCTAACACATTGTCCTTAAGATTATTTTTCATAAAAACCACTACATAAAAATAGAAACCATCGAAACAATATTGATTACAGTGGTCACCTACCTGGGCGTCTACTGGTTTTGACAAGGGGCGCCAAAATTTTACATGCGCCAGGCAGCGCCTGGCTCAGGGCCGGCCCTGGTTACAGGTGCAGTTCGTAAAGGTTATTTAATTTATTAACCTTTGGAATGCTAGGACCCGTAGTAATCCCGCAAAAAAAGTATGTTTTTACCTTCTAAGGCTGGCATAGTTCCGCGAGATGCACAAGAGGTTAAATGTGAAGTTTTTCTTCACCTTTTCTTTGGGCAAACAGCCTCTACGGACTACTAATGGCTTTGAAGTTATTCGTAGGTTCGAACCAGTCTAAGCATGTCTATTATATGAATACATTATAGAATATGTATTTCTTTGTAACAAATTCTTCCAGAGGCTTTGTCTAATGTCTAAGAATCGTGACCCCGACTCAAATAGCCCTGATGAAGCAGGTTCCTGCACTCGTCGCGGTCCTGCGCTGCTTGGAGAGCCAAGGATATCGACTTTCCTGATATAAGTGATTCTTGATCACCACACCGCATCGGTAATTGGCTTCTGCTTGATGTGAACAAAATTTTAATTTTTTTTATGGGAATACCTTACCAAAGTCCTGACTGCTCCCACCGTCTGGAGCCAGTGAGACTATGGCATCCCCAATCGGGGTATGTTCTAAGAGATGGAGAAGAGGAAGGTGTGGGAGTACCTGGCTATTCCGATCTGGTCACCAAACATGGCTAAACCCATTTCAATTCTAGATGGTGTTCTTACACCAGGGCGATACTGAGAGTTCTTGTATTCCACTCAAATACAACTCGCAATACAATATCTCAAATAGTTGATAATTTTAGATGTCTTGCTTTCTTTGAATCTTTGTCTGAAATAGAAAACACCACGCTTTATATTCTAATCTAGAAGTTAACCACAGCAGAATTAAAATGTGTGGCACCTCCATGATACCAAATTTGTTGCCGCAATTTGAGAAAAATTCATAAAATTTTTTATTAAATACTAGCTGTACCCCGCCACCCGCTGCTGTGGCTCAGTCTGTCTGCAGATGGAGAATCAACAGCGCATGTTGCTTTTACGTTTACGTGTCACAGGTGACATTTATATAATGTAGGTATATAAAAACACACGCGTATTCGAATCCACTGTTGTGTCAAAATTTCAAAGCAATCAGTGAAGAACTTTCGGAGTTTTAATATTTTGAACAAACAAACATTTACATTTTTATTTATATAGATAGATTTTTATATGAAACGACAAAAAGTGAGGTGACAACGTTTATAATACACTTGTCTAATAAATTGTGCACGTGTTTTTCTTTTTGTTTGTTATCAGTAAGTTTTATTAGAAAAAATATAAGGTAACCCATATTTTAAAACTTTTTTATTTCATTGAAAATTATATTAAATATTATATGTTTATTTCTAATAATAAAATTTAAAAGCGTATTTCATCTCTTTTCAAAAACAGTTTTTAGTTTTCAGATACATTCATAAATATTCCATTTATTTGGATTTTATTGTAAAGTGGAAATAGCGGAGGCCTAAGGGGGATCAGCAACTTCATCAGCTGTAGGCAGACTGATAGAACCTATGCGAAAGCCAAATACTAAGTTTGGTGATCGCGCTTTCGGAGTATCTGGGCCGAAGGCTTGGAATAAACTCCCTCCGGAACTAAGATCCATAACAAGTCCAACAGAATTCAGTGCTAAACTAAAAACTTACCTTTTTAAGCTGTCGTACCCTTAAATTAAATATTCCATTCCTAAGAGAAAGTCCAGTTATATTCAATTTTCCAATTATGTCCTAAATCCTGTATCTAAATTTCGCTAATAAACAATTAGTTAATGTTAATTAAGTATTAATCTCAAGTGACCTACCAGGTAAGTATTGTACTGTATATTATCTCCATAAATCGTTAAGTAATAACATAGATCATTGTAGAAATGTATTACATATAAGTTTGTACAGCGCCCTTGAGGTGATTTTGCACAAAAACGGCGCTATACAAGTTGGATCTTCCAGAATGCGACTTTTACATATTGCTCAATAAAATTTAGCCTTCAGGCCAGTTCTCACAGTTCGTATTTTCAAAGTTAGTGTAGTTTCCCACATTTGCAGATTCGACCCTACAATAAAACAATTCATTGGCCTGGTATTTTTATAAAGATATTGTCTTGTTTGTGTATCATTTATGATTTAAGAATTCGTGACATTTTACTTCAAGCGGCGGCAGCTTTCAAATAGAGCTGTTCGCTCTCTATTTTATGATCACCCTAGTTAAACCATTATGCCTAAAAATATTTTCCAATATCTTTCCCACCCCTGTCCCATAGTAATAAAAACCCCAAATAAAGTTTCATCTCCCTTAAAATAATTCTTTTAAAATATTTGTATTGTTTAAGTCACGTTTGTATCATTTAGGATAGTTAAGTGCATTATCTTTTATGTTTAAGAATGTTTTTTGTGGAACAACTTTATTTTTGTAATATGTCCTTCAGAATATAGTTTAAATACAGATACCTCCCAGAAAAAGGGCAGTATTCATATAACTGGTAGGTACAGGCGTACCTACGCAGGAGCTAGTATTGATATAACTGGTAGGTACATGCGTACCTACGCAGTCAGTCGTGAGATAATTACTAGGTTTATGTAAACCTAGGGAAAACTGAAGAATAAATGAAACTAGACCTTTATTTCTTTCAGTTTAAGTTTGAGCAGAGGAAAATAAGATCCTCTGCAATTATATTGTGATTTAATAAATTTATAAGTCAAGAAGAAGAAGTGTTTTCCTGCATTCCATCTGACGGCGTGTTAGCAGAAGCGATAGCAGAAACACAAGTCATCCAATTATTATTATAATTATTAACTAAAAATAAATAAAAGCAAATTTGACTTTTGATATAATTTTATTATAAATCGAGTTCAATATAAAAAGAACCATTGTACAATTAACTTAATAATTTATAATATATTTAAAACAGCAACGTTTTTGTTTACAGGCCAAGGGGACACACTTTAACGTTTTCAACTCAATCCATCGTTGCACGTTTTGACACAATTATCATTTAATCATTTGACAATTCTTTTACATGGATCAAATCATTTTCAGAATTTAGCTGGTTAAGTTCATATCATTTGATAAGATTTGTATGTTAGAAATTGAAAACTGCTAATTTTAATTTGAAGAAATCACATCTGCCAGCAGTCATTAACATCTTTTATCAAATTAAAACAGATCTTCATTATGTCAAGTTAACTTAACTTATATGCAAAAGGTTACAAGTAATGTTTTGTTTGCATAACCATTAATAAATGTATTTTGGTCCAGAGAAGAGTAATTCCATTTTTAATTACCATTAAAGGAGTCTGCCCACAATCGGACAACATTAAAATGAGATAAATATTGTCGTTTTGCAGGTTTATGACATTGAAGCGGTCAATAGTTTGGATGACGTTGATCATAAGTGTCATCAATGTGGCCACCTTACAAATAAACAAACACGCATAGACAAGTGTGACTTTGTCTTGTTGGTATATAAACAATCCTCGACGCGTTAATCCTCGTCACTGGCTGCGTCTCCGTTGGTCTGTGCCGCGTCATTGTCCCCTTCGCCTTCTCCCTCTCCCTCGCCCACCACCCCGCCCATGCCCTCGTCCTCCTCCTGGTCCGAGTCTCCGGCCACCTCGGCGTTCTCAGCCTCGGCGCGCTCCATCTGGCGCGCCAGCTCGGCCTCGTCAAGAGCGGTGACAACCTTCGGCTGCAAACATACAATACAAAAAACAAAAAATGAACTAAGTTTTTTGCGTCAGATATTCATAGTTTTAATCGATGATTATTAGTTTCAAACTTTCATTTCAGATATATATGAACTTTTGTTTCAAACATTTGAACCTTCGATTCAAACATTGGAACTTCTGTTTCAAACATTTGAACTCTCATTTCAAACATTTGAACCTTCGATGCAAACATTGGAACTTTTGTTTCAAACATTTGAACTTTCATTTATAACATTTGAACCTTCGATTCAAACATTGGAACTTTTGTTTCAAACATTTGAACTTTCATTTGAACCTTAGATTGGTTTATAATTCTGTTTTCAATAACAAATATGTACTGCAAAACAGTAAATTATTATTAATTAATTAATTTTGTTTATCTATTCTAAATGAACTTTTATAATGTTGGAAGGTTTGTTTGGAACGTGACTTTCCGAACAATAAGAATTAACAGCATTAAATTTATTGGTTTGTCCTTGGGCCTAGTAAAATTTTAGTGGCGGACAATGAAGAAAAATATAATTGGACAATGAGCCCAAAAAGGTGGGCACCTGTAATCTATGGTTTACGTCAACACGGTAAACAGCGCATCGATCGAATCTTTTTAACTCAAACACTTCACCATTGGGTTGTGTAAAATGATTGGTCGGTACAGGACTAGTTTTTAGTGACAAGATTTGAATAGCCAGGTACTTTCCAACTTGAATAGGACTTTCACAGAAATCTAACTTTGAAATTTGATGGATTGTTCAAATTCTGAAAATCAACCCTTCCTATGAGTCTTTGAATGCAAAATACTTGAACAAATATTTGAACCTACCCTAGAAAATACCATACAGAATTATCATGAACCATGAACTCGAACATCTAATCAAGGACCCGAAGACGGGAAGGGCTGGACAAGGTTGGACATGATGAAAGAATTTCAGATGACAGAACATAATGAGTTTACGAGTGTCCCAGTGGAAGTGACCCAGAGTTGGATCGAGGAAGAGGTGGATAGACTGCGAGGATTGGGCAGGACGGGAAGGACTGAGGACTGCCTGGAGCGGAGAGCATTAGCGGAGGAAAAAGAATAACTGATTGCTTACCGCCATTTGAACATTAAAGACTCCTTTCTTGGATAAGATGACTTCTCTAACTTTATCTATGGCATCCTGCAACGCTTTTAATCCATCAGCTTTCTCTGGGGTGGAAGTAGTCATTACTGGAAAAAACAAACAATGAATTGGAAAAGTTAGTTAGTTAACAATACAAACAAATCTAAAACAAAACTCTGTGATTATTGATAGACACATTAATTTTATAAATACTTTTTCCCTTGCCTTTAAACTGTAGACAGGGGGGCGCTCAAAAAAAAAAAAAAATGAGTGACTTAAATTATAATACTTATTATAATCCATATTGCGTCAGTTAGGTATGCTGTCCTTGTTCTAATGGTATAATAATGGAAGGTGTTCCGAGGAACTAGCGTCATTGATCCCTTCAGCACCAGGGCATAATCGGGAAACACGCCAAACGCACGCCCAATATATGTACACGGTTGAAATTTGTAAAAAAAAAATATATGTATATACAAAGATTTAAGGAATTTTTACATTCATTTATTCAATTGGCCACAACAATCGGCAGAAGACAATAATAAAATGGCCATTTTCGAAAATGTATTCAATTCTTTCCCGAACTTGAAAACTAAACACATTTGAGCTGGTCATAGAGCAACACAACACCACTTAAATATGGCACGTATGTCTGTTTAGCGGGAAAGAAATAAGGAACGTAATTATGCTACAACTACAGCCTGAAAAACTGGAACTGTTTCAGCAGAAGAGCACTTAACGACAACCATTCAAAATTTTTAAAAAAAATGAGGCTGGTCAGTTGCGGTTCATTTCCTGCAATTTTCCCCACTTAAAAAATTCCCAAGAATTTACCCATCACTAAATACATGTATTTGTGCCGGTAGTTGTAATTACCATAGAGAGGCGGAGCAATGAGATTGATCTTGATGGGGATCTCCTCGGAGGAGAGCGCCAAGCCGGCGGTGAGCGCGGCCTTGACGGCATCGATGCCCTCATATTCGTAGCACGCGCACTCAATGTCAGCGCGGATCTTGACCGCCTGTGAAGTGAGCTTGCGCTTGATGTTGTTCAGCAGCACCTCCTTGGTCTCCTCGTCCAGCCCGCACTCAGCCAGGATGGAGGGGTCCAGCACGGCCTGCTTGAAGAAGTCGTATGCGTACGCCTTATTGGCCTTGTACTTGTCCTCAAAGTGCCACGCCGTCTTTTGGTATAGCTCCTCCAGCTGCTCGTCGCACGAGTAGTTGAGCAGCTCAGCCACGTGGCGCAGGATGGAATTGACAGCCTTTGCCTTGGCGTAGCGCTCGTTGCATTTCTCCACATCCTCGGCCGACACGCGCCGCTTCGACAGATCTATATAACCTGAAATGGACAAATGCAATCGTTATATTAAGAAGTTGATACATTTTTTTTTTCAAACAAAAACACTTTTTGGGTTACGAATAGCCAGAAATTATTTCAATACTTAATACTACCACCATTATAATGTAAAATGTTTCTTGTGCAATGATGGAGGACTTAGCGGAGGAATTGAATTCACTACGCCTGGGTGGGAACCGGACTCATTCAGACACAACCGCTCTCTTATACTAAAGGTTAAATTTCTGTATCTGAGATCATTCGTTATATACATAGAAAAAAGAAACAAAGGGAGATGTGGCATGGAAACGTGCCGACTGTCGCTGCGCTACGGCCAAAGTGTACGGACTATCAAATTGAATATGCAATGAAAGTTGAGTTTTTACTGTGCAGGTTGGAACAAAGGTGTGGCGCCACTGTGCATGGATGTGAATTGCAGCAGTATGGGTGAATGATGTTGGCGGCTCGCATTGTGTGCGCAGTTTCATATTTACAATGGTTCAGGCCATCTCCCTTGTTTTTATTGTCTGTCTACGTTTTGGGACGACTAAAATTTTCCGTGTAATTAAACAAAATTATCATTTGTACGCAACAATGGGTTGTAGGATCAATGACCCTTTTCTCTCAGAGCATATGAGGTTGGGTTAGGTTAGGTTTAACAGATTATAATTCATGACAATTATGATGTTGAAAGGAAAATAAAACTGTGGTTAATCAAACAATAATTGTTAATTTCTACCTTTTTCTTTGTCCACCCTAATGACCACCACAGGTTCTGTTTTTCCGACTCTGATCAACTTATTGATGGAACGGATTCTTCTCCTGGACAGCTCGGAGAGCAGGATCATACCCTCGATATTGTTGTACTCCAGGAGGTGGACGTACGCCCCCATCTCTGCGATGGAGCGAACATTGATCATCACTACATCCTCCACTTCCGGATATTTCTCCTTGTAAAACCTACAACTGAGCGGCATCTGTAATGCAGAAAACAAACTATGATGTATCACATCTACATAGATAAACATCTAGGTCTGCCGGCTAGTCTGTGGACCTCATAAATTCCGCCTGGGAATGAATAGAGCAGGCAATCGTTGAACTAAGCTTCGGTCACGACACTCTTGAAGAGTTGTTTGCCCTGATGGAAATTGAAAAAACCGTTACATGGCTTAATCTCCCAAAAATTCAATCGTTAAAATACTTTTTGACATGATAGTTTTCATATCCGGTAGTGCAAAAATTTCCAGTGAACAAAACTACAAATTTCATCACTAAATATTCGAAGCGTTGACATGTTTAACCTCACATAATATTTGTAATTTTTAGGTCTTTTATACAAGTTTAATACATTTAATGTTATTGAATATTAGACTGGTTGAGTTATATTTAAGTAATTTGTATTCAGAATTCACTAAAATACACCATAAAAGCAAAATAACACCGAAAATGGAAACCTGTCACCAGCCGACGGTTTGTTAAAAACAGGTGTAATGATGCGGATTTTGCCCGTTAGAGTGTTAAATAATTAAGGAAACAATAATATTTAAACTATTAAGGGCTGCAAGTTATAAAAGCCACGTTAAAATTAATAAATTCACACAATATTGCTACTCACGTTGCAAGATTTGACAAACGCGTACTGTGTTGCTACTAAAAGAATTTGTTTATACAATGTTGCCCGTCAGTAAAATACGTTTTCCTCAATCGCCGTACACATACATATTATTAGGGATACCATTGCAAAATATATCTTATTTGAAATATTTTATGAGAAAGAGGTTAAAAATAATCAAAAACAATATAATTATTCTTACCCATCAGAGCCACTCTTCAAGAAACTAGCAGTCCTGGACATTCGCCAACTATATATTAAGATAGTTCTCATCCATATCTGGAAAAATGGTTTGATAAATTCTACTCAAAAAAATATACATACACGCTACTCAACGCATGGAAAATGCACAATCCCCATAACAAAAACCACTTTATCACAAAGACAATACACATACATCGCACCAAAAATATACAATGCACTAAATAACGACATCAAAAGATCCAGTACACGTACTCACTTTGCAGCCGTGTCCAAAAATGGATATCCGAAAAGGGTCGAAATTTCTTTAAAGAATTTCTTTGAGGTATTTCTTTAAACAATTTCTTTAAACAACGCAGGTTATACCACCAATAAAAGTTTTTGTCTGTAAAGAACTATATACATATAATTACTATAATATTCATAGCCGAAAGTTTAAAAACTTTTACATAAATTACTAAAACTGTTTGGCACCACTGTACGGCATACAAGTTCCATGTACCTACTGTGCCACCTTAGCTACCAGCTGACTAAACCACCGTAACAATAATAATTGACTCCAGTGTTCAGTGTAACTCGCCGGACTTGAAACATGAATTCTGACTTTGATTTATTTGTACAAAATTGCTGCAAAATAATGTACCTACCAATTTAATCAAGCACATATAGATTTCTATAGTAAAAATAATCCTTTCTCATTTGCGTACTCTATAGTACTATGTTTGATTTTATAACTATATACTTTTTATATTCTTTTTTATGTATCTATTTTACTTTGGGGAAATCAACAGTTTACAATGTGGTTCATTAATACAAATGTAATTTACCTAACTGAGAAACCAATTGCAGATTTCCTCAATATACTATTGTATTATACCAATTTAATATTGTATTATACAAATTTATACTCGTCAGAAAATCCAAAGACTCAAAGGTTATGGAAATAAAACACCTAAACGATATATCTAATAAACTGACATAAACACGACTGTACATCTAACACAACCTCACATCACATACTTACACAAATACACACCAACATGGCAGATTACATGGAATATATAGATTCGGACAATCAACACTACTGTGAAAGTACAAATGATATTAACCTCTGGACCAATTTCACAAAAGACAAATGATATTAACCTCTGGACCAATTTCACAAAAGAAAAACATAGAATCAAAATATTACACCAAAACATTAGATCGATCAATAAAAATTTTGATGAATTTTTTATATACCTCCAACAGCTTGATAATAATTTTGATGTCATTGTGCTGACAGAATGCTGGATGAATGACAACTACATACCAAAAACAACCAAAAACTATAATACACACCATACAAAAATACACAAAAACCAAAATTATGGTATAGTTATATACATCAGTGATAAAAATAACACAACCATTCAAGAAATAAACATCATAGACTCCAACTGCATACAAATTACATATGAAAAAGAAACATGTATCCTAGCTATGTACAGATCTCCATCCAAAAACAACATCACAAATTTCTTAACTGATCTTAACAATACATTAAATGATCTCAACAAATACAAAAATATCATCATCATAGGAGACCTTAATATAAACACTCTACAAAACGGACACCCACAAAACATAGAATACCTAGCAATACTAGCACAACACGGACTGGAGCCAATAATAAATGTCCCAACACCGGTCACACAAAACACTAAAAGCTGCATAGACCATATAATGATCAAGACAAAACTAAAAACCAAAACAGTAGTACTTGAAAGCACAATCACTGATCACTATATGAATATGATAGCGATAGACACCGAAAACACTACTTCGAAACAACATAAAATATTTACAAAAAAAATAATTGACTACTCAAACTTAAAAGAAAAACTCCAAAAATTAAACTGGAATACAATATACCAAATAGATAATGTCGAGGAAGCCTGGAATACATTTACAAATACGCTAACGCAAGAAATAAATAATTACACTACAATAAAACATGTAAAACTTACACACAAAGCAAAAAAAATTAAACTATGGATAACACAAGGAATATTAAACTGTATTCGTAAACGAGACAAAATTCACAAACAAATTAAACAAACACCGTATGACATGGAACAACTTAATTACTATAAAAGATATAGAAACATATGCACGGAAATTATTAGAGTAGCTAAGGAGTTGTACTACAAAGAAAAACTTAAAAAAGCAAACAATTACCCAAAGGAAATATGGAGAATTTTAAAGGAAGTTACATACACACAAAAATACAAACAAAAAAATACTATCGAACATCTAAATATTAACTCGAAAAAAAATAGATGCCAAAACAAATATAGAAATGATGGCAAACCACGTCAATAACTTTTTTGCAACTATGTATAGGGAAAGTTTTAGCGAATCGTAAAAAACACAGCACAAATACACTAACACAAACAAACAGATCAAACATCGATACCCAACCAACACAACACAGATTTATATTAAAAACAAGTTCGGAAATGGAAATTAACAAAATAATAAATACAAAATGAAAACAAACACTTAGTTTTAAACCACTTTATTTTGATGTATATTCGTCGACCGGTTTCGATTGGACTCAATCTTCATCAGGACAATAAAATATAATACTAAATTATAATACAGAGCAAGGTATAAGGTAAACATGAAAGAAAGAGAAAGTATGTAGTAGAGAGAGAGAACATCAGAGACTGGTTGGTGGAGGGGTAGGGGGAGGGGTTGGGGGAGGACCAAAGGAAGGGTGGGGGTTACGGGTTAGGTTGGAGCAAGGAAACAACTTTAAAATCGGGCTGTTAGTTAGTTCTATCTGTTTATTTAAAATTTGGGAATTATTTTTAGTTGATTTAGAAATTTCCAAAGCTTCTAAATTATTCAGGCGTATTCCTATTTTATTTTTATGAATTATTTGGACTCCCGTATTTTTATTAAATGTGTGGTTAGTATTGATTAAATGTTCGGCAAATTCTGAGAAACCTGTGTGTGTTAAGCACCTGATATGTTCTTTAACTCTAATATTTATATTTCGCGCGGTTTTACCTATATAGGTTGCTGGGCAATCGTTGCAATTTAGTCTATAATTGCCAGAGTGGTTTAATTGATCCTCTTTGTCTTTAGAATTAAGTAAAATTTTTTAAGTAAGTTATTGTTAGTATAGAAGGCCGGCCTTATTTCTGAAGGAAGTTTAGATATGCAAAGGGAAGACAATTTACTTATATACAAAATTCTACGCCATTGGGTGGCAGCATTATTATTATCAATAGTTGGGAGGGCATTATATAGGAATTTATTTGTTGTGATTCGGCGAAGTTTTTTTAAGAGGATTTTATCAATTAGATCGTAGTCATATCCGTTGTTGATGGCTATTTGTTTAATTGTAAGTAGTTCAATAGAAAAATTATTATTAGATAAGGGGATAGTAACAAGCCGGTGAATCATGCTGTGGAAAGAGGAGTGTTTGTGTGACATAGGGTGGTTGGAGGTATTATGTATTATAGTGTCGGTAAATGTAGGTTTTCTATAAATTTTGAAGCTAATTGTGTTGTTAATAATGGTTAAAGAGAGATCTAGAATAAAATAAAAATAATAATATAAATAATAAATAAAATAAAAATAATAATAGATCTAGAATAAAATAAAAAATAATAATAAAATTTAAGTTGGAGTTTATGCCTATCTCTAGTGTGAACTGGATTTTTGTGTGGAAGGAATTAAGGAGTGATAGGAAGGCGTTGAGTTGACGGTCTGAGCCCGTCCAAATACAAATTATGTCGTCAACATACCGTTTCCACAAAAGAACATTTTTTAATAAAGGGGATTTTGATTCAAATATCTTGTTTTCGATATTATCCATGAATATGTCAGCTAATACCGGGCTGGTGGGCGATCCCATCGCGAGGCCATCTTTTTGTTGGTACACCACATCATTAAATTTAAAATAATTTTGATTTAAACACAAATTAAAAAGTCGTATAATATAATTCTATAGACTAAATTGCAACGATTGCCCAGCAACCTATATAGGTAAAACCGCGCGAAATATAAATATTAGAGTTAAAGAACATATCAGGTGCTTAACACACACAGGTTTCTCAGAATTTGCCGAACATTTAATCAATACTAACCACACATTTAATAAAAATACGGGAGTCCAAATAATTCATAAAAATAAAATAGGAATACGCCTGAATAATTTAGAAGCTTTGGAAATTTCTAAATCAACTAAAAATAATTCCCAAATTTTAAATAAACAGATAGAACTAACTAACAGCCCGATTTTAAAGTTGTTTCCTTGCTCCAACCTAACCCGTAACCCCCACCCTTCCTTTGGTCCTCCCCCAACCCCTCCCCCTACCCCTCCACCAACCAGTCTCTGATGTTCTCTCTCTCTACTACATACTTTCTCTTTCTTTCATGTTTACCTTATACCTTGCTCTGTATTATAATTTAGTATTATATTTTATTGTCCTGATGAAGATTGAGTCCAATCGAAACCGGTCGACGAATATACATCAAAATAAAGTGGTTTAAAACTAAGTGTTTGTTTTCATTTTGTATAATGTCAAGCCACAAAGTGTTTGCTTTCTTCGATAATAATAAAATAATAAATACATTAAAAAACCGGATTGCTCCTGGATTAGATGAGATAACAACGGATTGCATTAAAATAATAAAAAATGAAATATTAAAACCTATAACACACCTAATCAACCTTAGCATAACACATGCCTGCTTTCCTAATACTCTTAAAAAAGGACTGGTAATCCCTATGTATAAATCCGGAGATAAAACGGAAATAACTAACTATAGACCAATCACTTTGTTAAACTCTCTATCAAAGATTTTCGAAAGACTATTAAAAAACCAAATAATAAAATACCTGGAAGAAAACAAATTAATCTCGGACCAACAATATGGATTTAGAGAAAAAAGAAGCACAAAAGAAGCTTTAGCAAGTACAATAGATTATATACAAAGCAACTTAGATCAAGGGTTTAAATGCATAGCGATATATCTAGATTTGGCTAAAGCATTTGATTCAATATGCCACAAAACACTGTTTAAAAAATTAGAAAATATGGGTATCAAAGACAAAGAACTACAACTATTAAAAAGTTACATGAGCGACAGAACACAACAAGTCAAAATTAATAACTATACTAGCAAACCACTGCCGATTACACACGGAGTTCCACAAGGAAGCATACTAGGGCCCGTTCTTTTCACAATTTACATAAATGAACTTTGCAACATGGAAATAGATGGAGAAATAATTAGTTACGCAGACGACACAGTTTTACTATTTAAATCTAAGGATTGGAATAAGGTATATAACATAGCGAATCTAGGAATCACGCAAGTGAAAAAATGGTTGGACTCAAATACACTCACACTAAACATATCGAAAACAAAATTCACAACGTACAGCATAACCAACACAGGACAGCCAAAAAACAATACAAACACCATAAAAATACACGAATGCATAAACACCAACATCTGCGATTGCCCCCCTCTAGAAAAAACAGAACAAATAAAGTATCTAGGAATCGTAATTGACCATAATCTTAGATGGACACATCACATCAAACAAATCACAAATAGACTCCTCAGAACAATACACATTTTCCTAAATATAAGAAACATATATAAAATAAAACAATTGAAAACAATATATTATGCACTATGCCAATCAATAATAGAATATGGAATAATTGCTTGGGGAGGAGCAACAAACGCAGCTATCGCTCAAATAGAAATCGCACAGAAAACGATATTAAAGGTAATACTCAAAAAACAGACATACTTGATATACGCCAATTATATGTTAAAACTCTACTAAACTACATTTTCGACCAAAAAAACAATCCCCAACAAACACAAAATATCACTAATAGACCGGTCAGAAAAGCGTATAAAAAAAACATAAAAACTCCGACGGTAAACACTACCTTTGGACAAAGACACCATAAATACCACGCTATTAAAGCATTCAACAGTCTTCCACTTGAAACAAAAATTGAGGAAAATAAAAATAAATTCAAACACAAAATAAAAAAATGGATTAAAGAACAAAAAAGACAATATTTCCAAAATTCTATAACATAAGAGAATAAAACATATACACGCAACACAAAAAAAATGTATAAGGCAAGCGGCACGCACAAGCACATAGATCATTGTAAGTGCCGATTTCCATTCCCTTCTAATGTTTTTATTTTGGTGTGAGAATTGGATTTTGATTTCTAATCTTTATTTTTGGTGTAAATTTATCTTTATTTTAATGTTGTTTTTTGTTTAAATGTATAAATTCGTATATTTTAAAATGGGGGCCTCAGCACGGGTGAACAACCCAGTGAGGCCAACGTTGCTGAATTGAAATGTGAAGTACTGTAGAGTAATGTATCAATAAATAAATAAAATAAATTATGTATCTAAAAATAACACTTACAAAAACTAAAAAATATTATATTATTATACTATTATATTATTTACTATATTATATTATTATATATATTATAATATTATTATGTATATTATTATATTATACTATTATATTATATTAATATTAAGCTATTATATTTTTATATTCTACTGTATTCTTCCATACTTCCTTATATTACTATAGTCATTTACATTATTTTATATTCCCGCACATTCTTTATGTTAATGTATAGAAAATCGACCACCATAACACGGGCATGTGCCTAGCATGGTGGTCGAAAAATTCCTCAATGCATGTAACTAACAATTTTATTGAATAAAGAAACTTAAAAAAAAAAAAAAAAAAAAATGTATTCATTGCAAACATATTGGCATGAAATTTTTTTTAATAAAATTGTAAACTAATCTCAAATAACATGATAAAGCTCAAAATAGTTTATAAATGTTCCTAGATTTTAATTTCATAATTTGACAGCAGCTGTGGACCATGTCGACTCTATTTGTAATATACAGGGTGTCCGGAAACTCGTAGTACAAGCGGGAAACTGGTGATTCTACATCACATTTGGAGTCGATTTTGTAGTATATTTTTTTTTTATTTGAGCTTTTGTTATCGAGTAAATCGAGTTTGAAGTTAATTTTTTTTTTTTTTTTTTTTTTTTTAATCAAATTCTTATAAATTATTACTAAAGATCAAAGTACCCAACTAATTAAAACTATTTGAAAGTAAAACAAATGAAGAAACTCGGATTTGAAGCATTATTTTGAAATCACCCTTCATTTAATCCGGTGTAATCATAAAATATTTCTGCTCTGCAGGGTTAAAACATCTGTTGTTCAACCCTAAACACCAGAAAAAAACTTTAACCCTAAAATAGCCGAAAAATATTTTTTTTTGTTTTTTTTTTTTTTTTTGTGAAAATGCTCAAATCAAAAAACTTTATGTTTTTTTGGGTTTCCCATGTGGTGTAGATTCTCCAGTTTCCCGCTTGTACTACGAGTTTCCGGACACCGTGTATATGGCTAATCAAACATCATTAAAGTACATTTTTTCTGGTTTACGAAAGTATAATAAATAATAAATAAAATAATAAATTTCTTCGGTACATCAATTTTAAAATGAATATTTCCATCGAATTTATAAATTATAATAACTTACGTATCGAAACTAGACTTCTCAAACTATCGGATAGAAGAGTTCTAACTGATATATTATTTTTATTAAAAATTATCAAATCTCTCATTGACAGCCCTGAATTATTGGAATTAATTTATATGAATGTACCTGCCAGACAAACTCGAAGCAAAGACACTTTTAATTGTAACAACAACCTCAATACTAACTACTCTATGTATTCACCAATTCCAAGAATTCATCACCTTGCAAACAAATACTGTAAACTTATCGATATACATATTTGGTGTTAATAACTTTGTGAGTTTCAAAAGGCAACTAATTTTAGACCTATTTGCTAGTTATTAACTTGCATTATTTATTAGCTATAAAAAGGTCTTGCCTTCATACTTTGATTTACTTTACCATATTATTTTCTAATTACCTTATGATTAAATTATATTTAGCTATTTTTATCCATGTACATGTTACACTCACATACATATACTGTCAATTTACTATGTAAAAGCCCGATAGGGCGTTAATAAATAATAAATAATAATAACAAAAAGTTTTTAAAAAAATACTCTTAAACTCCACACTGAACCGAAGAAAAAACCATCCAAGATTCCTATTAAAAACAGGGGAGGAATTACGACTTTCTACTTTGACCCGATAGAGTAAAATAATTTGCCACATGAAAACGGGTTTTTTCTATAAATAACTCATTCTCATGTGTTTTGTATGTGAATACCGCACAAGAGTCCCAACTGCTTCCAACCATCTGGAGCCAGTGAGACTATGGCATTCCTAATTGGGGTATGTTGTGACGCTACTCCCAAAGTAGGGGAAATGACGAAAGGAAGTTGGGGAAGTACCTGGCTATTCATATCTGGTCACCCCAAAGTAGTAGGAAATGACGAATACTCCCAAAGTAGTAGGAAATGACGAAAGGAAGTTGGGGAAGTACCTGGCTATTCATATCTGGTCACCAAACACGACTAAAGCCATTTTAAGCAATGTTTCAATTCTTAATGGTGGCCTTAGACCAGAGTGATACTGAGAGTATCATCCACTCTTGTACGTTCCGCAAATATGCCATATATTATTTGAAATGATTAATTTGTGAAATAACAAAAATAATCAAATAAAAATTACTTGCGCACGATCACATAATGTTTAGTCACTAATTTAATTAAGCTTCTATCATATACCGAAAGATGTCACTAATGTTTCATGAAATATTCCAGATTACTATTTTTTAACATGTAGTCTTGTGTGTAGACGAGGTTTAAATTTTTTTAATAAATATGATATTAAATTATCACTTTGAATTATGATCATCAAGAAGTTTATAAGATTTCCGTATTAATATTCAGAGGCAGAGGCGGCTCTAGGCTCATGAAAAAAATGTGTGACTGATCTTTATTTGATGTGAAAAATGCCCATCAATTATTATCTATATCAATTTGTAAGTCAGCAACTCAAAATACATATTATGTTAATATAGTGAGTTAGAAATAACTACACAATCCATGTACTTACGGCAAATTATTTTTAAGAGAATACTTTTTAATGTAGTTGTGCACAGCTTTAAAGTAAATAAAATATGAGTTTGAAAAGCCCGTCCGCAATATCCAAAGATACTGGATGCGAAGCAATTGAAAAACAACCATTTTTCCACACACAACAAGCTTGTAAAATGAAAAACCGACATATGTTTATGTCACCATCTTTAAAACATATAATATTCATCGTGCTGTCTCCCTCACGGCCATGACCTAAGCAACCTTAAGCTTTCTTCGGTACTTAATTTTTACTTCGACGAAAGGCATAGTGCTATCTCGTTTATTTTATGGCGCGCATAGGGAAAGAAGATGCCAAAGGCAGGGACATTCTTTAAATTGACCCAGCGAATCGTGTGGACTTGTGAATGAAAGCTTATATTAGAGACAATAGATGTCACTGCTCGTCACTCATCGCCGCCGCTCGCATCTCTGCTATTTCGCGGTACATTTCAAATAAATGAAGAATAAAACCAGTTGTTTTGATGCTCATAATTTATTATTATTGTCTTATAAATTTGGAGGGTCAAACACCAATTGACCCGAGGGAAGAACCGCCACTGGAGGTTTGATTTTTGGGATGAGCGTGGCCCCAAACCGAAAACACTCGGAAATGTCACCGAAGGTTTGCATTTGAAATATGCTATTGCTAGAGGGGTTATGATTAAGCTAAAGGATTGTATGGGAAAAATAAAAATGAAAATAAATTCTTTGTTGTCTATTTATTGATGACAATAGTTTATATTATTATGAACAAGATTAATAAAAAACACAAATCAAATCAATAAAACAATTTAATGTTTTATATATATATATACATCATATATTATATTCAAATCATCAAAACATACTCCTCTTTTTAATTGCTAATTTGGAATCCTAAAATAAATTTGCACAAAACAATATGCATAGCTAATTACAGCATGTAATAACATAAAGAGCCTTTTGTATGGAGATGACTGTTCTGCCGTCACAAGTAAAACTGCAGCTGGAAATTTCAACGGTCACGTTGTAATGTACGAGACTTTCATGTTTATCAATCTATTATAATAAAAACTACATCGGAATGTGACAGTTCAAAATTTCCCGCTGCCTTTTGGCTTATGAAGGTAGAGTACATAATATGTATCAACATGAACTAAATCACAACAAACTTTATGGAAATTCAATCATGGTAAAATCAAGCAAGGTTTTAGTGATAACTAAATGATCCAAACCATTTTCAGTAACTTCGGGAGATGATTCTAAATGTACAAGCATAAAAGAAAAATAACTTTATTCAAAATTGCAACGTTTTAAGATACTTTTACAGTAAAATTATTGTTTAAATATCAAAATTCTTGTTGTATGTTGTTTTTGTGTGGTTTCCGTAAAAACAGATCAGACACAGATGTGCTACAACATAGAGTACATCGACCGGCACACACACATAATCCTGAGACGGGCGAGAGCCGACGTGCAGCAGCATTGTCAAGGATATTGTGGCCATCAAGACCAGCATCCAGGAGAGCATTAATAACACCCTGGAGATCAAGCAGATTGTCGGAGCTAACGATGAAACCATCACGGAGAACCTGGGTAAACCCGACCTACGGATTTTTATTAGATTTTTGTATGGAAAAAAAAACGATGGGATTTCGAAAAAAATGTTATTTATAATTTCTACTTCTATGTACATACTATGACGCAGAATCACTTCCCAAACTTATACTCAAACAAAAAGGTGTACCCGATACTTCGACTGTTATGCAGAAACAAAATACATGTTATGTGTCGGTATGTCCACGCACTGTGCACCTCTTAACCTAACCTTAACTGCCCAATTTGGCCGATCCCCACATTCTCTCTATCTGTTATGTTAGGTTAGATTAAGGGGAGCACGCACAATACGATTGTATCGTGTCAATACAGCCATGCAAATATTTTCAGTTTTATTTTTGATTGTATAACAGTAATGTGCCGAAAATATTCATAACTTGCCTATAACTGGCAGTAAAAGAGAAGCAACAATCATTTTTAAACATTTTCTTTACTATTTTTAACCTCGCTCGAATTTACCAAGTGGTAGATTATGAAGGCAGCACCAAAGGAACAATTATTATAATTCAGGAGAAGTCGAAATTTGGGTCTTTAAGCCTCCTTTCCTACCAAGCTTCAAATGTATCACAGACTATTAAAATGTACAAAAAATACGGCGGTATTTATTACAAATTATTGTGACACATAAGGGTAGAATATAATAACTTCAGACAATCTAATTATCTAATTAATAATAATCTCATTCACAAAACATTTCAGGTTATCTACGTGGGTGTTGCATATATGATCCATCGCCGGCAATAATCGTATGCGGATGTTGTATATGTGATGTATAATGTTGTAAAGGTTAAGAATGTAAAAATATCTATATGTAATTCAAAAGAGTTACAGGAATTTGGTATTTGGTCTACTCGTGGTTATTTGTTTTGAATGTTGTATTACGTAGAAGACATAATAAAAATAAAAGTAAAAGAAATAATTATAAGCAATAATTAGTCGCCTGAAATATCAATACAAATTGAAAATATCTCCCGAGTAAAAATAAATGACGCCAACGGGAATTGAACTCGTGCCTTCTGATGTCCGGTCAGGTGCTCTGAAACCACTGAGCTATGTAGGCTTATTTCCAACCCGCCAAATGATTCAATATGTACTAGTACCTCAATCAACAATTACTGCTTATTATATTTTTTCCATCTGTAAACAACCAACTTTATTTTTGTAGGAAAGACTTTTTTAGTGCTATATTTCCCACTAGATGGCGTCGAAACATATTATATCTTCATTTGTTGGTGAAATATTTTTGACTTGTCAAATATTATTATTTTTTTAATGATAAACTAATGTTTATAAGACAATAATCCTTTGTGTTATGCATTGTCTTATAAACATTAGTTTATCATTAAAAAAATAAAACACTTCACAATGGTGGGAACACACAATGTCAATGAATGTGACTTTTGAACCATTTCTTGTTGCGATAATGTCACTAACATCTATTTATTATCTTTTAATTCTAATGTAATCGTTTAAATTACCAAGGTACGCTTAATCATGCAATAATTGTAATAATTATTATAAAACTTATATCTATTCACAGATCTTTGCAGCAAAACTTAAATCTAAAATTGTAATTTGCCAAGTTCTAACGTTTCATTTCTACACTTTGTAGTACAGTCCGATAATAGAATAATTATTTTCAATTTCCATTGATGATATTTACAAATTGATATCCATAATAAAAATTACATTTAAATCATTATAATGTATTATTATGCTCGTTAATATGAGAGAAACTCTAATGCCCGGTTTTAAATTTTTTTGTTTTTTTCGCTCTATGGTTCTGCTGCCATGTTGGGACAATCATTTCTGACAACGGGGTTAAGTCAAACCTGGCAACTATTTGTATCCCGAATTAAGCGAGATAGTATAAGGTTGGCTCAAGTATTCACGCTAATCTAGGATTAAGCTGGTGATTAAAACCGGGCCTAAGTCACCGAAAATATGAATTACAACGGATGATAATATTATGTAGCAGAAACTAAATATTTTAAATAAAAAGATGTTAATTCAAAATATTTACATACTGAATAAAGAAATCTTATTACATAATATTATTTAGTCCAAGAAAACATTTCAAAATGTTTTTTTTTTATCATCAAAAGTTTTCTATTGCTTATAGTGTTCACATTGTTATTTTTTAAACTTGACAAGGTTTCAAATAGATTGCGATTAAAATTACATTTTTAATTCTATAAAATAAACACACTTATGTCTAATAATTATTTTGAAGCCTTTCAAACGATTATTCCTCCATTTATAATAGAAAAATAACTCTAATATTAATACACAATAAAATAAAATACGTATGTGAAAATTGTGAAGTCCCAAAAGTAAAATGCCGGCTGTGCAAATTGGTAACTTTGCATAAGAGCTGTTTAACCCCACAGGCCTCTGGCACATACTATCAGAAGGTCGGTGTATTTCTGCTTTGTATCCGAAAACTATAAACTGTTTTTGAAAGTTGACGAAATAATTATAATTTTATTATTAAAAATAAACATGTAATTTTAAAATTGAAATGCAAACATAAAAAGTTTTAAAAGTGGCTTATCTTACGTTTTTTTGTAACTAAAATTAGTGATAGTGAAAACATAAATAATACATTTTATTAGACAAACCAGCTGTGATTCAGTATGTCTGTGCAGACATAAAAACAACAGCACTTGTTGCTTTTGTGTCCAACAAATGGCGATGTTTTTTTTTTTTAAACAAGTTTTTACCTGTCGCAGGAGACATCTATATGATATAAAAACACATGCATATTCGAATGCAATGTTGTGTCAAAATTTCAAAGCAATCGGTAAAGAACTTTCGGAGATTTAACATTTTGAATAAACAAACATTTACATATTTATTTATATAGACAATGTATTACGAACGTCGCAGTCGAAACCTTTGGTTTCATAGAGGTACACATAAACATTTTTCTGTTGTTAACACCTTGTAGATTTGAATATAAAGCGTAGGGTTTTCTCTATCTAACACCGTTCAGATCATATTAAAGCGAGACAACGATTTCTATGATACCATATGAGCAGTTCCAAAAAGCGATCAAATTAGCTTGGGGGGGTTAATCTTTCTTTCTACAATTTATTGTTTTTGAGATCAAGAAATAATACTATGTAACAATGTTTTGATATTTTGCAGAAGTTACCAATTTAAACATTCAACATTTTTCATTGAGACAAACGATTTAAGTCTTATGCTAAAATATATACAACTCTTACAACTAGTGAAGAAAAAACCAGTATAATTTTGTATTTCTACATTTGTATAATAAGTAAGCAACTGTATTTTCAATCTAATTTTAACTCAAAATAGATGAATATTTTTGGCATTCAATAGAAAGGAGAGGTAATATTGTAATTCTTCTCCTTTAGTACATAAATCATATACATCAATTTAATAATGAAGGCTGCATACTAAAGTTTTCCAAAGTGTTTCCAAAGTGTTTCCAAAATTTTATTTTATTTCAAAAAAAGATTGAATCTCTGGGCTGGTTGATAGATAGGTTCCGACATTTCATGAAAATGACAATTAAACACACCTTTAAAAAGTGATATAGAGTCATTAAAAGAAATGAAACAAAAACTAGTTTTTGTTTCATGAGTTTATATCACTTTTTGTAGGTGTGTTGAATTGTCATTTTGATGGGATACCCGGTCACCATTTATAATGTATTTATATGAAGAGATTTTTATAAAAAGAATATTTATATATTTGCATGAAGGTTTCCATTGATAATTTTTTTCGGCAAAACTTATCTTGTAGATATCAGAATGCATTTCAGATAGGGGAATGTAAAAATTTGTCAATTCTTTATTTATAACTTCTTTTTTTTTAAATGTGATTAGATAGCATACTTGTGGTTTTCATTTCTCTCTGCCTACCGGTTAGGAGACATTGTCCATCAGATGTTTTATGTATGCAAAAAAATACACAATTTTATGTAAATAAATATGTATATTTTAATGTTTTTTTTTGATAAAATTTATAAACATACAATAGATGAATTTACATTATTATTATTATAATTATTTATTGATAAACAGTGCCTTTTGCAGCCATCAAAATTAATTTGAGTTTATATCTAGCAAAACTATATATTATAATATTTTGTTAACAATTTTACAGTATTTTACAACTTACAGTATGGATTTCACACCCACACTGTCTAACATGTTTTGTATTTTTGTGAAGGAAAAAGTTCAATATAAAATAATAGAAATACATAAAAAATAATTTTAAAATAGTTAAATACATAAATATATAAAATGTAATATAAGAAGTGAAAGATAACAAATGTTTGTAAATCATATAAAATTATAATTTTTGTTTAACCTTTTCAAAGCAAGATGTAACAAACCCCCCCTCCTTTATGTTATGTTTTTTTTTACATTCTGTGTGCTGTGTAAAGGGGAGGAAGGAGTGAACATGGGTCTTGAAGAGACCCATATTGTAGGAGGGAGGAAACACAGAGACCGGCAAATCGTTCCACAGCCGAGCTGTTAAACTCAAGAACGGGTCGTAGAAGCGACCCATTCTCATATTATATGTATATACACATACCCAACCGTGTACATATGTTGGGCGCGCGTTTGGCGTGTTTCTAAATGTTTTTAAATGTCCAACATTATTATTATTAATTCGGGGGCATAGCATTACAGGGGTCTAACTACAAAAACTGATGTGATGAGGTAATGCCATAATCAGTCCTATTTATTAGTGACTTTATTTGCGTTTATCCCAAAAGTATGGTTTTGTAGATAGGCCGCTGCCATCCTAAGCCCCCGAATTGTGATGTACGACATAGCATCAGACACATGGATATAAACACATATGACATTTATAAAAACAGACATAACTCGAACATTTAAAAAAACATACCTTGTTACGGCTGTGCACAGTTGATAACCTCTGTTAAGTAACATTCATTTGGTGAGGCAAAACATGATGAAGCAAATAAAATAAAAAATTATCCAATTTAAAAAAATACAATTAATCAACCCAAAACAACAGAGATTTGAACTGTTAAAATAATCTAAACTGATTTGTTGTAAATACATACAATGGCACCATTGACACACGTCTAACTAATCTTCCATTACGCGAATGGGTACAGTATTAATGTCTTCAGGAGTGGTCTATGGCAAGATTATGCTCGAAACGTGGACATACACATTTATCAATGTTTTTTTTTAATCAAATATGATTTCTATTTTTGAAACTGTTAATTCGTGGTGGGATTCCATTGCAATGATAGATTGAAAAATAAGTTTATAAGTGGAACAAAGATATGAAATTGTTTTGGGCTAATTACTTAAGATGCCAGCAACGAGGTAGTATTAGATTTAGTTTAGCGAGTACATACATTTTGTATGAAATAGGAGCACTATTTTATCGGCAATCAAAGTCGGTGTAACAATTGTGCTGTCAACACAGTCACACACAATTGTGACGGTAGCTTTTTAAAGGTTAACAAAAAAAAATTTCCTCTTTTTAAAGTGCTAACATTACTAAATATAGAAATAAGCAATTGGTGGGATAAGCACAATTTTTTTAAACCATGTTAAAAAATAAATAATTTAACATTCAGTGTGTTATTATATTAATATAAATATATATATATATATAGCTAAATTTTTTTTGTCAACAGTGTGATGAATATTATTATGAGCATTTTGCATGAATTAATTATAATTGTTATTTTTATAATATTTTGTTTCAAACTCCACTGGAATTTTTAATACGTAAAAATTTGGCAATTGATTGTTTTTTTTTAATATTTTCATTACAAATAACGGATTGTATTAGGTTCACCTCTACCTGATAGGTACCCAATTTATGAATGTCAAATGTTATATTCAATTTGAACAGTGAAACAATAGTAATTTTATTACTATGAAATCAATACAATTTTTTTTTCGCAATTTTTTCTAGTTTTGTTCCATCAAAAAATCCAACCAACAAAAATACAGACTTATTAAACAAAAACTCAGAATTTTCAATAGAATCACTCATCCCCAAGAAAACCACACATCTAATTTCACATCAACACTTTTACAACCAATAAATTTGTAGCCAATACAATTAACGTCAAAACTTCGATACTACTGCAAACATACAATATGTGGCCAACATTAGTCACCGACCAATTTGTGAACGCCGTGATTTGTCACCAAGAACGGCAGACAAGACTTGTAACTAACAAATTTGTAGCCCACGCGATTATGGTCTATTTATCAATACTACTATTAATTGAAAGCATACATGCGGCCGAAACGATTTATCACCAACACTTTCGTGGCAAACATGACTTGTCACCAACAAACTAGTAGAAAGTGTGATTTTGTCACCAACAGATTGATGGCGAACCGATACATTTGAGACAAACACAATCGTGTCACCAACTAAACTTCTGTTGCAGTCATATTTGCCGTCGACAGAAACTTTTCGCATCACCGGCACTTGTTGTGATACCCTCGTTGGCACTTTTGCCTCTTCTCTTCTTTTGCCTTTTCCTTGGCACCTTCGTTGGTAACCCTGTTGGCACCTGCAAACCTTGGTCGGCGACTTGGTGATTTTGTTGGCACTTTAAGAAGCGGCGTTTTTGCCCGCTATGTCGACAGTGACCGACTTGCTGATGGTGTTGAGGGGCGTGGAGCTGGAGCTCTGTGGGAGGTGCTGAGAGGGACTAGGCCCGCCCACTATGTTGATGGCGGACACCTTTGCCCGCTGGTAGGCGGTGACCGTGTTCATCCCCAAGAATCTGCAAAGGGAAATGGTATTAGCGCACCGAATAAATTATATTGGCTGTTTTTCAGGTTTTTGGGGGGCCCCTCCACCAATTGTACTAAATACAGAGATGCCTACCCAATGCTCGCATATAATGATAGAGTTGTAAAGAGACCATTGACAATAGAAACAAAGAATATTAGTATTACACTGAGCACACACAACTGATTTTCATTGCATAGCCGCTTTAACAGTAAGCACCTCCCTTTGTTTCTATCATCTACGGCGGAGTCTGTGTGCAGGAAGCATGTGCGTGCGGGGTGAATGCGCGCTCCCATCGCACTTTTAACCATTGATAAGGTTGGGTTAAGTTGGTTAAGTTAGGCGGGACTCACTTGACGCAGACGTAGATGATGAGCAGCGCGCTGCCGGCGCAGAGTACGCGGATGATGGGCGACTGGAAGAGCTGGATGGCGACCCAGGCGGCTGCCACCGACACGGCCATGCAGGTGACCAGCACTCCCGTGTGCATCCACTGCTGCGGGGTGAACGCGCGCTCCCATCGTACTCTAAACACACAAAGCAATGCGACATTATAATAACAGACTATTTATTCCCAGGGTCATACATTCTTCAACATTACAATACAGTTAATAATAGATTGATAAATAATATAAAAAGCGATATTAACCTTTTGACATATCTAATCAACACCAGAAAGTCATACCAACCCAAGGGTTGGAGCAAGATACAGCAAATTAATAATAATGTGTATATCTCTATAAAAATTGAATTTGCAACTTTAACTAAAAATACATGTTAAGTGTGCATAGTGTACATTTGTTTATAAATCTGTGCCTCAGAAGTTAAAGGTCGGTTGTTCAGTTTTTTTGTGAAAATGAGTTATGTACGAGACCTTTTTAGTTTTTTCAGTATCTAAGCAGAGGTATAAAGACGGTTATTCTACGACAATGTGAAACTAAGTTAGGTCAAAATAAAAGATCTGGTATCTCCACAATGTTCAAAGGAAATTTTTTACTATTTCCTCTCTCCTGAAATATATCAAAAATGTGACAACTGACCTTTGACTTCTGAGGTACAAAAATTAGGTAAATAAATTAACAATAGAAAATAATAATACATAAACAATATGTAGAATGTAACGAATCGAAAAAAATGAGGTTTCTCATAACCTGCCTCACTCGGCTAGCGGCTAGCGTGTGTAGAGCATTAATCAATAGTTTTGTTAAATCAATAATTCATAAATTGCGGGAGTGTACCGGTAAAGGCCCTATCATTACCTTTGATCCAAATCATATTTTTTTATGCTTTCTGGAAGAATATTGTGCAATCTTGTCACTATGTGTTTAAAGTTTCGTTGATTTGGAGTAAATCTGATGGTATTATTATCTTAATGACTGTACAGTGTAGGATTGTTGTAAACCAAATTGGCACCCTCTGTTATTTTCAAAAAGAACGTGGAAGTTTTTAAACTGCGGCATCGGGTTTTTCTGCTAGCCTTTGTTATTGTTTCAAGTACAATGAATATTTTATCTTTTTGTGTAGTATTTATGTGTTTGTATATAGATGCATGAGGTTATTGAAATAGCTGTACTAGTAAATAGTACATAAACAATAAATCAATAGTGAGATCACACTTATTTACTAAAGGTTATGCGGAAAATATCCACACTTCCTTCGAGGCAATTCACTAATCTAGAAATTTAAAATAGAACATTTTCAGGGCTAATAAACCAATAATGAGGATAGAAATGAACTTACTTCGTCGTCTGTTCCACTTCGTAAGGCGAATTGCACACCTTACATCGGAGGTCTTCAGCACTTGAAGAACTCTGAAAGATAAAAACCATGTTTAATGTGTTGTCAAATTTCAATTACAAATGATTGAGAAAGACGAGAGATTATCTAGTTGTCACGTGAATGATTTTCAGAGTCACTTCTAATTAAGAATGTCTGCGAATAGTGAAACTTCTGATTGAGAATGACTTCTGATTTAGAACGACTTGTGATTCAAAATGACTACTGAGGGAATTATCCCTGATGGAGAATGAATTCTTAGTAAGAATGACTTCTGATTGAAAATAAGTTCTCATTGAGAATTTCGTATAACTGAAGATGACTTCTGATTGAGAAGGACTTCATACTCATGGCCGGGACTGACTCCCAAATGACAATGACTGAGTGTTATTGATGTCAATGGCGAGTGAGAATGACTGGTGACTGACCTCAATGAGCCACCGGCGCAGGCACTCGTGGTGCACGCTGCTGACGTCGCCGGTGCAACGGCAGGGCTGGATGAGAGGCTCGGGGCAGTCGGCATCGTAGCAGATCCAGCAGTCCTGCGCCGTGCTGCCCAAGGAGCCCTCCTCATCCTAACAAACAAACACATACATCATTAGCATCGAATTAACAATTTGTCTTTGAATAAAGGAAATGTATTCACTACTGCCAAGGAACAAAAACAACTTACAATACACTACCACCACTAGCAGAAAACGTCCCGGATGCTGTGATCAAAAAAACAACGGCATTCGCGACTCTCATCTCAGACAAGCCGCATCTCTTCACCTTGTTTGCTTATTCGTGTGTCATCCCTTCGGCACCGGTGCGTAGTCGGGATACACGCCAAACGCGCGCCCAACATTTGTACACAGTTGACACTTGTCACATGAGAACGGGTCGCTTCTACGATTCGTTCTTAAGTTTAACAGCTCGGCTGTGGAACGAACTGCCGGCCTCTGTGTTTCCTCCCTCCTACAACATGGGACTCTTCAAGACCCATGTTCACTCCTTCCTCTCCACAAAAAGACCCTCCACACAGCATCCCCAAAGATGACATAGGCCCTGAGGGAAATTATTTTCTTCAGGGCCTCTTGTGTGGAGTAAATATAAAAAAATAAAAATGTATCCAATTATTTTATCCTTTATCTGCCTCACTAGACAAAGTCTGTTCCGAGGCGGGTAATTTACATGTTATATATAAGATATTCTTAGGTAGAGCGTAGAGAGCGCATGAGATTTGGTTCAGAAATAATTTAATTGTGAAAATTAATAAATTTATAAGTAGGTACATGATAACGAACATTACCAACAAGCAGTACCTACAATATATGTTTTATTATATTGTAAAATAAATCTCCTTTTTAATTAACGTCTGATAATGAGTCATCACATTCTTTAATATAAATCCCTAAAGGAGGTAAATTATAAATGCTTTGTTTAGCTGTGAGAATTATTTATTTCGGAGGAATCCACTTTTAACCCTCAGTATACCGATCTAGATATTATTTAGCGACTATTGTTGTAGGAGGTCATTTTGTTTAACAAAATTTATTTAAAATTGTACCTTATCGGGGATGTGATGAGCAGTGGCGGGTTCGTGTTTCTGCGCGGCAAGAAGCCGGCGAGGGTTTAGGATCCAAAGCTGCTCCGGGGCCATGCAGTTCCACAGGACGCAAGGGAACCATAGCGCTACGCCAATCTCCACAATGCGGAACACCACGTCGTGCCAGTTGCGGGAATTCACAGGTACCCTACACAAACAGACAAATTACTCAATTAAGGATGAATTGTTTCATCGGCAAAAAATAAAATATTGTATGACAGATAGATAGGCACTGTTTTATCGGCAACCAAAGATAGCCATATCAAATGCTGATGCAACCACAGATAAATGCCAATTCATTCCTGTAACATCCTTAATATTTTATTTATTTATTTATCGTTTCTTTACATTGTATCTTTTTTTAAAGTTATAATTTTTAACCTCACTAGGACAAGCCTGTGTTGAGGTTAATAATTTTACAAAATATTAAAAAAATAGTACAAAGATTATAAGAGATTTAAAATAGTACAAATATTAAAAAAAATATAATTCAAATATTAAGATAACAATATTAGTGTACGAGTTTCCCCATAGATGGCACTAGATTAGTCTATTAGGTTACCCATAGATGGCGTTTAGCTGTCGAGTATTGTAGAGACCGAGGGCACAATTAATAAGGTGGGAACCTCAAAATCGGGGTCCAGATTATTCCAATTGACTGCTAAGTAAGATATCAGAGCCCATTGTCAATCTATCACGTTAAAAGTCAAAGTGTTTTGTTGAAGTCAGAGTTTTATTTAATAAGAGAGTTTGTGAGAAACCCGAGAGAAACAACGATTCCCATCAATTCGTACCAATTATTGAGACATTGGCGTTGGAAAGGAAAGCAGGGAGAAATACTAAAGACAGCAAGTTATTCCACAGCTGTTAAGCACAAACTTTTAATAATATAAGCAATCATTTTTAATGCATAATGATGAAAATGGATTTAAATAGCAATTACCTGGTGCGCCATAATCACATTTTATTACATTAGAATACTTGTACTGGAGCAGAAAGTATGAATAATATCAGTGACCAATATTAATGTTATTGGTTAAGGCGTATTAACCAGCGGCCGCGAATTCGAATTTGGTCAAAAGACGGTCTGGCGATCGGACGTTTTTTTAGAACGAGACAGAAATACCATATTCATTCCACTGCCAGCCGTACACTCCGCACGGCGGCCGAAACCTACAGCATGGTTCCGATGAAATAACAATTATTGTGTTTGAATTTTCGGTTGTAGCTTTCTTCCTAATGAGTAGTTACATACATATTTGTAAATTATACGTCGGAGTGCGTAAACATAAATAAATACAAATGCAGTGCGTTGACATAGTAGGTACAAAATAGGTAGGTATTTGAATAAACATTTTTTTTTTAATTTTTCAAATATTTTTGTTCACTTGTTTTTTTTTTAATTTTAGTTTACATAGGTTTTAAAAAAGTGTTTAACATTAAGTTTGATTGTAAAAAATCTCTCGTTTTACATATTTATCCGTTTGTACGATAGGTATTACCAGTAAGTTTTATTTCTAATACTTAAAGTAAGTATGTCAAAATAACCTCGTTCTTTTTCTCCTAAAACAAGAAGCTCAATTCACAATATGACATTATGAAACTGACAAAAAGTAACACTAAAAATATTAAATATGTTGAATTATACCTATGTAATAGGGAATTGGACAATAGAATAGAAATTATTCACCGTAATATACCATACATTTCCCGACACCATGTATACAAGGGTATGGTTTTGTGCGTGTAACTCGCGTAATGCCGGGAATTATTGATATTTTATAATTACCGCGATATTCACGGTTTCAGTCACCGTAATTTCACCACGAGTTTCCCGACACCGTGTACACGTGGTAATGTTGCATGCGCGTAAATCGCGCAAAACCGGGTAGTAAATGCTTGTTTATAATTACCGCGGTAATTAGAGTTGAATCGGTCACAGTAATATACTACGCGTTTCCCGATACCATGTATACAAGGGTAAGGTTTTGTGCGTGTAACTCGCGTAACGCCGGGAATAATTGCTAGTTTATAAATACCCCGATATTGACGGTTTCGGTCACCATAATATCCATGATTCACAATATATTGTAGGTATTACCTATTTACATAACAAAATAATAATAATATTAATGTAAATTACACATACGGCTTTGACGGCCGGCGTGGTCTAGTGGTATACGCTTTTGACTACAGATCCGAAGGTCGCGGGTTCGAACCCAGCGTGCGCAAATAAATTTTATTTGATTAATTTGTGTTATTATTTCACAATTAATTAATTTAAAATAATATATTATAGTATATTTGCGGCACGTTCCAGAGTGGAAGATACTCTCAGTATCGCCCTGGTGTAAGACCACCATTCAAAATTGAAACGTTGCTTGAAATGGCTTTAGCCGTGTTTGGTGACCAGATCTGAATAGCCAGGTACTTCCCCACCTTCCTCTTCCCCATCTCCCTCCCCTCCCCAATACCCTCAGCCTCACAACATACCCCAATTGGGGATGCCATAGTCTCACTGGCTCCAGACGGGAGCAGTTGGGACTCTTGTGCGGTATTACTGTAAAAAAAAAAAAAAAAAAAAAAATACCGACGGAATTTTAGAGACAATATTTGCTTCAGAATCACAATCATTCGTTGGTAGTTGATTATTTTCCCTGAAAATTAAACAACACAAAATTATCGCTAAATGTTATAAAAAATATATGCGTATTCTGACTGATTCGTTTGAACGACCCTGTAGCATATAGAGTACGTACAATGTACAAGGATAATTAAATATGACTAACCCTTTTTTTTTCTACAAATATTTCTCCCATGTACGTTTTTGATGACGAAATTTTTGTTTTCTTATAAAACTTTTGTCCGATAGTATTTTTCTACCCATTTTTAAACGAGGAATTTCGTCAAAATGTTATTTACTAGACCGGCACGAACCAAACGACCATTCACCGCCCTGTCGCAGCGGATACTGACGAAATTTCGGCTTGCGCCGTGGCAATCAGAAACGACGAACAAACAAAAAACGCTAATCGAAATTAATTACTATTATATACTTTAAGAATATATTTCTTGGTCATAAATTATTATTAATGTTTCAATAATATCATAGTAAATTATTTTTGTAAAAAAATCTCAACTATACCAATTTGTAAGGTCATAAATAAATAGTCAAATTGAGGGATTTTCGTCACAAAACGCGTCCTTGGATTTATTTATTAGTAATTTTATTTGAAATAAAAACAAAATTCTTATACATATATATGATAGATAATTTATTGATTGTTTATACTGTATTATTATATGATTTGAAATATTTGTTGTATGATACAACTTCGCCTTTGAAAATGCAACAAATCTGCATATCGTCCAACGGTAACACTTTATTATGGTATGAAAATAATATCATTTTCCAAAATTTTACAACTTACTTTACAAGATAAAATAACGATCTTTCGAAACCAATTTGTGTTTTTTTCTAGAAAAGTGTCCATACGTCTAAAAGTGACCTCAAAAATGCCAAATTTCAGGTCAAGTCTACCTATTTCGCCTTAAAGGAGTTGTACTATAATGGAGTGCTGAGTTATGGCAGTGAGGCATGGAACTGGCAGAGGAAGGATGGAAGTAATGGCAATGAGGCATAGAACTGGCAGAGGAAGGATGAAAGTAATGGCAGTGAGGCATAGAACTGGCAGAGGAAGGATGACAGTAATGGCAGTGAGGCATAGAACTGGCAGGGGAAGGATGACAGTAATGGCAGTGAGGCATAGAACTGGCAGAGGAAGGATGAAAGATGGCAGTGAGGCATAACTCTGGCAGAGGAAGGATGAAAGTAATGGCAGTGAGGCATAGATCTGGCAGAGGAAGGATGAAAGTAGACTGAATGCTGTAGAAATCAGATCTCTGAGGCGTATATGTGTGCTAAAACTTTGCATGATTGTGTTAAAAAAGATTCGGAAAGAATGCAAAACTGATGTAAGCATAATGGTTAAGTTTAAGAAAGGGATGCTTAGATGGTTTGGGCATGTAGGACGGATGAACGAAGAAAAGAGTGTAAGGGGAATAGATGATGCAGAAATTTTTTTATGGTGCACCTCACAAGAGCGCCCTGTCTACACAGTATACTGTCTGTACGGGGAACTATATTGCCACACGGTTGGGCAGAGTTGTAAGGCGGGTTATTGTGGGGCTGTATGAAGGGATTTTTAAAGAGGCCCGGATTATATGAAGGAGGAAAAAACCGATGCCGGTAGTTCGTTTCAAATGAGAGCCGACTTACACAAAAACAAGTCGAAGAAACGACCCATTCTCATAAAACTAACATCAACAGTAAATGATAGAAGATGTCGAGGAACGCATGGCATGATCAAGTGTATCAAATACTTGAGTCGGGTCATGGTAAGAGTCAGAATAACAGAAGAGTATGTATGAGACGATAAATGAATGTGAATGAAGCAACGAGTGTGCGCCGAAACAGAGTTGTGTATGTTCTCCATAAAACGATAATAATAAAATACCCCAATACATAAACGGAGAAGATTACAAATTTGAGGTACATCTCTAAATAGTATAAAATAAGGTCGCTTTCCGCGTCTGTCTGTTTGTGCGCTTAGTTCTTCTAAACTACGCAACAGATTTTCATAGAGTTTTCACTATCATTTAGAGAATTTCCTCTGGAAGGTTATTATATAATATATATGTATATTATATTTACAGAAAGTAGAAAAAAGTCGATGTTTTGTAATTAAGTCTTAAAAAAAAAATTTATGACGCTTACATTGCTAACGCTGGCTAAACTTTATGAGATACATCAACATGACGGTATGTCCATCTCCTAAGGATAATTCCCAGCAACGCCGGGTACATGTCAGCTAGTGTAAGTATAAAAAGGTCACGGGGCAGTTTTTCTATTTTGTGACATGTGTCAAAAGACAGTTGCTGAACTGTCTGCAAGTGATGTTGAAAATGTCGATGGTCAATGCAGAATCGTCAAGCAGTTGAGTCGCTCTGTTGATTGGCGCATTCTGATAGGCCTAGTCTTAGCTTCTGTTATGGACAAAGATGGATACAGGAATGGATGGTAGGTATGTTCCCTTACAAGGTACGGCTTGATGGTTAGTTAGTTGGAGTAGTACACGCTAGTGATGATGGCACTTACTTGGTCTTCCAGAATTCGCTGAGCGTCTCGGAGAAGAGGAAGCCCACTATGGTGATGAGCATGAACGCCTGGCTGACCAGACCTACTCGCGATTGATGCAGCTGGGAGGTGTTCACACTGGTGGAAGTCCCGTAAACTCGCACACCCTGGAAAGGGCCAAAAGACGTATTAGAGACACACACACACTTCATGATGCTACAGGTATATTCACCCAACAAATAACCCCCCACAAGAGTGAACTATTCTATATCCGTTTGCAAAGTAACTGATGTCGTCAGGATCAAATTCATCAATAATGATCCAGAATAATTGAATCCACTAAACAACAGAAATAAAACTGAGATTACCAGTTTACACAAGACCTTCCGACTCCTAGGCCCCAGAGAGGCCAGTAAAATTGTGTATCAGCACGAGAAAAAATATCAGTATTTTACCTGCTTAATCAATTTCAGTAGAATTAATTGTTTACATTAACTCATACAGGAGGCTGTGAGAAAAATAATTTCACAGGGTCACCTCACGGTCTACATCATCTTTGGTGATGCTGTGAAGTGCTATTTCGGTAATTCGTTTTTATAGCTACAACAACAGAAAATGCCCTTTCGCACAAAAAAGTACTGGAAAAGGTTAAATACAATTGAAGCACTTTCGCTGCTATTTTGGGAATAAATTATGAAATAATTGACCCAAAATAATGTTTTAGGAATTTTTGTCGTATTTGGCAGCGGAACAATTTTTCATTTCCATTGCTTGCTCTTCTGCGTTGGGCGTTTCTGGCGGGGCATCTACGTTAACGTGGAATGGATCTGTCGCAAATCGATTAACGCTATCATCACATGAGTTAGGAACTATACAGGTGGCTCGCGCCCCCTTTTGCAGGTCCCTGTGCCCCCCACGGGAGGAGCGTACCCCGCTTTAAAAGGGTTTATTAAAGCGGGGTACGCTAATTTTCATGTTTTACGACGATTTAACACATAGATATGGTTTTTCTATCATTTTTCATGTTTTACGGCGATTTAACAAATAAAAAGGTTTTTTATATAATTTTTCATGTTTTACGACGACTTAACACAGGAATAAGGTTTTTCTATATTTTTCCAGGTTTATTCACGATTTGACACGTTTTACATGGTTTTTCCAAATATTTTCAGTGTTTTACGACGATTTCCCATATTTTAGATAATTTTTCATGTTTAACGACGATTTAACACAGGAATAAGGTTTTTCTATAATTTTTCAGGTCACGATTTGACACGTTTTGCATGGTTTTTCCAATTATTTTCAGTGTTTTACAATAATTTCCCGTGTTTTAGAGTATCTGAGCTGACAAAAATATTATAAATATGAATATTTAATGTTTTAAATAAAACATGATGATGTTATGATTTCATCTGTGTTATTATCATAGAAGCAATTAAGCTGAATTATAAATTACATAATAACGTGTGTGATGATTAAAAAGTGATTATGAATCATAGTAATGTATTAACTATGTACTATTATTAAAACTATTATTTTAAATATTATTGCATGTACTTTAAACATAATAATAACTTGTCTAGTCTTCACAATAGCATAGTTTAATATCTTGTTAACCTTTTATTTTGCCTTTATGTCGAATTGTATTCTACGATGCCTGTTCGAAAAGTAACCACCGTTTGGCTATAAATTAAAAAAAAAAAAACCGCATACATACAAGTATTATATTTAAATTCAAGCTCTTGTTGTAGCGTTTCACTAATTTGAAAACTCCTTCTGCACGAAATTCGGCCGCCTGGGAATATATCCAACTTCTCTCCACATTTTAAAGGTCTTCATCGACATCTCCCGTCCCCCGTACAGTCCGGACTTGGCTCTATCTGATTTTGTTTAACTAACTGTGTGCTTACATGAGAAGTGGTTTTGGGAGTTTGCATTCCCGGACGGACGAGTTTTATGCAGAAGGAATTTGCTACGACCGCCGCGTCACAATGGTCGCGACGGTTGTTTCACTCAGGAAGATAGTGTGTTCAGCCTACCTGTTTAGTGACGAGCGTGTTGTGCGCCTCTGCGCCGTCTCCCGGCCTCAGCTCCGGCTCCCTAGAGCAACCTGGGCGAGCTCCGTCCACCTCTCCTGAACCTCCCTCTCCCCGCTGGAGCAGTGGCGCCCCGCCGCTACCTGCAGCGCCGCCGTTGACGTCAGGCCGCCGTGTCACGATGGTCGTGACGGTTGTCTCACTCAGGAAGCCTCCGCGAACCTAACGGGTAAAAAAAAATTTATTATTTAAAATCATAAATGCCATTATTTTAGTGACTTAATTTAGTGTATTTTAAAAAAAAACGCCTTAAGCATTAGACATTTCCGGGCGTTTGGTTTTATATTTAGCTGCTCTCATTCCAAAAATCATACCTCGGAATCATATGCACACAACAACTGCTTACTGCGGTTTAAAGCCAATGAATCCACGTTTATTTCACGGTTTATCCCGTATTTTTAGGTTTTATAAAAAAAAAATTAAAAAAATAATAAAAAATAAAAAAATAAAATAAAAAAATCACATTCCCAAATTTGGGTAGCTATCGCTCAAAGGCATTAGCAGTGTTTCCCAAATTTGGGTAGCTATCGCTCAAAGACATTAGTAGTGTTACCCAAATTTGGGTAGCTATCGCTCAAAGGCATTAGCAGTGCTACCCAAATTCGGGTAGATATCGCTTGAGTGCATAGGTGGAGAACTTTAATGTTCAGTAGTACAAATCCACATTATTATTGTTGCATGTGCCGTATTTTTGCATTGGTTTTAAATTGAATTATCTTCAATTTGTCTTTGCTGGATGTTAAGTGTGTTTTATGCGCTTTTTTCTCTGAAATTTTTAATTTTTTGTTTTGTTTTGTTTTATAGGTGTGCCCACTTGCCTTCACTTTACCGGATATTTTTACGATTCTTATGTTTTTTCTGTAAATAAAATTTTTAGTATTTAGTCGCACATTGGGCGCCATTATAAACAAAGTAATATTACACACCTTGAAGAATACTTCCACTCCGTAGATCAGGAAGAAGATGACCACGATGAAGAGCAATACGGCGTAACAGCCGTTGAACACGTGGGTGTAGAAACTCTGCAATAAAAACACACACAAACAAATTAATAAATCTTTTCTGATCACCCAACAATAATCAGAATCCTTATGAAAATACAAAAGTGCAATCTCTTACTTAGAGAGGTAATAATATCACAGTTATAAAAATATTTTAAACGTTGCATTGTTTCAAAGTCTATCACATTTAACGGCAATTAAATCGACAATCATCACCATCTAGAATTTTTGACATCCGAACGGTTCTCGTTAAAAAAAGATTATTTGACCAGTTTAAAACGTTCTTATTTAAGTTTATATTATTAATGTGCAAAACAGACAGAGGGTTAACAAAAAAAATTCCTAATAATGAATACCAACTGTCCAACAATGGTGTACGTAAACATAAAACAATAACTCCCTTATTAATAAAAGTGTTTGAAATTTTACACAACTGATAAAAAACCATTTACTCCACATTGTTCCGTGTTTATCAGTTGTGCAAAATTTAAAACACGTTTGTAAGTAAGGCCCTAAGCATGTAAAAAACAACTGATTCAAGTTAAAATAAGATATTAAACTAATTTAGTAAGGTTCTGGGGGCTTTTGCTAAATATGTCATATATAGCAATAAAAGCCTCACTTATAAAAGTGTTTTAAATTTTACACAACTGATAAAAAAAAATATTTTTTTAAATTTTATTTTTTACACTAACCCCACACAAGAAGCCCTAAGGAAAATAATTTCCCTCAGGGCCTATATCATCTTTGGGGATGCTGTGTGGAGGGTCTTTTTAAGGAAAGGAAGGAGAGCAAATTCTGGGAAGGAAAAAGGTGTGAGGGTTGAGTAGGAATCTAGGGATCAGTGTGTCCAGGAGTGACGGACGTATAAATCTATCACTCCCACTATGGCGCAAGGCGATGGGTCAAGAGAGCCCAGTTGCAGAGGTCAAAGGGTCTCCCCAAAGCAGCCTCTTCCAATCTGACACGGCACACAGCTGGTGGGCAGGCGCATCCTGAACACACCTCACCCGATGAACCCGGGCACCCCTGCTAAATCACGAAACGTAGCGAACCACTTGGGGTGACCTATGGCAGAGATGTTGGTTATATAATAAATGGTTCCCGGGGCAGCGGGTAAAGGGAATTTAGTAAAGTTCTAGTTTAAATATGTTTGGAATCTTGCTACTAAACAAAGAGTAATTCTGCTAATAGCTTTTCTTCAAAGGTGATTATAATGCGATGTTCCTTCACGTCATATCAAAATGAATTCAATCCAGCTTTAACGGTCTGTAGACAACCTAGAATGGCAATGCAGATTTCCTAGAAGCACAATGTACATCTATACCAACAACTTACTATCATAATATTGACTCTGTAATGAATAGATGTTTAGTATTTGAAATGATGCTATCAGGCGGACATTCAACCAACACAATCTAATTGTTTCAGAAGCTGATGTTCTGTCATCTAAACACCCAATCAAAATTGCAGCGATCCTAAATTGAATATTGCATTATTGTATTTGCACTCCCTCATTACTGCAGAGCTTCGATATTGTTGGCTGAAGACTGCATCCAGAGCCTTGCTTGACTCCTTCCCAAGGCTCGACAAGGAGATTTAGATTTGAATATTATAACAAGGAATGTTAAATATTATTTGGGCTCCCTTGGTATTACAGCGCTTTGATAATGACGTTTGCTGAAGAGTACATCCATGGATTAGCTTTCCTTCAAAGAAAGACTTAAGCAAGAGATCTAAGAATTGAATATTAAAATAAGGAATGTTGAATATTATTTGGGCTCCCTTGTTATTGCGGCACTTTGATAATGTTTGCTGAAGAATGTATCCAGAGCTTTACTTTCCTTCAAGGAAAGACTCAACAAGAGATCTTAGAATTGAATATGTATTATTTGGACTCCTTTGTTATTGCAGCACTTTAATAATAAATTTTGCTGAATGGTGCATTCATGGATTAGCTTCCATTCTAAGAAAAACCAAGATATCCTAGAATGTAACATTGCGATAAGGAGTGTGGAATATTATTTGGACTCCCTTGTTGCTGCAGCGCTTCGATAATGTTTGCACACAGAGATTTCCTTATCATTAAGTAAGACTAAATACGAGATCCTAGAATTGAACATTATAATAATAAAGGTGGAATATTATTTTGGCTCCCTTGCTATTGCGGCGCTTCAATAATGTTTGCTGGAGGCTGTATCCAGAGATTTGCTTCCATATAACGTCCTTAATTGTTAATCTGAAATAGTGTTGGGTAGGACAAGATTTCAGAATGAGTCTGTATGAGGTAGTCAAATACAGAAATGAGTGTTTGTATGGGACGTCTGTAGTAAATCTTGTATGATGTACTCAACAGTAATCTGAAGGTAACTGGGAAGAGGAATAGGAAGGTGGTGATGTGGCTACCCAGCTATTCAGATCTCGCCTACCTTGGTCTCTGTGGAGGTGTCAGCGAGGGTTGTGGTGACCACCTCGGCGGCCAGAAGTGTGTAGCTGATGATGTTGAAGGTCAGGAAGCCGAGGAAGGACTTGGACAGGAACTGTGGTCGTTCCCAGCGCACGTCTCGGAGGTGGAAAACCTGCAACAAACAAACGATTACTTTAAAAGATACTCACTTGTCGTTGATGCCACTATTCACCAGACTGCCATTACGGACAAAACTTACAATTTATTAAGAATATCTTCAAATTATTCGTATTCCGGTTAAAAACGGGACTGCAGGCCTTTTAGCCCAGTCAATGAAGGTTTTGTGTCGGAACTAATTCCCCGGAAGCTGAATTTTTCACAGATGTTAGAAGACCTTTAGACATGTATTTTTACAAAAGTCCCCGACTTTCCCCCTTGTGCTTCCTTCCCCACCCCCTCTTGAATATATATTTCAAAGCCTTTCGAAATACGCTAATATCTCCTTAATGGTTTTATTAAATCAGATTATTTATTTTTTGTTTAGTTTATAATTAGTTATTCTAAAAAATTGTAGTCTTTCATTTTTGCGAGAAAAGCTATACAATCTCTACAATTTATTAGTAAAGGAAAAATATCAGTTTTTAAAATAGTATTTCAGAATATATTTGCAATAAAATAAAATGAAAGAATGTATCGATAAGGAGTGTGGAATATTATTTGGACTCCCTTGTTGCTGCAGCGCTTCGATAATGTTTGCACACAGAGATTTCCTTATCATTAAGTAAGACTAAATACGAGATCCTAGAATTGAACATTATAATAATAAAGGTGGAATATTATTTTGGCTCCCTTGCTATTGCGGCGCTTCAATAATGTTTGCTGGAGGCTGTATCCAGAGATTTGCTTCCATATAACGTCCTTAATTGTTAATCTGAAATAGTGTTGGGTAGGACAAGATTTCAGAATGAGTCTGTATGAGGTAGTCAAATACAGAAATGAGTGTTTGTATGGGACGTCTGTAGTAAATCTTGTATGATGTACTCAACAGTAATCTGAAGGTAACTGGGAAGAGGAATAGGAAGGTGGTGATGTGGCTACCCAGCTATTCAGATCTCACATCCTTAATGTCAATAAAACAAAATATCTGACATTTTCTAAAACAGCCAGAGGGCAGCCGTCAGAGGACCTTAATCTCAAATTACATTCATGCCAAGGAATTTATCAAAAAAATCAAGGCTTATCATGCCTCTGTCCTACTATAGCACACTCCAAAAGCATCAAATATCTTGGAATTGAAATTGATGATAATCTCCGTTGGAACTCACATATAGATGTAATTACAAAAAAACTAACCAGGTACATATACTTCTTTAGAAACATTCGCAATATCCTCAATATAAACGATATTAAAAAAGTATACTATGCTTTGTGTCAATCACAAATAGAGTACGGAATAACTGGATGGGGGTCTGCCTTGAGCACTCACACAGAGCGGCTCAATATAGCACAAAAAGGAGTATTAAAGACTATACTGAAAGTTCCGCTTAGGACTCCGACAGAAGAAATATTCAAAAACTTCAATGTTTACAATGTACAGAAACTATATTCAAAAAATATTTTATTTAAACTGAAAAAAAACATATCCGAATACTCCACTGCCCAACATAAATACACAACCAGGGCAAAAAGCGAAAATATCCTGATTACTCCCAGTTTGAACACATCCTTTGGACAGAGAAATAATAAATTCCATGCTATAAAATTGTTCAATGCTCTACCAAATGAAACCAAAAAAATAAACGAAATGAGTATATTTAAAACAAAAGTCAAAACATGGCTTAGAGATCAAAGTAATAATCAACTTACAAACATTATGAAGACAATGTAAAGACAATTCAAAACTAAATACAAAAATTTAAGAAAAACTACAGGCCGCCTCAGAACAGGAAACCCTAGTGAGGAGGACTGTGAAAAAAATACAAAAAATATACTTATATTATACTTTAAACCTACATAATGTACAAATTTTGCTATTGATATTAATAAAAAAAAAAAAAAAAAAAAAAAAAAAAAAAAACTTTTTTCTGAGCCTGTTAACGAAAAAAAATAAAGCAACAAAACTTGTAAACAATACTTTTAGCTATAAAATAATGTATATAATGATGGGTTTTAATTTATAATAAGGCACGTAGGCTATTAATAAGGAGCACTGCGCGCGGCGGCTCGAACGCGCAGCGGTTCGCGGCGCAGCGAGAAATTACAAAAACATAATGAAAGTAGTGATTAATTCATATGTTTGCTTTATTTTTATAACAAATTCATCTAACATTGAAGAGTTTTATTGTTATTTACCAATTTTAGTTCGGTGGGGAGGGGGGGAATATAAATATTTTCCCCTGCCCAATGAAGCGCTTTCATTATCCAACAACCGCCGTGCCCTGGTCTGGCTAAACCGTCATATTATGTTATGTATGATTGTTTGTAAATTATTATTTAAATAAATTTACGTGAAATAAGCCAAAAATACCCACGACAGCGTGGGACTACCCTTTCACCACATTAAAATATTGCAGACCTTATGTTATGGCGAAGTTCTAAAAAATCTATTGTGGAAATTCTCACTTGTTTTATTATGTGCACCAATCAACAATAAAATACCGAAACAACAAATCACTTAAAATAGTGCATAGATCTAAAATGGTTTACTTTCAAACAAGCTTTTTAAAATATACCTAAAAAAATATTATGATGACAAAACGGTTTGTAAATTATAATACATACTTATCAATATTATCTATGACAAAATTAGGCAAATATTCAAATAATTTTCTAGTCAAGAGAGTCTTCCATTTATTCGTCATACTGGGGTGTGTTCGGACATGATAATCCGTTACGGTTGTAGCACATGGCAGAGCAGGTAAATCCAGATTGTCTGCAGCCACAGTAATTTCCACATCCAGACTTGCAGGAACAGGACACCAGAGAAAGAAGGTCATCAGGAGCAAATGGTTTCAAAAATTTCTTCTTTCCACCATTTTCATTTACATTTATATACCTCCATCCCCAGTTTATAGGGTTTAGTTTGTTTCCTAACCAAAACTGTACTTGCAAATAAACTCTCAACAAATGTTGATGACACGATTCTGAAGTCGGTGGTAGTTTTGCCAAGTCAAATTTAGATTTAAAAGCTGATTTTGTCGTTAGCCTGGTAAACTTATAGTATCGAGCTTCGTTTCAATTAGAGTAGCTACCAAGACCATACATGGCGAGAGCGAATTTTTCTCCATTTGGCAACAAGTTCTCTTCAGTTGCATCTTTTTTTCAGAAATGCCTCAGCTGCTCGTTTTACTTCGGGATTGTTTTTCATCATGTCAACAGATTTTATCTTTCCTAACCCATATAAAGATGAGGTAGTATCACAGCCTGTAATGGCATGGGTAAATAGCATGTGTTTTCGAATATCTTTATGTAACATTATAGGTTTCTCTATGATGTAGAAAGTTCTTGAAGGGGCCTTTCCACCAACATCTTTGAAACACGTGAAAAATAGATTTTCCTTCAGGAGCAAGACTTACAAGTAATACAAAAAAGATCACTATCCGTGCCAACAACAATCACTTTTGAGAAGATGTTCGATGCCGGTTAGTACAATGTCAATATCGGCATCACCTGCGGCAGTGACAGTTTTCTAAAGATTTTTTCCAGATTCACTAAATTCATGACACAGTGCTTCAATCATTATTTTTGTTGTTATTCTTATTAGATAAGAATGCTTCCTTCTTAGTCAAACAACGTGTAGTGAAGTTTAATTCAATATCGCACGATGATTTGTTAGCCGACCTTCGAATTTGCTCTTCATATTTATCAGTTAGTTCTTCAGGGTATCCATCGAAAACGAAAATAGAATGTTTGCCAAATTTAGTATGGACGAAACGTGAGTATGATTTAATGATGTCTCCGTAAGTAGTTTCAGTTCGCCAAACAACAGAGTGTAGGAGGTATCCCCCATCGATGACTTTTTCAGCATTTTCCAAATCAACTTCGTCAAAAATACTTTCGCTAAATACTTTCGCCATACATGATTTTGTTCCTTTACGAAGGGAGACTTCATCAAAAATAGAAGGGGTCTTGAAGCAAATTCATATCCTAAGTAGGTCTAAAGCTTGCTAGGACTATCACTAATGCACAGTATTCTGTTAAATAGCTGCTGGGGGTTTGCTACAACTTGTCTCGTCCTAACAGTTGCGGATTTGAATCTTGCTGGGTAGTCACCATGTCTTTCCTTTTCAGTCGTATATCTCCAATATTACATCCTTTATTTTTTTGTATAGCTGTCAGGCCCACCTCATAAGCGTTATCACAATTGACACTATTATCTGAAACAAACCCTGAAGATAAAGACATCAGCTCCCCTGAGAGCTTGGTGAACGGGCAGTCTGTCTTAGCCATGATGTATATTTTCCTATATCTAGCTCATCCCTTTTCTTCCGTGATTCGCGCAGCTCAACATGCTGTTCAGTAAAATGAAATTCTATACCGATGAATTCTTCAATGCTCTCTTGCACTTTCACGCAGTAAGTGGTTCCAAGTTTCCACTTTGCCAAAGCTCTGTCAGTGATTCCGCACCCATATGTCAAACCTCCTACTGACTTCATTGGTCGCATGAGACACTGCTCGATGAACATGTCCGTCCACGTACCGGACCAATATCTGTCGCTTCTTTTTATTGTAAAGTACCCATTTTCAGTGAATAGTTTATATTCTTCTTTATTTTTCTTGATTCGAGTTGCAACATACTTTGAACGTACATATATGCTGATTTTTTGTATGGTAAATGTCCTGCCGGGTGGAAAAATGGAAGCATATCAACAATAGTATTTAGGTGCATTTTCCGATTCCCAGACTTCTCTGCAAATATAAATCTGAGCATGAGGTCGATGCAATGTAGAAGGTAAAGCCACAACTTGGCAGTCCTACTCGATGATTCCTTAATCCTGTCTTCACTTGCTTCAGTATATGGAATCGTCTCTTTTAGATTGTCATCATTATTAACCTCCTCCATATCTTTTTTTCCACGTAACTAAATCTTGATACATATTTTCTATTTGTCTTAATTTACCATCAATATCTCGGTATTCTTCTCTCATTACGTGGACAAGAGACGCTGCTGTTAAAGTGTAGGCTCTGTTTGCCCGAGAATATTCATGTCCCTGGAGCATGTGGGTTACTGTTGAGGACGCGTAAACTGATTCCCATAAGTTTCCCACATACCTTTATTTAAATAATAAGTTACAAACAATCATGCAACATAATATTACTGTTTAGCCAGACCAGGGCACGACGGTTGGTGGATAATGAAAGCGCTTCATTGGACGTTAGATGAATTTGTTATAAAAATAAAGCAAACACATGAATTAATCTTTACTTTCCTTAGTTTTTGTAATTTCTCGCTGCGCCGCGAACCGCTGCGCGTTCGAGCCGCCGCGCGCTGTGCTCCTTATTAATAGCCTACGTGCCTTATTATAAATTAAAACCCATCATTATATACATTGTTTTATAGCTAAAAGTATTGTCTACAAGTTTTGTTGCTTTATTTTTTTTCGTTAACAGGCTCAGAAAAAAGTTATGTGCAAATATATTCTGAAATACTATTTTAAAAACTGATATTTTTCCTTTACTAATAAATTGTAGAGATTGTATAGCTTTTCTCGCAAAAATGAAAGACTACAATTTTTTAGAATAACTAATTATAAAGTAAACAAAAAATAAATAATCTGATTTAATAAAACCACTAAGGAGATATTAGCGTATTTCGAAAGGCTTTGAAAAATATATTCAAGAGGGGGTGGGGAAGGAAGCACAGGGAGGAAAGTCGGGGACTTTTGTAAAAATACATGTCTAAAGGTCTTCTAACATCTGTGAAAAATTCAGCTTCCGGGGAATTAGTTCCGACATTGGGTCTTTTTTTCCCTTCATTGACTGGGCTATTTAACGAATGAATTGACTGGTTGTAAGTAAAACACGAATGTGTTACGGCGATGTCGGAACGCGTGTTCAGAAAAATTCTAATATATTTGCATTTCGACATTGTGCATTATCAGGAGTATGGGCCCTTGTCAAAACCATTAGACGCCTAGGTCCTGGGTAGTAGGGTAGTTCGGTAGGAGATTACTGCAATTATATTTGGATGATTTGTGTTGGTGAGGCCTCGATCAGCGCCTTTGTGGACTGCTCCAATTGCGTCCGCATAGGGCCGTCCCTGCCTGTCCTAACCAAACCCAACCCAACCCCTAGGTATAGAAATCTTTAAAATTATATTCCAAAAGTCCGCCCATAGACAGAATACTGAATGCTATATAAGTGAAAACCCTGAGGCGCATGTGTGCTAAAACCATGCATGATCGTGTGAGAAATGTGGAGATCCGCGAAGAATGCAAGGCGGATGTAAGCGTAATGAATAAAATTAATAATGGGACGCTTAGATGGTTTGGGCATGTAGAGCGAACGAAAGGAATCTAAGGAGAATTTATGAAGCAAATGTGAATGGTAGAAGAAGTCGGTGACGCTCGAGGAAGACGAGAGATCAGGTGAGTCTGGCCATGTAAGAGTCAGAATAATAGAGGAGTATGTATAAGACGATGTATGAATGTGAATGAGGCAAGGAGGGTGTGCCAAGACCGAGTTATTTGACGGTCCGTCATATCTGCCTACCCTCGATGGTTAATTAGTTAGTTTGTTAAGACACGATTTTAACTAGTTCACTTCGGGTAAAAAAGAATCTCATTGGAATAACTAAATTTTCTTAGAAAAACCACAAGGAAAAATACCCAAAGCATTTTTTCTTATTTTTATTACGTATTTTAGATTTCTTACAGATAATACGATCCTGACGCAAATAATTTTATTATTGCTATGCAATGAATGCATCCTCAAAAATCGACAATCTTCATTTCCCAATTTAATCACGTAAAAGTGCTTGTTGGCCGTTTACGTCATTTGTTATTTAAATTGGTAAATTGGTACAATAAAAAGCGTGCGGTGATAGAACACGACAACCTATCCATCCTTGAGTAAGGCTTCCACTAAATCCACTGAACATACAATTCCAAGTTCCTCGACAAAACATAACATTGAAGAGAAGTGAAGAAAAATAACAAAATAATAACCTAACCTAACAAAAACATTATCTTTTAGGGTAAACCGTAACGTACGTTATGCCACGTATACATTCGCGAGCCGAACTGCCGAACTGAACCTCAACTTATGGGAAAGAAAGGAAGCAACCGCAAATGGCGCGAAACGCCGCTTGCAGTTGATTCGTTCCTTTCCCTAAATTCGTGGTACGGTTTGCGTTTCGGTTCGCAAATGTATACGTTCCCTTACAATCTACGCATTCATAGACGGCGCTAATTTAATCTATATAAATAAAAATGTAAATGTTCAATTCTTCAGAATCTTAAATCTCCGAAAGTTCTTCAGCGATTTGTTATGAAATTTTTAGATAACGAATAAGCGTGTGTTTATAGATATATACCTATATTATATAGACGTCACCTGTAACAGGTAAAATTTGAAAACTAGCGCCATTTGTTGGACGTAAAAGCAAAATGCGCTATTGTATCTCTATCGGCACAGACACACTGAGCCACGGAAACACGTGGCAGGGTACAGCTAGTTATTTTGTAAAAATACACTTTTGGCAAGTTATGTTTTAAAATATTAAGACAAATTATCGGTTTGCGCCCGTACATATGCAATATGAATAAATAGTTTTGTCTGTATAATAAATCAATTATTTCAAGACAGTTTTACATCGGTGATTATAATTGAAGATATTTGAAAATAATTTCGACTTCAATTTGGACCAGTAAAAAAACATTGAGTTTTGTTCGGACACACTGACACGCTCGCGACACGCTTCTACTCTTCAGTGGCACTGAATCCTTCGATTAAGGATTCATTATTCTGCCGAATAAATTAAAATCGATTATCTCGAGATGCACATCCCAATTATTATGCCCATCGCCTGCACCAAAAAAACATTTAGATAAGTAGCAAATCCACAAAATCTACACGGGTTTTTCTGCAGGCTACTAAATTAAGTAGACTCCCTCGTTGTCGGTGACAATGCATTCTATCAATAATTAATGGGTCCGTCGAAGCCAGTCAGATTAGCCTCATAGAAGCTGGGTGTACTGTACAAGAACCGCAGATAGTACACAACTGCTGGTCATGTACAATTCGCAAGTGCGCCCACTATTGAATTTGGCAGCCACCTCTGGTCTGGAGCTCCAAAATACCTGAAAAAACATACGTTTGACCGATTCCCCTATCTTAATCTTAAGACCCCGCATACCTAATTTCTACCGATTTATAACAAGTTTATCGTTAACTCTCTTAAAGTTTTTAAGTTCCAAAAAATATATATGATATTTTTTTAAGATAATATTTATACATTCGTTGTGCCGAAACGTTATTAATTATACGAATTTGCTTCGATAGAAAAAAATCGCAAAGTAAGCTCCGAAAATTATTAAAAACACGTTTTTTTTCTGTTACTTAATATATTATAGGCATGAAAAAATTCAGTGTATCTTTAAATGCAACTGAAGCATTTATCGTGATATTTTTGTTCTATTTCAAACGAGTCGTGTTTTATTAAATATTTTCACAGTTTTCGCTTAATTATTATCGTTTTTTTAATATTAGCGCGCTCCCTCTAACATTGACTTTTCTCTACTTTGTATAAATAAAATATAAATGTATTTTATATATGAACCTTCCGGAACAAATTGTCTAAATAATAGTAAAAACTCTATCAATTTCCAACACATAACTAGGCGACAGACGCACAAACAGACAGACTAATATTTTTTATACAATTTAAAGATGATATAGTGGTGTTTGGATTTGCACTTAAAAATTTAACACTGTTTGAGAGACGTAAACATTAGCATTTTATATTACATTATTATAAAACACGTTGGAGTTAATATCGCAAGTTTACGAGCCTTTGGAGGTAGTTAAGGTGTTATGGTAATATGTACGATGAATCAGATACAGCGTAAACAGTATGTACTACAATCAGATATGCTTTAAGGGCCCGCTTTCCGCGTAAAGAATTTAGATTTGGGCAACACCTACAAAATTTAGTGTTAAAAGAATCCGACAGAGGTGTCTGAATTCGTATTAGGAATAATTTTGGGGATTATGAAATTAAATTACCGACATCTATTGCAATTTTAGAAAAACAGAACCATTTTTAGTTAGCACCGACCTTAGAGTAATAATGCACCGACCAAATGAGAACGAAGTCGATATGAAGATGGTTCTCAAAATATGGGTTTTATTACGGATTTAATTAAAATTTTTTTTTTAATTTTACAAAAAACATTTACGAAAGTTATTTGTATAGGTATAAAAATTACTTTACTTTACTAAAATACTATTCTCACTTTTATAAAAGTAATTTATAACTTTTATAAAATCAATAAATATATTTTTACATCAATAAGGTTTTAAACTTTTTTACTCGAAAACTATCTTAAAACGTTGGAATTCCAAAAAAAGTTTTTTTTTCTTTTTTACTTGTACTATCAATTAGAATCACCTCCCGAAGTTTGTGCACTTTACCCCCGACATCTTGTATAATATGCGCAATATAATATTTATACAAGTGTAATATCTACTTTTGTACATTTATATAAATTATATACACGTTTACATTTTTATGCTCATCAAATTTATTATATTATAAAGATAGATAGAAAGATCCTTAGTGCTTCCTGAGGACTTACAAATCAGAAGACTTTTTTGTAATTATTTATTTATTCATTTAAACAATTCAATAATTATAAAGAGTAATAAAACATGTAAGCAACATAAAATTACATTCTAAAATGTGAAAGGGGCTCTATTTATTTACATTTTTATGAAATTACTACTTTTAATAGTTTAAGCTTTCAGTGAACTTTCAATTTTATTTTTAACTTCTCTAAATATTATTTGTTTAAATTGTCAAATATAATTTAATCACAAACACAAGATTCACTCAAAATGAAAGATTGGTGGTTCTGAAATGTTCCCATAAATACGGTGAAAGAACCCTAAACTATGAACTTATTGCCCTAAACATGCTTCGAGCGAAATGCGGATCTGGAAACCTTATCGTCAATCTGAGCAAAACATACCATGAACGTCAATATAGCAACAGCCTTTGTTCTGCTGCAGTTTCATTAAATGCCGAGAGATCCGTTTACAGTCTCCAAAAAGCAATACTGGGGCACAACCCTAGAAGCCAAGCTAAATGATTGGAATACAGAAAGATAAAAACACACCATTGTCAAAAACATCTTGGCCGTAAATGATTAAATAAAATTAGATTTATTCAGGAAGGCAAGCATTACGGTGATCGATGTTAAAAATCTAACATAGCCCTAGAATAACTCCAGTATCTTTAAGAAACCTTTCTCTTAAAGCTCAGAAAAAAACTTTCCATGACAGTTAGATATACCACTCTACAACAAGGCCGCGTACGGTAAAACTGTAAAAAAAAATAAAGTAATAAATAACAAAATAAATATTTCACAACACAATAATTTCATCGAAAATCTTAAATCCGTTTCACCTTTCTACATTTTCTATATTCTCCTTAAGAGTATAATCCTTAGATAATGCCTTTTCAAATTATTCGTGGAAGCTAGAAAAAAAATAAAATCATTGATTATAACTGCACTTCAAGTGACCTTTTAAATAACAGTAAAGGGCTCAAATGATTTTATTGTTACGTCCGTGCCTTTGCATCTTTACAAGACTTGGGCAAAACATTCTGTAGCAGAGTATAGATTTCACATCTGAAACATAATTAAAGAGTTTATTGAAAATAGAACACCAAGGTACGGTTAGTCAAAAAACGTACAATAAAGTTAATTCTGGGAAGAAATTGTACAGTTGACATTCAGGACAGGTTCACTCCCTCCTCCTCAAAAAAGACCCTCTATACAGCATTCTCAAAGATGACACAGGCTCTGAGAGAAATTATTTTCTTCAGGGCCTCCTTCCGACATAAAAAATAACATCACTGAACTAAATTATATTATTGTAGAAAGCAATCACTTTGTGGTTTGACATATTTAATAAAATAAAATACTTTTTTGTTTTAAAACCACGATATTTATTAATTTAAGAACCGACCGGTTTCGCTTTACTTAAGCATCATCAGGGTACAAATTAATACTAAACAAGAAGTACATAATGTGTGCATATATATAACAAAATATAGAGGGAGACAACATGATACAAATATATTATAGAGGGAGACAACATGATACAAATATAAGCAACACAAAGACGGTCATAAAATACATTAACATAAGTGTACAAGTAATGGAAAACCGCTAGATAATTATGTAGACTAATGGGTTATACGAATAAATCGGGAAAAACAAAACATCAATAAAACCTCAATAATAACGGTTTTTCCGAATTTGCAAATCATTTGATCGATAAAGATCATACATTCTGTCATAGAACCGGTGCTAACATCTTACATAAAAACGGGCATGGTAACAGACTAAACAATTTAGAGGCACTAGAAATTAAAAAAGCTGTAAAAACCAAAAGTCAGATACTTAATAATCAATTAGACATATCAAGTAGTCCAATATTAAGTCTGTTTCCAATAAACCCATAAAAAATTCCCAGTTCTCCTTACCTCCTTACCACCTTGCCAGTTGATGTTTTGTTTCTCCCGATTTATTCGTATAACCCATTAGTCTACATAATTATCTAGCGGTTTTTCCATTACTTGTGCACTTATGTTAATGTATTTTATGACCGTCTTTGTGTTGCTTATATTTGTATCATGTTGTCTCCCTCTATATTTTGTTATATATATGCACACATTATGTACTTTTTGTTTAGTATTAATTTGTACCCTGATGATGCTTAAGTAAAGCGAAACCGGTCGGTTCTTAAATTAATAAATATCGTGGTTTTAAAACAAAAAAGTATTTTATTTTATTTAATTATATTCCCCACAGTTTCAGAACTTTCGATAGCTTTTTTCGCTGGCCCGTTCATTATTTTTCTGGATTCCAAGTTCGAGTATTGTTATTTGAAACAGGTGGCCCATATTATTATTACATATTATATTATATTTCGGACATCGTTGCATTGTGAATCATTAGAGCAGATCTTAGAGTAATATTACTCTAAGGAGCAGATGTAAAGTGACGTGTGTATTTGTGTACGTAGAAAGTTAATTCGCAAATAAATCACGATCGTATAGGAACAAGAAAAGAGACAAGACAACAAGAAAATTAAATTAATAAAAATTTACCCCGTAATTTCTAATGCATTGGAATTAGTTTTATTTCCCAAAGTACCTATTCTGAAAAAAAAATAATAACTTTTTACTACACAATACATAAATAAAAATATGAATTATTAATTTTTATAGTAAATTATCGTTTATAATAAATATAAGCTTATAAATCAAAAATTGTATTTTTTTCTTCTCACCTATTAGATAGGATATAATTTTATGAGATAACATTTTTTCTTTGAAATACGGGATATCTTTCGTGTATTTCCCATCTTTGAAAAAACAATATTTATTAACTCATAAACTTTACACGCGTAAAAATTATCTTTATAAATTCAAATATTTGCACGTAATCGCACGTCTGTAGATCATAGAACGATGAACGACACGTCTGCCCCCAAAGCCCTCGAGTTGGCGAATGAACTTCTCAAAGAAAGATAGTTTAATCTGCAAGTCGGAGCGAGCGCGCTATAATAAATATGATTTAAAAGCAATAGGCGTAAGCGACAGTTGTGAAAATGTTTAATAAATCACGGCGTATTTCAAAAATAGCAAAAATTACTTATGGGGTCTATTGAGTAGCATTAAAAGAAGCATTGTGATTTTTTTCATACATATAACTTGTAAAATAACAGAAATAAACGTGTTAATAATATTTTTCGGAGCATACTTTGCGATTTATTTCTATCGAGGGAATTTCAAATAATTACCGTTTCGGCTTTTGGAACAAATAGATACTATCTTAAAGAATAACATATATTTTTTTAAGAGCTTAAAAACTTCAAAATTTTAAGGAAAGTATGTCGGAAATTGGATGAAATTCGAATAGTGGGCCCTTAAGAGGAAGCTACAAGCCAAAAATGTGTATATTCTTGGTATACCTTATATTGTAGGTAATAGGCATTCAAATCGCTTGACAAACGTTCGATTTCAAGCACAAAACTGTTTTTTTTATTTATTTTGTAAATAATATTATAAGAAAGCAAAAAAGTTAATCAAGTGAAACTGTCACATATAATTTTATCTATAATACTGTATTTTTTTAAAGTTGTTTCCTTTACGCGTTCATAGATTTCTATTGAAAATTTTTATTTTTTAGTAGTTTACATTTATATTTTTTATTGAGTAATTTATTATTTTATTTGTATTCTACTCAAGCGAAACGATAGAAAAACCTTCAATTTATCTAAAGCATATTTTTGGTATTCATAATGTACACCAATTCGTTATAAAGATTAATCAAAATAGTGATTTGGCATTAAACCTCGCCTTAATGCTTATTTAGAGTTTTAAAAAGTTTACAATCATAAAATAATGAAGCCCACTTTTTAAAAACATGTTAGGTTGTTTTTTTTCATGCAAAAACTATTTTCCCATCAATATACCTGCCGCCCCATTGAGGCGACTAAAACTTTTCCCACATACTTAGATAGTTCACAATAAAATTATAATCTATTTAAAAGCATAAAAAGTGTTTAATTTGGGGAAATATGGGGTGCAATACTGCACAATAATAATCCTTCTCAAGTATGCACAGATTATTTCAAATAAAAATTAGTATGAGTTACGACCACTCGATTACATCATCATTTATTTGTTTATGACTTTACCTATAACCTTTCAAAATTATTGGAACCGATATGACGAGAATTCTGACTATCCGTGATTTTTCACGGGTCTGCGCTAGTTACCAGTGGCGGCTCGTGACTTTTGAAACTACTAGAGTGCTAATATCACAAAAAAGGCGTTATTGATGTTGTAGCGGAAAATTTATTTTTTATTGGCGCACAGCCAAACTTAAAATTTAATGAAAATATTCATATAAAAAAATAAAATAAAAATCATTTTCAGCTACAACATCAGTAATGCCATTTTTGTAATTTAGAACTTTCTAGTACACCAAAAATTCACGAGCCGCCACTGCTAGTTACCTACTTGTTTCGTTACCCTTATTATTATTATTTTGTTTTGTACATACTAAGGACGTGATATTTATTAGTTATTCAGATAAAATAAAAATAAAAAACATGTATGTAAAAGCTTCCTTACATACAACAGTATCAACGCTACACTTTGCCAATGCGATACCTAAAGTTCAAGTCGTAACCTCGTTACGTGTCTGCTAGGAACTACTGTACAGTGTACAATGTACACGCGTCGTATAAACTTTCAACCCACATAGTATTATTGCAGGTATTCTTGTTTCGGCGGCCCCCAAAGTGTCGGTCAGTCTTTAGGGGCCACGGGCCCGTCGAAGGTTAACTACAACTTGAACAATGATACATGATAAGAGCGCGTTCATCAACAACATTAAATTAAAGCCGTACAATCGACTGTTAATAACAATATTTGGATCATTTGTACAGCGCCGTTTTTGTGAAAAATTACGTCAAGGGTGCTGTACAAATATATAATACTAGATTTCCCCGGCGTTTCCCGGGCTTAAAGCATATTTTTTTTAGAAATCAGATGTATATAGACAGTAATTTTCCTCTTGTTTTTAAGGTAAAGTGTGCAAAATTTCATCAAGAAATATTAACATTATTTAAAGGGCGGATAAGGGGGAATGGGTGGTTTTTTGAAAGTTCACGAGCACAGTGACATTCCTCTCGTTTTTAAGGTAAAGTGTGCAAAATTTAAATTAGAAATTGATACATGGAAATCATTATAAAAATGTATTTAATTAGTGAAATTTACAATTTGAGGTTTTACTCAATAAAGTTATTCCGAAAAATAAAAATGTATTTACGTTAGGGGTAGCAGAAGTTTATGTAGGAAACACATATAGCTAACTAACCATCACGCCGTTTCCCCGCAGGGGTAGGCAGAGAGGACGGACCGCCAAACAACTCGGTCTTGGCACACACTTCTTGCCTCATTCACATTCATATATCGTCTCATACATACTCTTCTATTATTCTGACTCTTGACATGGCCCGACTCAAGTATCTGATTCACTTGGTCGTGCCATATCTTCCTCGGGCGTCCCCGACTTCTGCTACCATTCACATTTCTATCGTATATTCTCATTGTACTCCTTTCTTCGCTCATTCATTACGCTTACATCAGCCTTGCACTCTTTGCGGATCTCCACATTTCTCACACGATCGTACATGGTTTTACCACACATACGCCTCAGGGATCTCATTTCTACAGCATTCAGTATGCCTCATTTCCATACATCAGGGTAGGTACCAGAACTCCACTGTGGACTGCTAGCTTCGCTTCTTTGGACAATTTTTTGTTAGCGCCAACTGCGTTCAGTCCTCCATTAATGGAGTTACCTGCATTTACTCTTCTTTCAATATCTCTGTCAGCCTTCCCATCTCTCGTAAATTGATAGTATAGCGCTCGTGTGAGACTAGTATTAAGCATATACAGTGTATCTGAATATTTACCGTTATTAGAAGGAATTCAAACATCGTCGGATTATTCGTAACGACTAATTCGTAATATTAGTCTTTATCTCTTAAGGCGAAGCTTAATGCCAAATCGCTATTTTGATTTATCTTTATAACGAATTGGTGTACATTATGAAAACCAAAAAATATGCTTTAGTTAAATTGAAAGTTTTCCTATCGCTTCGCTTGAGTAGAATACAAATAAAAAAATAAATTACTCAATAAAAAATATAAATGCAAACTACTACAAAAAATATTTTTTCAATAGAAATTTATGAACGCGTGAAGGTGACAACTTTTAAAAAATACAGTTTTATAGCTAAGATTATCAGTAACAGTTTCACTTGATTAATTTTTTTGCTTGAAATCGAACATTTCTAGACTCCGTTTGTCAGGCGATTTTAATGCCTATTACCTACGATATAAGGTATACCTAGAATATACACATTTTTGGCTTGTAAGCTTCCTCTAAAAAACATTTTTAGCATATTGTGTTATTGATGACCTAAGATCACACATAATAAAATACGTACTTCCTGGTAGAAAAACACGCACTTTTGCTCCAAAGACTTATTAATTTTTACGGAATGTCTGTTATGTTCATTGTTTCTGTCATGGGTGTTAATTTTAATTTCTATTGTTGCTCGCGTTTATTCCAAAGTTTTCATCTCGGCATGGTCGTATTTATTAGCGGCTCGCACAAAGAATCAATGTTAATATTACATGTGTACGCTAAAATGGAAAATGTGTCCATTTTAAAACATCAAAAATTAAAACATTCATTTATTTATCTGTGAATAAAGTTCACAGGTGGCGGTATTCGTGCAATGCAAAGGACCAAGTTTCTTTAGAAATCGCTGTGTGATATTTTTGTTTGCGTATTCCCAATATTAATTTTGGTTGATGTTAATGGTTTATTAAGAGGAAGCTACAAGCCAAAAATGTGTATATTCTTGGTATACCTTATATTGTTGGCAATAGGCATTAAAATCGCTTGACAAACGGAGTCGAGAAACGTTCGATTTCAAACACAAAACTGTTTTTTATTTATTTTGTAAATAATTTTATAACAAAGCAAAAAAGTTTATCAAGTGAAACTGTCACAGACAATCTTAGCTATAATACTGTATTTTTTAAAAGTTGTGTCCTTTACGCGTTCGTACATTTCTATTGAAAAAAATAGTAGTTTACATTTATATTTTTTATTGAGTAATTTATTTTTTATTTGTATTCTACTCAAGCGAAACGATAGGAAAACCTTCAATTTCTCTAAAGCATATTTTTGGTATTTATAATGTTCACCAATTCGTTATAAAGATTAATCAAAATAGTGATTTGGCATTAAGCTTCGCCTTAAGTTTCATTTGCAGAAAGAACTACGTTTCATCATAGTTATTAAATTTTCATTTCGTCAAGAAAGACAGAGCGCGTGCTAAATGGCCTGGACAGTGGTGAAATTGGCTTACATTCCAATATATTTGCAAGGCATTTCTAGTGTATATTATATTCAGTGTCGGTTAATCTCCACAGTGGGTGTATCGCCATAAGAGGCTCAACAGGCTGGTGAATAAATTAATATAAATAAGCATTTATTTAGCAGATATATGCAAAAATTAATAGGTCTCCTATATTAGTATTTATTACAGAATGATCCAACTCAAAAAAGAAACGTTCTCAATGTCACGTAGGTAATTTGGACCGTGGGTTTTATTAGCAATCAGGAAGATATTGCAAAAAAACTTATTTTTGGTTTCGACTTAAATTTTTTGACTCACGATTGTCAAAATTCAAATCGAGTTGCATTTATTTATTTATTCAAACGCAATATAATGACTTTTACAATACAGTGATAATCGAATTACAAGCGTACAGTGGTAAACAGGATAATAATAGCAATAAATTAAAGAACAATTAATGTGTACACTAAAACACTATTGCAAGTGTTGTTGTTATTAATATAAATGCAGTAAGACAATGCATAATTCAAAAGAAATATATACCAGTGTAAAAATAGTTGAACTACTTTCTACTAGGTTTGTATAAGACCTGTCATAAGTCGAAGTATGAGGTGTCTATGATAATAGTCAGTAGTGAGTTTATTGTTACCCACAAAATTAATTGTACTTGGAATAGCTGGGTAGGCATCGCAACTTGGCATTAATGACGAAATTAATTATTATTAATAATCACGATTGTAATTTAATGACGAAATGTGAAAATATTAGGATAATACATTAGTATTCACTAAAAGTATATCAGGAAATCCATCAACTCATTCGGGGCCTGCAATCCTGTTTTTAACCGGATTACGAATAATTAGAAGAGATTCTTAATAAATAACCAATACTCATTTTTCTTCGTGCAGCATACCTTAATAGGGAATACCATAGTTTGCCTGGTTCCGGACAGTCCGGGGCAGTTTGATCTCATATGCGGTATTCACATGAAAAGGCAACGCTGGACCATTAGGAGTGGAGGAGCCAGGTTCATCGGGACTATTAATAGGGGTCACGACCTCAGCAATGAGGAAAAAACTTAAAAAGAAGTTAAGTTAAGTCGCTGGGTTCCATGATAACTCCTCAAAATGACAATTCAACACACCTTTAAAAGGTAATAGTTACATTTGTAACCTAGTTTTTGTTTCATCACTTTTCATAACTTTTATAGGTGTGTTGAATTGTCATTTTGATGAGTTATCCGGTCACCAAGTGGCTGGTTAGGTAATATTTTTTAATCTAATACACTTAGGTTTAAAACCGTTTATACCGTATTTCGATAATCGTTAATTATTCTAATCTGGTCACCTCTTAATACTTACAAAATCAAAGTGGCTAATATGTGTTGCGTGTTTCGAGTATTACAAGACGATATATTACGAAGAAATGCAAAATCATCTGTTTTTGTTTGGCAAATTTATAGTTCAGATGCTTTAATTAAATACTGCTAGTAGGACAAATCTTGGCCTTAGAAATAATCGAGCATTTTTTATAAGTACTTATATAAACCCAGATAAAAATAGAGTACCGGGCCTAGAAAAACTGCTTTAAAGATTAAAATCTCCTACTTACGAACTACTTTTCTGTAACGGTTTGAAAATAAAATAAAATACTTTTTCGCGATGTTTTTTTTTGCGGCTGGTGTTGAGCGGGAATTCAAACCTTGTCGCCATCTACATAAGGAGTGTTATTGTTAGCGGCCGGATTCCGAATGTTGCATAACGTGGTGCATCGCCTTAACGTTTTTGTTGTCCTAATTCGAGTTCTTTGAAACAAGTAGAACAGCACCAGATATGATCTTGAGTACAGTGCAATAAGGGTGAAATATAAATAAAATAGATGAATTTGTGGACGCCCGTCGAAGACATATTGTCACAAATACTATTTGAGCCGGAACAACAGAAGAGAATGTATGAATGTGAAGCAAGGAGTGTATGCCAATACAGAGATCTGTGGCGGTCCATTCTCTCTGCCTTTCCCTGCAGTAAAACAGCGTAATGGTTACCTATTTTAATGTTAGGCAAGCAACCCTTCGATCAGCATCTTCAACAGACTTTCGGTACATATGCGCAATCACAATACCAATTTTGGCGACTGGGCTTTTACAGTAGCAGGCTCAACAGCTTGGAACAAACTCCCTTCATATTTGCGAACGATCGAAAGCTCATCTGAGTTCAGAGCAAAACTAAAGAGTAACCTTTTCAACTTGTCGTATCCGGAATAATGACCGTTTTTTCTCAGTAGTATTTTCTCAGTAATATTTCATTGCTCAGGTCCAGAGGATTTTCGCCTTGACTTTAATGGGATAAACATTTATTATGCGTAGACTATTTTATACCTTACCACTGACACCACGGGCAGAAATCATAACAATCTATATTTGTAAACGCAAATATGTATGTTAGTCGTAAATCTCTAGTTCAAGCCGTAGTTGTAAATCATATTATGGCGGTATTATATAAATACCCACTTGGTCATAAAAATGTGTGTACTTAAAAGTCTCAGTTGTAAATCAGTCGATATTAATTTAGTTATAAGCCACTAGTTATAAGTCTCTAGCAATGAAACTTAGTTATAAGTCTAAGTGATAAATTATAAGTCTATGTGATAAAATAAGTAATAAATTAAGTTGTTAAGCGCCCTTGAGGTAATTTTCTCACGAAAACGGCGCTATACAAATAATCCAATCATTATTATTTGATAATTAGTACGTTCGAGATACTCTTATTGCAATATTTATTATTTTTAATGGAGGTAACTAACTGCTCTAACAATTGTATTTATGGAAACATAAATCAATTATTTTATTAAATAGACCTAGATATTTAATTGTTATAAATAAAAATTTAAGTTATTGAAAAAGCACTAACGTAAAATTGTTCAAAGAAGCGAAGCTAGCAGTTCACAATGTAATAATAATAATATTTGGATGATTTATATAGCGCAGTTTTTGTGCAAAATCACCTCAAGGGCGCTGTACAAACATATAATACACTTCTTCAATGATCTACTAACTATATATGGAGATAATATACAGTACCACACTTAAGTGGTAGGTCACTTGAGATTAACACTTAATTACCATTAACTTATTGTTTATTAGCGAAATTTACATACAGGATTTAGGACATAATTGGCAAATTGGATATAATTGGACTTTCTCTCCGGAATGGTATATTTAATTTAAGGGTTTGACAGCTTAAAAAGGTAAGTTTTTAGTTTAGACCTGAATTCTGTTGGACTTGTTATGGATCTTAGTTCCGGAGGGAGTTTATTCCAAGCCTTCGGCCCATATGCTCCAAAAGCGCGATCACCAAACTTAGTATTTGGCTTACGCTTAGTGCAGTGAGGCAGGGAACTGGCAGATGAAGGACAAAATCCGACTGAATGCTGTAGAAATGAGATCCCTGAGGCGTGTGTGTGCAAAACGATGCGTGAGATATGTGGATATTTGCAAAGAATGGACATGTAGATCAAATTAACGAAGAAAGGAGAATATATGACGCAAATGTGAACGGTAGAAGAAGTCGGGGTCATGGCACGATCAAGTAAACCAGATATTTGAGTCGGGCCATGTCAAGAGTCGGAATAACAGAAGAGTACGTATGAGACGATATATGAATGTGAATGAGGCAAGGACTATGTGCCACGACTGATTTGCTTGATGGTCGGGCCTCTTTGCGTACCTTTGCGGGGAAGTGGCGTGATGTTTAGTTAGTTAAGGATAAAAATGTCACACTTATAGACAAAATTTTGCTTCTACAAAAAATATTTTTTACAATAGAAATGTATGAACGCATAAAGGAAACAACTTTTAAAAAATACAGTTTTATAGCTAAGATTATCTGTGACAGTTTCACTTGATTAACTTTTTTGCTTTCTTATAAAATTATTTACAAAATAAATAAAAACCAGTTTTGTGCTTGAAATTGAACATTTCTAGACTCCGTTTGTCAAACGATTTTAATGCCTATTACCTACAATATAAGGTATACCAAGAATATACACATTTGTTGGCTTGTAGCTTCCTCTTAACGCGTGAGATGGATTGAAAATTTCTATAAAATGAATACGATTCAATTGATGTGTTAAATAAATCTTCTTGTTTGGACCGAACTTAAATTATTCAAAAGCAATAATATAAACATACAATCATATTTATTAATTATAGGTACTTACTTAGTAAGTCAATAGGTTAAATTTCCAAAGATGTTTGACGCGTTGAAATAATTAAACAAACGTCAACAATAAGTTTGTATAAATGTTATAAACAAATTAATACAATTATTTTATTATTGCGTCAAACTATCAGATTCCTATTTCTTTGCTGACTTATACCCGAAGTTACTCGGGGTTATTAATGGTTTGAAGTAAAGTTTTAAGTTTTCGTTTCACTTAGTCGTGCCATGTCTTGTATTTTTTTCTTTCGAGAATTCGCTACTGTATACCAAATCGTAAGTATTAAAAAAAACAACAGTATATAAACTTTTATTCAACTCCGTATCTCATTTCAGTGCAGGTATATTGTGTTTAGTCTTCCTCGGGCGTCCCCGACTTCGTCTACGATACAAACTACTCTCTAAACACCCCTGACACTAATAAGAACACACTTTGAAATTTTCCGCGAAATCGGTCCAGAAGTTTTGAGTCTATTTGGGACAAACAAACAAACATTCATTTATATATATATAGATACTATGTATTACTAAGACTTCCCGGCTTCGCTCGAGTATAAATTCGAAAAATATTATTATATTCGGAATTATGCTTATCCGTATCGTTCCTACAATCAATTCCAATTTTTAAAATCAAGTAAATCCTAGTTCTAGAGTTCGATGAACCCGGATTACGTGGACACAGATATTATCATTTGTAATGATTTCGGTTAAAACAAACACACAGATCAACAGTAACAACGAGCAATCGCCGCCATTTGCAATACTGTCGGTGTTCGATGGCACTGACTTGATCACGTGACACTTCAAATCAGATGGTAATAGTAATAAGGCCAAATTAGCCGCAGTACTAGTTTGTTAGATACATGAAAGGGTATTATTTTTATAAGCCCTAGCTAGTTAGAGGGATACGAAAAATTCCATAAAATCAAATCAAAAACAAAAACCTGTACTCTGGCCGACCTTATCAGTGGAGATGATGACGTTTTGCATTCCAATTATTATTGGATGTAATCAGGTATCTTCCTAATCTAGTCAACATAAAATATCGCTAACAATGTACCGAACGTATGCACTCAAAATGAACTAAAAATATATTTAAAAATAAAGTAATTATATAATTAGAAAGAGAGATAAGCTCCACAACATAGACAGCGATATGCAAGGGAGGGAGAAGAAGATAATTACAAAATCAATATTTATCCATTTTCCAGAGTCGTTCCTTAACCAGAGTTCCTCCTGAGGAACGAGAACAAAAAATTAATATCGTTTGTAGCGCACCGTTTTTACGATTGCCACTACACCATCTCTTTTCCCCGTACAGCGCCATCCTGCTCACCCAAACCTAGGCGAACCAGGCTGCGCAGACAGTCAATTCAGCCAGTTCGTCTGCAGCTCGCCCTTGGCTAGTACACTCTCTTAGTTGCGCCTCGTCCTTTGGCACGACCCTCTAAGGAGTATTCTACTTCCATAAGCAAAGCACCAACCAGACCACAGTCTAAGCAGAACACAGTCGCCGCCGCCCGTTACCATAACGGCATAAGTCAGTTTTGTTGCTCCCGAAGACTAATCGGCAAGGTTCCCTCCGATCCCGTGCTCAGTCTCGTATTATTGTGATTTGATGCATTGTGACTATTTTTACTATATGTGATCTGTGAACTTAACTTAAATAAATAACGTTTAACCAACTATTGTGTTATACGTTTGATTTTGTCGAAAAAATCGCAAAGTATTTTACATATCGCTTGTGAAGGCTATTCCTCATGGCGTCTATTTTTTATGCTAGGTTACCTTTATTCCAGCAACAAATACTGTAAATAAAATGATAAATCCCGTTTTGACTATTTTGCTTGGACTGGGATCCATTATTATATTTATATTCCATGATAACACAACACCATGAGAATTCAACACACCTTTATAAAGTCATTAAAATCGATGAAAAAAAAACTAACCTACGCGTAACCTTACGCTTGACAGTTTAATCAACCCCCGATTAATCGACCGAGCATAAAAATCGACAAATCGCTGCGAATCGACTTTAACAGGTGTTTAAAAAAAGGCGCTGATTGTCGATTTGCGATGATGTCAACTACGACGGTCGGTCAAACAACTGGCCCATAAATAAACCACTCTCAACTGGCCCCACAAAACATGATAATAAAATATAATCGAAAATAAGTATTCAACTTTTCGCGTGAACATATCGACATGCTAAAAAGATCGCATTGTGCACGCCCTTCTTGACCTAACGTAACATAACCTAACTTAACGTAACCTAACTTATCGTAACGTAACCTAACTTATCGTAACGTAACCTAACTTAACGTAACGTAACCTAACTTAACTTAACCTAACCTAACCTAACCTAACTTAAAGTAACGTAACCTAAACCAACCCAAAAACGTTCCAATTATTTTTGTATTACTCCATTTTGCCGATTCAATTCAATTTTAATTCAATTCAATTTGTTTATTAATTTCAAAAACATTACAAAATTGTTCATTTCAAAGCGTTTTTAAAATAATTTTTATAATAAGAATTAAAAGATTAATATTTACAGTGTGTATATCAACTATACCAGTGATAATAGAGCTTGCCTTTTAAAGGAAGCTTCATTGATGGCAAACATGTCGATATCCGAATTGATTCTGTTCAACAGCAAGATTGCTCTCCCCACAGGCATGACCATTGGCAAGTTAGTTCTGCAGGCCGGAAAATAAAATAGTCTATGTTGTCGGTGACGTAGATAACCATCGGGAACATAGAAATGAATGCTCTCCATGATGACCGAGTTTTCAAACCATCCACGAATCAGTCTAAAGAAATGTGTAGCAATGCGCACATCTCTCCTGACCCGTAGATAGTTCATTCCGAGCATACCTAAATGAAAGTCAGTGGGATAGAGCCACGGGTAGTAGCCATACTCCCTCATGTAGAGAAATCTCAAGAATTTCTTCTGAACTCTCTCCAACATGAGAGAATACTTTACCTGGTGTGGACACCAAATCACCGACCCACTTTCAAGTCTACTCCTTACTAAGGAATTAAATAAAACTATAAGCACCCGGTTATCTCTGAAATTCCTTGCAGTGCGTAGAACAAAGCCCAGAATTCTAAGTGAAGTGCTACATGCCACCTCAATATGAGCATGAAATGTCAGTCTACTATCAAACATGATTCCAAGATCCTTCATTGTCGAGACACGTTTTAAACTTCGGGCGTCCACATACTCTCACATACGCTCTACCTATAAGGTTAGGTTAAGTTAAGAGAGAAGTTAAGTTATCGCACAATGCGATCGTGAACGTAGCGTCATTATTTTTCGTGTGAATAAAGCTAGTCCCCTCTGTCCCGTCTGTCCGGAGCCAGTGGCACTATGTCACCCTCAATCGGGGCGTTTTGTAAGAAAGAAATGAGTGGATGAAGGTTTGCCACTCAGACCCGGCCACCAAACACGGCTCAAGCCATTTCAAGCACAGTTTCGATATGAATGGGAGGTCTTTCACCGTGTCGACACTAAGAACATCTACCATTCTGAAAAATGCCGCAAACATATAATTTGCATTAATTATATTATATTAATTATGCGTGAAATAACAAATAATATGAATTGTTTAGCCATACTTTGAAATAATGTCCATCAGTTGTTTGTTATCCGTGCAAATAATACTTGATTGTGTTATTTATTGTTCGGTACAGATAACTTAGCAGTATGACATCAATTATTGGAAATGCCTGATTATGACTACAATATTATTATTATGAAAATAAAACAACTATCTGACGTGTACCCGGCGTTGCCCGGGGACTTATAAATGGTTTGGGGAAAAGTTTTGAGGTTGTGAATTCTAGATTACCAGACAACTCAGTGCATTTTTAAGGTGGAAATAGTAGATTGTAATAATTATTTGTTTTACTTGATCGTGGCATGTCTTCCACGGGCGTCCTCGACCTCTCTGACCATTAATTTCCAAGTCATACATTTTCCACACACCTTTTTCTTTTTTAATCACTTACGTCTCATTTTACCACAAATACTTATTTGGTGTCTTCCTCGGGCATCCCCGACTTCTTCTACTATTCAAACCACTTCTGGCACTAATAAGAACAAACTTTGAAAGTTTCATCGTGATCGGATGAATGGTACAGAAACGCGTACGGGACAAACAAAGAAACATTAATTTTTGTATAACAACAAAAACAACAGACCGGAAATTGGTCAAATAAGCAGTAACAATAATTCCATGTTCCTTAGGTATGTATAGCTCCATTGTTTCTTGTCAACTAATTCTCTATCTGTCTACAGCATAAATGTCAAAGCATAATGACAATTTACGCCATTTGCAAAAATTATGCCCCACCTGTTGACAAACCAATCAAAAAAAAACACTCGATTATTTCAAAGGCCAAGATGTGTTCTACTCGTAGTATTTAATTTAATCATCTGAAACATTTCTAAGTGATCAAATTTTCAAACCAAAAACACACCATTTTACACGTAGCGCATCGCCTTAAAAATGAAAGTGATCAGTCCATCGTAGGTTTTCATCGAATATGTATATTTTCATCAAAGTTTCAATTCCACAATACCATACCGCATACCCTTGACCGCAAGTGACCTCGTACTTTTGGGGGGCGGTAACGCCATCATATACTGCCTACCCAGTCTACCACACACTAGGGGGGAAAGCTTTTATGTACAGTGTCCAACTTGACACTGTCAATATTATACCTAACTATCGATCCTTATTGTATATTCGGAATTTCTATGAAAAACAGTAAAGGTTTACATTAGATATTCTTTTTCATAGTAACTACATCATATTATCATAGCAGTAATTCGACTCTAAGTAGAGGCAAAACTCTTGAACCGTGAGCTCTAGCGTCATCAAATAGCTTTGTGTTTAGTGACTAGATCTGAATAGTCAAATACTTTCAACATTCTTCTCTCAACAGCCTCCCTTCAGCCTCTCAAAATACCCCAATCGGGATGTCATATTCCCACTGACCACGGACAGTTGTAACTCATGTGATCAAGTAACAAAATAAAATCATTTTACCAATCTACCAATTTCCGTGAAGCTATCTCCAGCAATGCGATTGTGATGATAACAGATGACTCACAGACTCACAGGCAAATGATCCACAATCCACGCAGCATAGCACGGATATAACGCGACTGTAAATTAATTCCGAAACGAATACAAAAGACCGACAAATTCACATAATTAAAGCTAACTTCACTTATTCAGCGAACTAGAACAGTCCAATTACACAATAATTTAACTGTCAAATAACTTAAGTACAATATACAAACAGAATAATTCTTTATTATGTTTTCTCTATTCTTCGAAGTGATGAGTAGATTCTAGATACTGTCAGTATAAATGTTATTATTGGAGAAAATACAGATACAGACAGTAAAAACCATAAATTGGTGAACTCGTCTGCATCCTAACTATTTCCCACGGATTAAAACAAAAGATTGGTAATCCGGTTGAAAGGGAGGTAAAGGAGTAAATTCCTAATAGTACCTGCTTTTACCTTTATAATATACAATGAAGAAATGCGGAAATATTAGGATTTTTACGTTCCGAAATCCATTCGTAATATATAATATATTATAATACATTCGCATTTTACTAAAAGCTTATTAGGAAACCCATCAATTCATTCGTTAAAGGTCTGCAATCCCGTTTTTAACCGGATTAAGAATAATTTGAAGAGATTCTTTATAAATTAGCAATATTCAATATTAGTTATTTTTCTCCGTGCACCATTCAGACACGAAGCGTTGTTTGAAATCACTTCAGTTGTGTTTAGTGATTACATCTGAATAGCCATGTTTTCCAACCTCCCTCTTCTCAATATACCCTTACGCCTCACAACATGTTTCAATATAGGCCGATATACGGTTTGATTATGTAGTAGAAGTAGCAAAGGCTTAGTGACAAGTGCCCACTTAACTGTATACTAAAATTATTAACGTAAGTTTAACCTCTAACATCGGCATATTTTCGGATTCACTGCCCAAATTTAAAAGTAGCATCATATCAATAATATAAACTGTTCAACGTGCATACATATATACACACACACACACACATATGTAGTAGAAGTAGCAAAGTATTAGTGACAAGTGCTCACTAACTGTATACTAAAATGTCTCTCTCTATTATTAACTTAAGTCTAAACTCTAACATCGACCCCTTATCGGACTTACTGTCCAAATTTAAAAGTAGCATCATGTCAATAATATAAACTGTTCAACGTGCATACATATATATATACACACACATCTATACAGTACTGTAATTACTGAATATAAATACCACATAAAAGACATTTCGAGGAAACAAATCAAAGTGATTCATCACTGTAACCAATGTAATATTTGTTTGTATAATATCAATTAGGTAAGTAAGTTTTTGCACTCTGTGCACTAATAACTTACACTTCGCACTCATGTACTTCGTAATCAATGTGTAAACCGGCCATAACACGAATTGATACCAATAACAAATAACAACAGCCCTTAAAAAATTTTAAAGATCCATTTTTATGAAATATTATCAAAAGCGCATAACGAAGCTAGAAAAACTACAGCTAAAATTGACTTTTCTTCTTTCTTCTTCTTTGAAAATATTAATTAATAATATTAATATCTTCTTCTAAGAAAATTTCTTCTTCTTAGATTGGAAAAGATTAATGGCTCCGTAATAAGCTATCAAAAGTAAGAAGAGGATGGTTTGAAAGGGATAGGGAGAGTGCTAATATTTATTAAAAATAAATAAAAAACGATGATAATTAAGAGATTTGTGAAAATATTTAATAAAACACGACACGTTTAAAATAAAGAAAAAAATCGCGACAAATTCCTTAGTTGCATTTAAAGATATACTGCGATTTTTTTCATACTTAAAAAGAAGTAACGAACAAAATGTGTTTTTAATAATTTTCGGAGCGAACTTGGCGATTTTTTTCTATCGGGGAAATTTCATATAATTAGCGTTTCGGTTCTACGAATATATATTTGTATTATTTTTAAATTAACATATATTTATTTGTAACTTGAAAACTAAAAAAAAATCAAAAGAAATCTCTCAATAGTATAAAACAAAGTCGCTATCCGTGTCTGTTTGTTTGTGCGCTTAGTTCTTCTAAACTACTCAACGAATTTTGATAGGATTTTTACTATCATTTAGAGAATTTTATCCGGAAGGTTATATATATATATATATATATATATATATATATATATATATAATATGTACATTATATTAAAACAAAGTAGAGAAAAGTCGAGCAACGTCGGGTGTACGACAGCTAGTATATTATAAATCGATAGAAAATCGGAATGCGAGGTGTTAAATAAGTATAAAAAATACTGAAAAGATAAACTATATGTGTAATTTACACCAATTAAAAAGAAAAATGACAAGGTCATTTTTTGTAACATATTTAGACTTTCTTAAACCTCGGACAGGTCAACGAAATTGATAATAATTATGGTCAAGAAAGAATTTCGATATTTGAAAATAAATTACCAATTTCAAGTAAGGAAAAATGTAGCCTACTTTGGATACACTACTTGGATACTTGGTTTATCTCTTCTGTGGATTAAGGCGATAAACAAAACAACTTACGTTTAATTTTCCAAATTGATAAATCACTCAAATCACTTAATCAACCAACACTAAATAAAATTTAATTTTAAAAACTTTTTTCAAAAACCCAATTTTTTTTTTAAACAATATTAAAAAATTTATATTTTAAGTAATTAATTAATGATTAACCGGATTAAAAACAATGATCCATCCGCTCGCTGCGGATCTTCAACATAGACTGAACGAGAGTAGTCCGTGTTGGTCATATTATCAGTATCAGTTTATTCAGCGCGAAATAACAGGGGTAATCAAGATTTGGAATCCGTGTGCTAATGCAAAATCTTCATAAAACATCATTCTTATCTATAAAGCAGAAAATCTGCGGTGATCTTCTGGCGTCAAGTCGTGTGAAATTTGCACAGCTTTGTTGCTTTTCTATATGTAGATCGACGTAACTACCTTCAGCTCAAAATGTCATTTTCGGTTCCGTGACAAAACAGAACATTGCATAAATCTGAAACGAACAAACGATGAATTATTTGTATGACGCCGTTTTAGTGAAAAATCACCTAAAATGGCGCTGAACAAATCTATATAAATACAAATTTTAATGTTCGTTTGTTCAAAATCTTAAATCTACGAAAGTTCTTCACCGATTGCGTTGAAATTTTGACACAACGTTGTATTCGTAAAACTGTGACTGGTAAAAACAGCCCATCTGTTGGACGTAATAGCAACACGCGTTATTGTATCTCTATCTGCACAGACAAACTGAGCCGCAGCAACGCATGGCGGGATTCAGCTAGTATATAATATATTTCTACAATGATCTATCTTATTAGTAATTATCATACGCAAAAACTAAACGCAGAAAATATACTTACTATAGCGTGTAAGCTTTCCGATTGTCACCGAGCTACGACCAAACTGCACGTACTATCAAAGTGGCTAAACGGAGAAAAATGAGTAATGCTGATTTATTAAAAATCTCTTCAAATTATTCGTAATCCTGTTTCCTGATAAACTTTTAGTACACTCCTAATATTTCGGAACACGTGTTCATGCACCTGCACCATGCCTTGATAATATGTGGTGACAAAATGATGATTTTTATGAACACGTTTTCCGACATCGTGACAATAAATTCCTATTTTACTTATTTATTGTTTTTGTGTTTAATTCGTATAACTCCATTTAATTTTTTTTAAACTTAATTCAAATCAAATTTAATAATATAATTATGAAGTTCTGCAAGTGGTAAATACTAGCAGCACTTAATAATTATATTTTTAAATTTGATTAACTATTTTACTAAAAGTTTAACGGAAAACCTATAAGGTCATTCGTTAATGTCCTGAAATCCCGTTTTGAACCGGATTACGAAAAAATTGAAGAGCCAGAGTTAATGATTTTGGTGACACCACAGACATAGGAATTAATAGACGAGAAGATAATGGCGAGGGGTAAAATCAACTGTTGAAGAACGAAGGGGGTGAAGCTGACTGTGATTCGTCAATAAATCAATCTGACAGTAAATAGGCATCTCGCATTATAATATCACCATTTACTTCTTAAAAGTAAAATCTGCTTTTGAATGAATAGACATTTTTACATGGGAGCGCAAATTACTCGCCACGTTATGAACAAATTTGCGAAGTCCAAATTCGGCAAAAAAATTCGGTTATATTTTCAGAGTCGAATATTTCGTTTAAGTATTTAGTTAAGACACTTTTATAAATGTTCATAATTTACTTCCCAGCAACCAACCAGCTTTGTGTTTCGCGTCCAGACGTTTCTCGATGTGATAGTATATGTTTCTAAAACTGATCTATATTATACGATGTGAATATGCTTAAAATAAAGTAAAATAATGCTTATATATGGAATGTAATACGACAATTGGGTTTATTCTCTTTTTCACATCTATTTTTACAAGTTTTCATAGTACAAGTCAACATTTTGCCGTGTTATTTCGTAAAATGAACCGATGATGCCTCGACCATAGTTCGCACAAGAATGATGACGTCACGTTTTCAAATTTCACTTGAGGCCATACGCGAGCACAGCCGGCTCCAATGGAACCGGTATGGGTAGTGGGAATAATACGCTTTTAATCACTTAGGGCAGGTCTACTAATATTCATATGTCTATGGGTGACACACATTTCGTGCGCTCATATTTCATGGGATCTTTCCCTCCCTTGTGTCTATTACCTATGAATAAGAGCTTAGACGTTAGGCTAAGATAATTTTCAGCGCACGGACCGCAGTTTGCCGCCCCTGACCGAGGATTCAGTGGAGAGAGAGAAGCTGCTTCGGCCGCAGCTTTAATATTAACAACAAAAATGTCCTTGCCCGCTGTCAATGCTGTCACCGAGATGGTTTCATGGCAAAACAAAACAGTGACCAAATAGAACAGTAACAAAACAGAACGGTGTCAAAACAGAACAGTAACAAAATAGAACAGTGACAAAACAGAGTGGTAACAAAGATCCCGATGAAGGTCAAGAATGAATATCTTTTTCTGATTTTTGTGTTTCAAATTTTCGATTAACGATCGAAAAATTAACATTGTTAATATTGTATTCTATATATGTATAGAATATATATGTATAGTTGGGGTGTGGTGAGCACTGCATAAAATAATTCATCGACTACTTGGAACAGTGACAAAACAGAAAAGTGACATAAGCGTCCCAGAGTTCTTCTGCCATTCACATTTGCGTCATATATTCTCGTTACACTCCTTTCTTCGTTAATTCGCTCTACATTCCCAACTCTGAGCGTCCCTCTCTTAATCTTACTGAGAGTCGTTAATATTGTCTGCATTGATTAAATATTACAATTTGAGATTTTTCTCATCGAGTTATTCTATTGTTATTTTTTTCCATGTACCGCACGAGAGTCCCAACAGCTCCCAGCCGCCTGGGACAATTGATTCTATGGCATCCCAATTGGGGTATGTTGTGAGGCTGAAGGTAGTGGGGAGGGGAAGGAGATGGGGAAGAGTATGGTGGGAGAGTACCTGGCTATTAAGATCTGGTCACCAAACACGGCTTAAGCCATTTCAATTACACCATGACGATACTGAGAGTATCTTCCACTCTGGAACGTGACGCGAGTATACCTATTGTGAAATAACACAAATTAATCAAATAAAATTTACTTGCGCACGCCGGGATTTGTCTCGCCACTAGTCGAGAATTCTGTCCCTAGACCATCAAAAAACTATGTAATCAATTTCATGTAGAGTCGAAAGGGATTAATTGGCGACATCCGTTTTCCTACAAATTGATTCCGATTTCCGATTACAATAATGGCTGTAAAATGACGCTATTTCGGCACTCATTCCGACAAAAAAAATATGTATCAAAACAGATTTTTCATTTAATTCACACGTCTGTACGATCACATGCAAATGGTGAAACCACGCGACAGAATCGATTAAAGTTATAGAGTCACCCTGAACCAGACAACATAAAGATTGATAGGTACACTTAGGCTCGGTTGTTTCGCACAAATTCAAATCTAACATCGTTATCAAATAGTCATTCAGATTTCGTTTTTTTTGACGGTTGAAAGGTTCCCGTTAAATGCCGATTCTAAGCCCGTTTCGGCTTTTGAACAAATTGTGATCAGAAGAAGAGGACAACTATCATGTTGTTGCTTGTCAGCTTATTACAATTTACAGAAACCTCGGCGTTTACCGGCAACCTTTCGAAAGTTATCGAAAAAACAAAATGGAACTGAATAGCCATTTTGTAACGATTCTACATTTTAATTTCTGCGAAACAACTGGGCCTTAGTATCGCCCTGATGAAAATTAAAACGATGCTTCAAATGGTATTAGCTGTTGGTGACCAGATCTGAATAGCCAGGTAGTGTCCAACCTTTCTCCGATTCATCAACCCCCCCCCCTTCCCTATTGTCACATTGTGAGGGAGACAGACTTCAGGCAGTATTGACTCTTATGTGATGTTCACATTAAAAACCCAAGTTCACTCCCTCCTAATTTATATAGACCCTCCATACAGCAACCCCAGAGATTACGAATACCCAATGCCGAGCATTTTGCTAGCGTTAGAAAAAAATGGCTGGTTTCGGTGAGCTATACACATTTTGAGCGGGTTTTATTTATTTATTTAATGCGTAATTTATTTTGAGATATTACAAGAAAACCTTTGACTGTGGAACTACGAAGGATTTAGAACCGTAAATTGGCAAACTTAGTTCGTATTATAAAGTACCAATAAGGTAATTATGTTTAAATAGTATAATACCATATCACACACGGAGAAAACTTACTGATATTAAATACTGTTAATTTATTAAAAATCTGGAAATTATTAAAAATTATTCGTTTTCCTGTTAAAAATGGCAATCATTACTTTACTTTAATTCAAATACGTTTGGAAGGCACTTCTAGTGTTATTCTATACGTATATCTACAAAATAGAAAAATGTAAATGCGAAATAGAAAGAATATCAGGCGAGAGATTGCAATACTGAAGGACTACAAGAAGCCGTTGTAAAAAAGCGCAATAATTTTTTTTTTTATTTTGTAACAATATTTTTTACATTTCATAGTTACCCAGTAATGTTGGCCTCACTGGGTGACTTACCCGTGCTGAGGCCTTCATTTTATAATATGAAAATATAATATACATAATACATTTAAAGAGAAACATATATAATCTCGTGTTCTTCAAAATTCTCCAAAATAAAATAGGGCAATGAGAACTATACTCAGACGAAATAGATATTCAAGAGTAAATAAAATGTGAAAGGAACTAAATTGGCTAACGGTGAAACAGATGTTGACCTTGAACACGATGATATTTGTACACAAAATAGTAAACAACCTGCTACCCAAATATTTTTCAAATAAAATTGTATACAACAAGGACATACACAAACATAAAATAAGGACGTGCAATGAAATCAGGATACCAAAAAAGGACAAGGCGAATACTCAGAATAGTATACTATGTATATAAAAAGGGATGAAATACTATAATGCGCTGCCGGAAAACCTAAAGTCTGCCCCAATTGGAAAGTTCATGATGTTGTGTAGGAGCCACATCAAGCAAGAAAAAATATGGTATATTTATATGTAACAAATTAATTAGTAATTTGTAAACATAAATGTACAAATTTCTAAAATAAAATTACATTGGTTGTGTGTGTTACTTGTAGGTTTTATTATTTTATGTTATGAAATTTTGGTAATATTGTCTTTTTTGTTCTTTAATCCATTTTGTAATTTTGTGTCTAAATTTATTTATGTTTTCCTCAATTTTATTTTCAAGTGTTAGACCGTTGAATGCTTTTATTGCATGGTATTGATAGTGTCTTTGTCCAAAGCTTGTATTTACTGTCGGAGTTTTGCACGATGATGTCGTCTCTCACCCTGCAGAGAGATGACGTCTCGCTCCAGAAGGTAGGTGGAAGGTTGAGCGGCAATCGGCCGACGTAAGAAATGCCCATCTCGTGCACGACTCCACTAAGAGACAGCCTGGACTCTTACTGCCTCATAAATTCTGGTCCACCATCTATAGGATAAGGCCCTCCTTGTGGCTTTAAATAATCGGCGATGCGTGAATGTGGTGCGGCGAAATTTGAAAAAAACTTGAAATGAGACATCGTGATTTTTTTATTACTATTGCTAATGTCTTTCTCGGGCGTCTCCGACTTCTTCCACCATTCACTGCTGCCTACCACAATTTTACTAAATGCCCACCTCATACAGGACCCCACCGAGAGACAGGCTGGGTTCCCATTGCCTCGCAAAACCTGGTCCGCCATCAATAGGTATAAGGTGCTCCCATAGCCGCTGTGCCCACATGATGCACAGATGGGACCTTCGGCGATGTGTGAATGCGGTGCGGTGCAGACCACCGAACATGTGGTCAACATGTGAGGCCCTAGACTGGCTCGCAGACCAAGATGTCCCCCTCTGACCCCCACCATACGAAAGAAGAAGACAGTTAAAAAAACTACATTACATCGACTTTAATTCGACTAACTTAAGTATTCATCGGGCGTCCCTGAATTCCTCTACTCTACTCTCAAACCACTCTCTAAACACTCCTGGCACTAATAAGAACAAACATAATATGCAGGCTGAATTTATATACATTATGATTTTTTATGAAGCCACTACAAAGTGAGGTGACGATTAACGTTTGTATTACCAATTGTCCAATAAAATATGTGTGTTTTATATATTTTTTCGTTATCGGTAAATTTAGTTTAATTAAAGAGAGTCACTTTATTTTTTTATGTTTGCATTAAAAATTTGAACATTTCAAAAAATATATATTTGTTAACAAAATATGTTAATAAACAAAAATGTAAATTTTCGATTATTTAAAATCTTAAATCTCCGATAGTTCTTCACCGATTTCTTTGAAATTTTGACAAAACGTTGCATTCGAAAACGCGTGTGTTTATATATGTATATAACTGGTATATACATATATAAACACACGCGTATATACATATACAGGGTGTCCGGAAACTCGTAGTACAAGCGGGAAACTGGTGAATCTACATCACATTTGGAGTCGATTTTGTAGTATATTTTTTTTTGATTTGAGCTTTCGTTATCGAGTAAATCGAGTTAGAAGTTCATTTTTTTTTTTTTTTTTTTTTTTTTTTAATCAAATTCTTATAAATTATTACTGAAGATCAAAGTACCCAACTAATTAAAACTATTTGAAAGTAAAACAAATGAAGAAACTCGGATTTTAAGCATTATTTTGAAATCACCCTTCATTTAATCCGGTGTAATCATAAAATATTTCTGTTCTGCAGGGTTAAAACATCTGTTGTTCAACCCTAAACACCAGAAAAAACTTTAACCCAAAAATAGCCGAAAAATATTTTTTTTTGGTTTTTTTTTTTTTTTTTTGTGAAAATGCTCAAAATCTAAAAACTTTATGTTTTTTTGGGTTCCCCATGTGGTGTAGATTCTCCAGTTTCCCGCTTGTACTACGACTTTCCGGACACCGTGTATATGTCACCTGGTAAAAACATGTTTTTTTTTAAAAAACGGCGGCATCTGTTGGGTGTAAAAGCAACACGCGCTATTGTTTCTATATCTGCACAAACAGACTGAGCCACAGCAAAGCGTGACGGGGTACAGCTAGTTTATATAATAAAATATGAAAATTTATTTCATAACCTTTCAAAAACAGTTTTTAGTTTTCCGATACGTTCAGAAATATTCCATTTTTTTGCAATGCGGCGATACTCCGTCCATCTGGCCTGAGGAGTTTAAAGCGATTAACTCAGAATCAACATTTTTTAGTTGTTGACTTCTGGCAAGTAAGCCGACGATATTTATTATGGCTTGAGGAAAAAGATTTCCCCCAAGGCCTACCGCTGAAGCTAATACGATATATATATATATTTTTAATATCAATAACATCGATAAAAGTTTTGCACCGACAATCTGTAATCAGGTGTTTTAGCTAGATTGGCATTTCTAGCTCTGCGTGTACACAGCGGGTACACCTGTACCCAATACTCTTTATCTTAAAACAACAACGGTCGTGGAGTGGTATGGGTACAATCGTATACGTGTTAAAATAATAATAATACTACCAGCGAATAATGAAATGTTAAATGGCTGAACGCGGGGAAATCGATAATGTAGTAATCATTGATTATTCGTCGTTCTCAAATTTAAACGCAGTCAAAAGTTTGTGATATTTGGTTAGATATCTTTATCTCTCCATCTATATTTTTTGTTTTTACAATAGCTCCACAGTAGAGGCCCTTTAGGGCATATGTCATCTTTGGGGAGGTTCTTCTGGAAGTTCTGGGAAGGATAGAGGTTGGTAGGAATCTGGGGTCAGTGAGTCCAGGACTCACCACTCCTGCTACGCACTTGGTGGACAGACTCATCCGCCGCCAAGACCCAGATAAACCTGACCCCTTAGACTATTATAGGGTTTTCCAATAAGAGGTGTTATTTTGATATTCAAAGAAACTTTTCCCGTAAAAGATCAATGGTTTCGTTGCTTGTGTGGCACGTAGCGCCGTCTTGTTGAAACTAAATGTTGTCCAGATCAATACCATCCAATTCCGGCCATAAAAAATCATTAATCATCTCTCGATAGCGCAATCCATTCACCGTAACTGTTGCTCCAGCCTCATTTTAGAAAAAGTAAGGTCCAATGACTCCGCCGGACCATAAACCGCACCAAACAGTCACACGTTGAGGATAGAGAGGCTTTTCAACAATAACTCTTGGGTTTTCCGAGCCCCAGATGCGACAATTTTGCTTGTTGACGAAGCCACCGAGGTGGAAATGGGCCTCATCACTCATAGATGATTTGCATTTGATTCACTCAAGTGAATTTTAATAATTTCAAAGCGTTGTTGAAGCGTGTATCGTTCCATTTTTATGAATGGCGTAGTTTCTACTTGTCAAATGTCAAAAAATGACAGCTTCATAAGTAACATCTACCGAAATAGCGGACTATTCAAAATAACACCTCTTATTGGAAAACCCTATATATCAATGCCTGACCCCTATTTCTAAAATATTAAGAAGAGTGTCTGTTTGTGGCGGGCGGGCAAACGGCTTGGATTTGATTTGTACACAAATCTACACTGTATTCCGAGACTGATGTGTAATTTAAATAAAATATAGTACATTTGCGGCACTCTCCAGAGTGGAAGATACTCTCAGTATCGCCCTGGTGTAAGACCACCATTCATAATTGAAACGCTGCTTAAAATGGCTTTAGCCGAGTTTGGTGACCAGATCTGAATAGCCAGGTACTACCCCACCTTCCTCTTTCCCATAGCTTTCTTCTCCCCACTACCTACAGCCTCACAACATACCCCAATGGGGGATGCCATAGTTTCACTGATACTCTTGTGCGGTATTCACATAAAAAAGGAGAGGAACTGAACCCACGACAACTGTTTGGGAAGCAGACGCCTTTGTCAACTCAACCACTAACCTGTCTAATAAATAAAAAGTGTTTTCGGATATGGTTTATTTTAATCCGTATAAAATTAGCATATTGATTCAGCGTAAAATCTTGGGTTGATAATTAATTACATGAAAAATAAATATTTCACTTTGGCGTCAACAGCCTTGAAATGTGTCATTTCGACAAAAATAGGAAATTTTAAGGAATCTGGTTAAGGCCAGAAAATAAATAAATGATTTAATCAGATCTTAAGGCCCGTAGTAAGCATTCATGATGGTTTGAAATGGACATATGTAAATATGAATGTTAGAGGGAGCGTGCTAATATAAAAAATAACAATGGTGAAAATATTTAATTAAATTATTGGTCTGAGACAGTCAACTCTTAGATCAGCAACATCATCAGCTGTAGGCAGACTGATGGAACCTAAGCGCAAGCCAAATACTAATAAGTTTGGTGATCGCGCTTTCGGTGTATCTGGGCCGAAGGCTTGGAATAAATTCCCTCCGGAACTAAGATCCATAACAAGTCCAACAGAATTCAGGTCTAAACTAAAAACTTACCCTTTTAAGGGCCCACTATTCGAATTTCATCCAATTTCCGACATACTTTCCTTAAAATTTTGAAGTTTTTAAGCTCTTAAAAAAATATATGTTATTCTTTAAGATAGTATCTATTTGTTCCAAAAGCCGAAACGGTAATTATTTGAAATTCCCTCGATAGAAATAAATCGCAAAGTATGCTCCGAAAAATATTATTAACACGTTTATTTCTGTTATTTTACAAGTTATATGTATGAAAAAAATCACAATGCTTCTTTTAATGCTACTCAATAGACCCCATAAGTAATTTTTGCTATTTTTGAAATACGCCGTGATTTATTAAACATTTTCACAACTGTCGCTTACGCCTATTGCTTTTAAATCATATTTATTATAGCGCGCTCGCTCCGACTTGCAGATTAAACTATCTTTCTTTGAGAAGTTCATTCGCCAACTCGAGGGCTTTGGGGGCAGACGTGTCGTTCATCGTTCTATGATCTACAGACGTGCGATTACGTGCAAATATTTGAATTTATAAAGATAATTTTTACGCGTGTAAAGTTTATGAGTTAATAAATATTGTTTTTTCAAAGATGGGAAATACACGAAAGATATCCCGTATTTCAAAGAAAAAATGTTATCTCATAAAATTATATCCTATCTAATAGGTGAGAAGAAAAAAATACAATTTTTGATTTATAAGCTTATATTTATTATAAACGATAATTTACTATAAAAATTAATAATTCATATTTTTATTTATGTATTGTGTAGTAAAAAGTTATTATTTTTTTTTCAGAATAGGTACTTTGGGAAATAAAACTAATTCCAATGCATTAGAAATTACGGGGTAAATTTTTATTAATTTAATTTTCTTGTTGTCTTGTCTCTTTTCTTGTTCCTATACGATCGTGATTTATTTGCGAATTAACTTTCTACGTACACAAATACACACGTCACTTTACATCTGCTCCTTAGAGTAATATTACTCTAAGATCTGCTCTAATGATTCACAATGCAACGATGTCCGAAATATAATATAATATGTAATAATAATATGGGCCACCTGTTTCAAATAACAATACTCGAACTTGGAATCCAGAAAAATAATGAACGGGCCAGCGAAAAAAGCTATCGAAAGTTCTGAAACTGTGGGGAATATAATTAAATAAAATAAAATACTTTTTTGTTTTAAAACCACGATATTTATTAATTTAAGAACCGACCGGTTTCGCTTTACTTAAGCATCATCAGGGTACAAATTAATACTAAACAAAAAGTACATAATGTGTGCATATATATAACAAAATATAGAGGGAGACAACATGATACAAATATAAGCAACACAAAGACGGTCATAAAATACATTAACATAAGTGCACAAGTAATGGAAAAACCGCTAGATAATTATGTAGACTAATGGGTTATACGAATAAATCGGGAGAAACAAAACATCAACTGGCAAGGTGGTAAGGAGGTAAGGAGAACTGGGAATTTTTTATGGGTTTATTGGAAACAGACTTAATATTGGACTACTTGATATGTCTAATTGATTATTAAGTATCTGACTTTTGGTTTTTACAGCTTTTTTAATTTCTAGTGCCTCTAAATTGTTTAGTCTGTTACCATGCCCGTTTTTATGTAAGATGTTAGCACCGGTTCTATGACAGAATGTATGATCTTTATCGATCAAATGATTTGCAAATTCGGAAAAACCGTTATTATTGAGGTTTTATTGATGTTTTGTTTTTCCCGATTTATTCGTATAACCCATTAGTCTACATAATTATCTAGCGGTTTTCCATTACTTGTACACTTATGTTAATGTATTTTATGACCGTCTTTGTGTTGCTTATATTTGTATCATGTTGTCTCCCTCTATAATATATTTGTATCATGTTGTCTCCCTCTATATTTTGTTATATATATGCACACATTATGTACTTCTTGTTTAGTATTAATTTGTACCCTGATGATGCTTAAGTAAAGCGAAACCGGTCGGTTCTTAAATTAATAAATATCGTGGTTTTAAAACAAAAAAAGTATTTTATTTTATTAAATATGTCAAACCACAAAGTGATTGCTTTCTACAATAATATAATTTAGTTCAGTGATGTTATTTTTTATGTCGGAAGGAGGCCCTGAAGAAAATAATTTCTCTCAGAGCCTGTGTCATCTTTGAGAATGCTGTATAGAGGGTCTTTTTTGAGGAGGAGGGAGTGAACCTGTCCTGAATGTCAACTGTACAATTTCTTCCCAGAATTAACTTTATTGTACGTTTTTTGACTAACCGTACCTTGGTGTTCTATTTTCAATAAACTCTTTAATTATGTTTCAGATGTGAAATCTATACTCTGCTACAGAATGTTTTGCCCAAGTCTTGTAAAGATGCAAAGGCACGGACGTAACAATAAAATCATTTGAGCCCTTTACTGTTATTTAAAAGGTCACTTGAAGTGCAGTTATAATCAATGATTTTATTTTTTTTCTAGCTTCCACGAATAATTTGAAAAGGCATTATCTAAGGATTATACTCTTAAGGAGAATATAGAAAATGTAGAAAGGTGAAACGGATTTAAGATTTTCGATGAAATTATTGTGTTGTGAAATATTTATTTTGTTATTTATTACTTTATTTTTTTTTACAGTTTTACCGTACGCGGCCTTGTTGTAGAGTGGTATATCTAACTGTCATGGAAAGTTTTTTTCTGAGCTTTAAGAGAAAGGTTTCTTAAAGATACTGGAGTTATTCTAGGGCTATGTTAGATTTTTAACATCGATCACCGTAATGCTTGCCTTCCTGAATAAATCTAATTTTATTTAATCATTTACGGCCAAGATGTTTTTGACAATGGTGTGTTTTTATCTTTCTGTATTCCAATCATTTAGCTTGGCTTCTAGGGTTGTGCCCCAGTATTGCTTTTTGGAGACTGTAAACGGATCTCTCGGCATTTAATGAAACTGCAGCAGAACAAAGGCTGTTGCTATATTGACGTTCATGGTATGTTTTGCTCAGATTGACGATAAGGTTTCCAGATCCGCATTTCGCTCGAAGCATGTTTAGGGCAATAAGTTCATAGTTTAGGGTTCTTTCACCGTATTTATGGGAACATTTCAGAACCACCAATCTTTCATTTTGAGTGAATCTTGTGTTTGTGATTAAATTATATTTGACAATTTAAACAAATAATATTTAGAGAAGTTAAAAATAAAATTGAAAGTTCACTGAAAGCTTAAACTATTAAAAGTAGTAATTTCATAAAAATGTAAATAAATAGAGCCCCTTTCACATTTTAGAATGTAATTTTATGTTGCTTACATGTTTTATTACTCTTTATAATTATTGAATTGTTTAAATGAATAAATAAATAATTACAAAAAAGTCTTCTGATTTGTAAGTCCTCAGGAAGCACTAAGGATCTTTCTATCTATCTTTATAATATAATAAATTTGATGAGCATAAAAATGTAAACGTGTATATAATTTATATAAATGTACAAAAGTAGATATTACACTTGTATAAATATTATATTGCGCATATTATACAAGATGTCGGGGGTAAAGTGCACAAACTTCGGGAGGTGATTCTAATTGATAGTACAAGTAAAAAAGAAAAAAAAACTTTTTTTGGAATTCCAACGTTTTAAGATAGTTTTCGAGTAAAAAAGTTTAAAACCTTATTGATGTAAAAATATATTTATTGATTTTATAAAAGTTATAAATTACTTTTATAAAAGTGAGAATAGTATTTTAGTAAAGTAAAGTAATTTTTATACCTATACAAATAACTTTCGTAAATGTTTTTTGTAAAATTAAAAAAAAAAATTTAATTAAATCCGTAATAAAACCCATATTTTGAGAACCATCTTCATATCGACTTCGTTCTCATTTGGTCGGTGCATTATTACTCTAAGGTCGGTGCTAACTAAAAATGGTTCTGTTTTTCTAAAATTGCAATAGATGTCGGTAATTTAATTTCATAATCCCCAAAATTATTCCTAATACGAATTCAGACACCTCTGTCGGATTCTTTTAACACTAAATTTTGTAGGTGTTGCCCAAATCTAAATTCTTTACGCGGAAAGCGGGCCCTTAAGCTGTCATACCCTTAAATTAAATATACCATTCCTGAGAGAAATTCCAGTTATATTCAATTATGTCCTAAATCCTGTATCTAAATTTCGCTAACAAACAATGTTAATTAAGTGTTAATCTCAAGTGACCTACCAGGTAAGTATTGTACTGTATATTATCTCCATATATAGTTAGTAATAACATAGTAGAAATGTATTATATACTTGAACAGCGCCCTTGAGGTGATTTTGCACAAAAACGGCGCTATAAAAATCATCCAAGTATTATTATTTATTATTAAACACGATTCGTATGAAATACAGCAAAAACCTCTGACAAATGCTTAAGTTGCATTTGAAGATACACTGTGGATTTTTAATACCTATAACATATTAAATAACAGAACAAAACGTGTTTTAAATAATTTTCCGAGCTTACTTTTCAATTTTTTTTTCTACCGTGGGAATTTGGTATAATTACCGTGTCGGCATTCCTAATGTATGGATATTATCTTCAAAAATAACATATTAACGAGTTGTATGGAATTTTTTTTGTTCTTTAAATATTTTTTACGATATTATTTTTTTATGTGTTCTTAAAATACTTATTACGTTAGCTAATCAATATATTTTTTATAACATACTAGTATCAAAGATAATTAATACCAAATAACACATTTTTTTATGAAACGTTGGCACTTCTAATTTCTATCCCGCAATCCCGCGGGACTTAGAAAAGGTGCGGGATTAACAAACCCAATATGTACGAAACGATAAAATATATCACTGTTGAAAATAATAGCTATTTCATGGGATTTTTTTTTAATTTGTCGATTATTAGCTACACGCATACCAATGTAAGTGAAGCTATTGGGAACGTGAGTGAAAAAAATTGGCTTAAAAAATATTCATATAAATCAACAAAATAAATGCTGATTCCGATATAAGTTTTAATATAGGATGTAAAATAATTAATAAATCGCAATTATATAACGATTAAAACCATACGAGACATACTTAAACGGCCTGCCATTGGTCGCGGGTTCCGATTGGGCTTAAACCGCTCCCTCACGGGGTCGACCGGCCGCGTGCATTAAGAATGCGGGCAATTTCGCGATGCCTACACTTGCATACTGGTCACCACTGCGGTATACAAATTATTTCAAAAGTATTAATTATTTACTGTTAGGTTCATACCGACTAAACCGAGGTACCTACTTATGACGTCAGGCGTACCACGCCAGATTTTCCTGATCGTTTTTGCGGGATTTGAAATATTCATAAAGAAATTGACTGGAATTCCTTATTATAAATATTTTTCACTTTTCCAATGAAGAAGAAATTTCATGACCAAGAAACCCTAATTTATTGAAGTCCGAACGACGACGGTCATAAGCATTCCCAGAGGTTCAACTACCGAACCTAGGGTCACTACACTCTTTATTTATTTTCCTTTGTTAGCCATTCAAACCTTTTTTCTTATACACACCTTTTTAAGACGTAGATAGTCAACACACGTTTATAAGATCCTCGGATACGACGGGTTCATAATTGACTAAATACCTACTAACTAATAAATATCCTAATCTGAAGATCCAAGTAAAATTGATCTAACATTTTATAGCAGTCACAGTAATCGTAATCGACGAAAAAGTTTCCTTCTCACACATCTTGTATGAACACGAAAAAGACAGAAGATACTTTTTGATTTATTCGACATTATTTGTTATACTACATTAGAAGATGTACTAACTTTGCCTGTCTCACTAGCCAAAAAGAAAGATGTAGTCATGTACGACCTCTCTCTCTAACTATTACATATAGAAATAGAAGTGTGTTGTGGGCGTATTCGTGTTCCAGAAGCCACAAATAAGCTAATTTCTTCATTCCTTTGTCGAGAAATTGAACCAAATTTAAAAAGAATCGAAATTCTTCAATTTTTATTTAGTAAATCAAATTTATCGACGATTCAATCCAATATTGTATTTGTAAGTCTTTCTTAAAGGAATTGAGTGTTTATACAGACAAAATTATTTATTCGTATTCATATTGCCTATTCGTCTTAATATTGTAAATCAAAAAGGGTATTTAATAAACTAATTAAATTAACGCAATCTATGAACACGTAGATTATAACGAACGTGGCGATTAACCCTAAAACAGCAAAATGTTCTTTTCAAATCATTAATTGAACGTAAGTGCAACTCTGGCATTTTAATCGTGAAAAAATCTAATTTATCAAAATTTTGTAATTTAAAACATAAATTAACAAAATAGCTCACATCCGTACCTGAACAATAATAATTTATTTTAATCATTGTATTTATATATTGATTGGAATTTTGTCTCAAATCCAAAATTGCACGAAAAAGACCACGAACCAAAGCAATAAATAAATTCTTCCTTTCCTTTAAGGTGAAGCTTAATGCCAAATCACTATTTTGATCAATCTTTATAACGAATTGGTACATTATGAATACCAAAAAATATGCTTTAGATAAATTTAAGGTTTTCCTATCGTTTCGCTTGACTAGAAAACAAATAAAAAAATAAATTACTCAATAAAAAAGAAAAAAAAAATTATTCAATATAAATGTATGAACGCGTAAAGGAAACAACGTTTAAAAAATACAGTATTATAGCTAAGATTATTTGTGACAGTTTCACTAGATTAATTTTTTTGCTTTCTTATAAAATTATTTACAAAATAAATAAAAACAAGTTTTGTGCTTGAAATCGAGCGTTTCTAGACTCCGTTTGTCAAGCGATTTTAATGCCTATTACCTACAATATAAGGTATACCAAGAATATATAGATTTTTGGCTTGTATCTTCCTCTTAATAGGCCTTTCTGATTCGAATTGCATAGGCCTTTCCGGGGCTTGGGAGTCGAAATGTCTTATGTACATAAATTGGTGTCATCGCTTTTATTTCAAATCTGTACAGATCACAGTAGTATTTGCAACACTACTTTCGCTTTTCCATGAATCTGCACACGATATAGAACAAACCACTCAACAATAATAATAAAAATTACAAAACATCATAAGAAAAACGTAATAATCGCAATGTTACGAAGTAAGTACATAGAGAACAGATAAACAATCTTATCGGTCCTTAATTATTACAATTACCTTCGTGCCAAAATATTATCTGTCTATCTACAGTCGATGATAATATATTATCGCAATATAATATTTGTGGGTGCAAAAGGAGTTCGGATGCACCGAATGAATCCAGGCATGTGTATGCAATCTCGGTGGATCGAATCGACGGGTCTGGAGATCATAGCCATTCGTATGCTAATTGACGTTTAATTTACAACGCAGAGTAACAAAAACCTCCTCTATATCACAAGGCCGGGACACTGAATCATTTCAGCCTCCTAGCTTGTATGGAAACCTTCGAAAAATGTATTTTTATTTAAATATTGAAGACAATATTAGTGATTTCTAAACGAAAATCTGAAACAGAAAAATCAGAAAAGGAAACGGTCACATCTGGGACTCGAACCCAGGACCCCTGTCTTTCCGGGACAGTGCTCTACCAACTGCGCTAATGGGACCCTATTCTCCTCGGTCACTTTTAACTGTATCATACTTCGAATAAGAACTACTAACATTGTCTTCATTTTTTCACCGCACATTTTTATTGGCAACTATCTTTTTATGTATGATCGCAAGATTCAACCCGAACTAAATGCAATCCAGACAGCGTCTTTTTTTAGATAAACCTATCTTATTTTTTATTTTTTTATTTAATGTGCGACATCTGTTGACTTTTCTGCAAGTCTAGAATGAATATTTATTTTTCGGAATAACTTTATTGAGTAAAACCTCAAATTGTAATATTTAAATATTGAAGACAATATTAGTGATTTCTAAACGAAAATCTGAAACAGAAAAGTCAGAAAAGGAAACGGTCACATCTGGGACTCGAACCCAGGACCCCTGTCTTTCCGGGACAGTGCTCTACCAACTGCGCTAATGGGACCCTATTCTCCTCGGTCACTTTTAACTGTATCATACTTCGAATAAGAACTACTAACATTGATAGTTCTTATTCGAAGTATGATACAGTTAAAAGTGACCGAGGAGAATAGGGTCCCATTAGCGCAGTTGGTAGAGCACTGTCCCGGAAAGACAGGGGTCCTGGGTTCGAGTCCCAGATGTGACCGTTTCCTTTTCTGATTTTACTGTTTCAGATTTTCGTTTAGAAATCACTAATATTGTCTTCAATATTTAAATATTACAATTTGAGGTTTTACTCAATAAAGTTATTCCGAAAAATAAGTATTTTTATTTATTTTTTAAAATTAATTGATACATTTTAAGATGTTTTAATAAATAAGAATAGATAGAATTTTTTTGTAGAATCTCATACAAGTTAGGAGGCTGCTTTGAATTGAGTGTCCCGGCCTCGTGATGTAGGAGGTTTAGGTTTAACCCCCCGAGCCTATAACATATTATTTCAGAATTTGTGTGTATTTCCGCTTTGCAATAAAATAATATAATTTATTAAATACTAAAAAAAATTATTTTAACTTGACGTTTTTTCGTCTAAACAGTGAACTAAAATTACTGATAACGAAAAAAAGAAATACACAGTTTACTAGAAAATGTATTATAAACATTATTGTCGCCTCGCTTTGTTATCGTTTCATATTAAAATAATTAATAACAAATTCACAAAGTTTCTTAAATTGCGGCCGGAACTTTTGCTTTCATATTGGTATACATTTTAATTGTTCTCCGTTTGTCATGCGATTTTAATGCCTATTACCTACGATATAAGGTATACCAAGAATATACACATTTTCGGCTTGTAGCTCTGAGGAACTAGCGTCATTGATCCCTTCGGCACCGGTGCGTAGTCGGGATACACGCCAAACGCGTGCCCAACATTTGTACACAGTTGACACTTGTCACATGAGAACGGGTCGCTTCTACGATTCGTTCTTAAGTTCAACAGCTCGGCTGTGGAACGAACTGCCGGCCTCTGTGTTTCCTCCCTCCTACAACATGGGACTCTTCAAGACCCATGTTCACTCCTTCCTCTCCACAAAAAGACCCTCCACACAGCATCCTCAAAGATGACATAGGCCCTGAGGGAAATTATTTTCTTCAGGGCCTCCTGTGTGGAGTTAATATAAAAATAAAAAAAAGCTTCCTCTTAAATGAACTTTGCATCACGACACTACGCGCATACTAATAATGTGATAACAGAAATAATTAAACACTGTACATACAAAATATGATATGAATATATATATATACAGGGTTTTCTAATAAGAGGTGTTATTTTGATATTCAATCGTAAAATATCAATGGTTTCGTTGCTTGTGTGGCACGTAGCGCCGTCTTGTTGAAAGTAAACGTTGTCCGGATCAATACCATCCAATTCCGGCCATAAAAAATCATTAATCATCTCTCGATAGCGCAATCCATTCACCGTAACTGTTGCTCCAGCCTCATTTTCGAAAAAGTAACGTCCAATGACTCCGCCGGACCATAAACCGCATCAAACAGTCACACGTTGAGGATAGAGAGGCTTTTCAACAATAACTCTTGGGTTTTCCGAGCCCCAGATGCGACAATTTTGCTTGTTGACGAAGCCACTGAGGTGGAAATGGGCCTCATCACTCAAGATGATTTGCATTTGATTCACTCAAGTGAATTTTAATAATTTCAATGCGTTGTTGAAGCGTGTATCGTTTCATTTTTATTAATGGCGTAGTTTCTACTTGTCAAATGTCAAAAAATGACAGCTTCAAAAGAAACATCTACCGAAATAGCGGGCTATTCAAAATAACACCTCTTATTGGAAAACCCTGTAGTAAATTGTATTTTTGAATCCTCCTTACTACGTACTATCTGTGCTGAGGCGGACTAAAGTTATTTACATCTATTTATTTGTTTTTAATGTTTTTTCATTGTATTATAATAATTAATAATTATAATTTCAGCTTTATATCCGAAGGAAGGATGTTGTGGAGTTTTGTCGCAAACTAAATATAATTTCTTTTGTCCGAATGTGGTTGTATGACATTTGTCACTGTGATTTGATCTAGTGCAATGGTTCTTAACCTGGGTTCGATCGAACCCCAGGGGTTCGGTGAGTCAGTCTCGGGGGTTCGGTGAAGGTCAAGACCCCCGACTTATATGATTCGTGGTGACACGCCCCGCTCGAAATCAATGAAATTCAGCAGAGCCAGGTTCAACAGCAACTTTTCAGAACAACATCGCTCTCAACGTTTTGGTGTCAACAAATGGAAACATACACTGTTATTGCTAAGAAAGCTCTGGAGATTTTTATACCGTTTGTTACAACATATCTTTGCGAGCAATCCTTTTCGAAGATGCTGGATATAAAAACGAAGAAGAGGAATAGACTTTGTTGTGAAAATGACATGAGAGTGGCACTTGCCAAGGTAAAGCCGCGAATTTGTGAATTGGTTTCTGAAAGGCAACAGCAGAAGTCACACTGATTTAAAATAAATAATAATGAATGTTTCATGTTTTGATTTAATCATTAAAATTTAATATTTTGACCTTTGTTTTTTTTTTTTTCATTTTGTACACCTATATATAAATATATACCATGCTTTGAATTTGTAAAAATCTAATTTTATTTTTCAAATTAGGAGGGGTTCGGTGAATGCGCATATGTAACTGGTGGGGTTCGGTACCTCCAAAAAGGTCAAGAACCACTGATCTAGTGTGATGAATACGCGGATTCAGTATTTTTGAATAGTTTCAATATTATATTTTTAGCATATATTCATTTGGTACTACAAAACTATTGAAAATCTACAACCTACCAAGAGATAATTCTGTTCACCATGAGAATAAATAACCACTGATTGTACCAAACTACCCGATTGTTCGGAGACCAATCAGGTAGATTTAATTGCGTTTTCTCGGTACGCCTGCACTTGCGTTTTCAATTAAAAACATTTTTATTGCCTCTTCTAATGGCAAAACCGCCGACTTGTATGCGTGGGCACGTTCTTGTGGATTGATTAGCCATTGATACTTAATATTATTATTGTTTTTCTAATTATTTATCGAATCATTAAAGATTAATCGACGCGATTGAAAAATAATTATCTCTCTAAATAACTTCGCGTAGAATGACTGGATATAAATGTTTGTATTGTTATTTGAGACGAGTCCAACAATGTTCCCCAATATAAGGCACAATTTAAAGTCCTCTAAACTCGAAAGAAATTACGTAGTCCTTGGGCCGGCCGTCTGTCAAGATTTATGAAAAAACAACGACAAATAGTTTTTTTTTGTGACCAGGCAAAAATATTTAAAGTTTCTCATCAGTTGATTACATTATAAAAATTATTAATCATTAAAAAAAACTTACATTGGTAACACTTATGGTATGCTAGCTGATGTTTTCAATATGTGTCTATTTAAGTATAAGGCTGTAGTAATTAAACATTTCAGCGGTGCATATTTTAACGAGGTCACAGCTATTGCTAATGCTCATTTCTTTAATTACTTTGTACTAACGTATATTTACTTTTTTCTTTTGTCTTGTTTACTTCCTTTTTTTATTTTCGTACTATTTTTTTGTACTATGGGTGTCAATAACTAGCATGTATTTAAATGACGCTTGTGCCGTTAATCTAAATAAATAAAAATGTAAATGTTCGTTTGTTAAAAATCTTAAATTTCCTAAAGTTCTTCACCGATTACTTTGAAATTTTGACACCACAACGTTGCATTCGAATAACGCGTGTTTTATATACCTATATTATATAGATGTCACAAGTAAAAACAGCGCAATCTGTTGTTCTCTCTATGCACAAACAGACTGAGTCACAGCAAAGCGTGACGGGGTTCAGCTAGTTCTAAATAAATAAATAAAATATTTTACATATTAAAGTATTTTTAAAGGCCGGAAACTTTATTTTTTCTAGGCTTATAGAATACTAGGCCAGAGGGGTGATTTCGGTATTGTCTTCCGGATTCAGGAATTGTCCTTAACCTTAAAAATAACACTATTTCGTTGCTTTACTTATCCTTATCTAAGAAATATGCGTATCTCTCCCATTTTAGCTTTGGCATGAACTAGAGCGACGGCTATCTCCCTCGCCCTAGTTTATGCCACCGCTAAAATGAGGGGATGGGTAAATTCCTTAGCTAGGGATAAAGAAAGGAATCAGCGAATAGGTAGTCAATTTTAAGGAGAAGGATTATTTTTTATCCTTAAATGGAATGGGCATCGCCCCTCAGGACACCGAATAAAATCACCCTCTTATTTCTATTTGGGCAGAATAAATAATTACAAGTTTTGATAATACTAGCTGACATTTAACTTGTACCCGGCGTTGCTCGACTTTTCTCTACTTTCTATAAATATAATACGCATGTATTATATATATAAACGTTCCGGAATAACTCCTCTAAATGATAGTGAAAATCCATAGCGTAGTTTAGAACAGTGGTCCCCAACCTTTTTATCGCCGCGGACCGGTCAACTTTTGATAGTTTTACAATTACAATGGTACAATATCTGTCTACATTTATGAACAACTGATCGTTTGTGTATTATTAGAATTATGGTATAAAATGAATACACAGAAATTTAAAATTTTGACTTACCATATACCGCGCCGCGGCCCTTACCATTTGATCTAAGGCCCGAAACAGGGCCGCGGACCATGGGTTGGGGACCACTGGTAGAAGAACTAAGCGCACAAACAGACAGACGCGGATAGCGACTTTTTTTCATACTATTTAGAGAAGATTATCCTAATATCCAATAAATTACAACAGTAATAACAACATAATGATATTTTATGGACATACGTAATAGGTACTACAACTATGTAATAACGAAAAATATCCTTAACTGTATCTTATTGTACTGTGTATGTCTTAATAAAAAATAACATAAAAAACTATTCCAAAAAACTTTGAAATTATAAAGCGTAATAAAATGTATTCAATATGTTTTATTTAAATCTTGGAAAACCAAATCTCCGCCATCTGCCGAACGAACGACAAAACATTATCTCGCGGTCCGGTGAACTTATCATAAAGATTTGCAATCGCACCGCGTCTTGATGAACCAAAGGTAAATCAATTATGTTACCTGGTAAAATCTTCCGCAGGTGGGATAACAACTAAAGCGCCATCTGGCGGAGATTAAAACACTACCATCGGTCGAAGATAAGGTAGGAATTATACAAATAATAATAAAGGTTTGGTCACAATACAGCATTCGTAAATGCATTTCTCTTTCTACGGTCATGTTTTCATTTCTAAATTATATTCGCTTATATAATTATAATCTATGATGAACAAGTTAATTCAGCAGATTCTCCGAGAAATAATTTTAAAAAATGTCGTCGCGGGACGCCTGGCAGATGTGATGCATTGACAATGAATGATTAACTAACTATCACGCCGTTTCCCCGCAGGGGTAGGCAGAGAGGACGGACCGACAAACAACTCGGTCACACCACACACTCCTTGCCTCATTCACATTTATACATCGCCTCATACATACTCTTCTATTATTCTGACTCTTGACATGGCCCGACTCAAGTATCTGATTCACTTGGTCGTGCCATGTCTTCATCGGGCGTCCCCGACTTCTGCTACCATTCACATTTGCATCATATGCCCAAACCTTCTAAGCGTCCCTTTCTTGATCGTACTCATTACGTTTGAAATAGCCTTGCACTCTTTGCGGATCTCCACATTACTCACACGATCATACATGGTTTTACCACACATACGCCTCAGGGATATCATTTCTACAGCATTCAGTCTACTTTCATCCTATCTCTGCCAGTTCCATGCCTCACTTCCGTACATCAGGGTAGGTACCATCACTCCATTGTGGACTGCTAACTTCGCTTCTTTGGACAATTTTTTGCTGGCGCCAACTGCGTTCAGTCCTCCATTAATGGAGTTAACTGCATTTACCCTTCTTTCAATATCTCTGTCAGCCTTCCCATCTCTCTTGAACATACTTCCTAAATACACAAACTCATCCACCTGCTCCGAGTATTCCTCATTCACAACTATATTGTACACTGTTTTCGTACTCTCTCTTTCAAACACCACGACTTTAGACTTACTTACATTCATCATTAACTCGCTCTTCGTTCACACACTGATTAATAGCCTATATATTATAACGTAAAGCACAAATAAATAAAATATCACGCCTCTGTACTAGATATTTGCTATATATTTTGAATAAAAAATAATTGTTCAGTTAGGTTGGATATTTTGGACTTAAATCGTAATTTAAATACTGTATGAAAGAGGTCACTCTTATGAAAACAATAGTTACTACCCAGTTTCGGTCGAGATCTCAACCCACGGAATTTTTACACTCTATACTTAAGATTATTTATTATTTACATGCAATTATAGTAACATAAGGTGTTTTAATATTGTGAAGCTTTAAAGAAGACTTACCTCCGCCCAAAAGCAGACGATGAGTGAAGATCCCGACATGAGGAGAGGGTAGTAAGCCGACAGAAGACTGCTGGCCCAACTCTCTTTGTACTGCAACACACAAAACACATCATAATTCACTTTTTTTTTTGGTACAATATTTTTTACATTTCAACGTTATCCAGTAATGTTAGCCTCACTGGGTGGCTTACCCGTGCTGAGGCCTTCATTTTACAATATAAAATACATAATACATTTAAAAATATAATCTTGTGTGTTTTATATTGGTTTTGTGTGTTACGTGTAGGTTTTTTTATTATTTTATGTTATGAAATTTTGGTAATATTGTCTTTTTTGTTCTTTATTCTATATTGTAATTTTGTGTCTGAATTTATTTTTGTTTTCCTCAATTTTATTTTCAAGGGTAGACTGTTGAATACTTTTATAGCGTGGTATTGATAGTGTCTTTGTCCAAAGCTTGTATTTACCGTCGGAGTTTTTATGTTTTCTTTGTACGCTTGTCTAACTGGTCTGTTAGTGATATTTTGTGTATGTTAAAATTTGTTTTTTTTTTTGTCAAAAATATAGTTTAGTAGTGTTTTAACGTATAATTGGCGTATATCTAGTACGTCAGAGCTGTTGAATACTTGGTCTGTATCAGTCAGTCTATGTTTTAGTATTACCTTTAAGATCGTTTTCTGTGCGATTTCTATGTAATTGATAGTCGAGTTTGTTGCTCCTCTCCAAGCAATAATTCCATATTCTATTATTGATTGGCAAAGTGCAAAATATATTGTATTCAATTGTTTTATTTTATATATGTTTCTTATGTTTAGGAAAATGTGTATTGTTTTGAGGAATTTATTTATGATTTGTTTGATGTGAGGCATCCATCTAAGGTTATGGTCAATTACGATTCCCAGATACTTTATTTGTTTTGTTTTGTCTAGAGGAGGGCCATCGCAGATGTTTAAACATTCGTGTATTTTTATGGTTTTTGTGTTGTTTTTTGGCTGTCCCGTGCTATTTATACGGTATTTCGTCCGACGCACGGATCCGAATACTTTCTCCCTCACACGCATAGCGCCGTCTCGTTCGGCCACTTTCAGCCCATCTCCCGTACTACCCTGCCCCAAAGGGTATATAACGCCGTGCAGGCCTATATGGAGTCAGAGTATCCAGTCTCCTGGTTAAACTAAGCAACAGAATCCTAGTGGTCATTGTCATTGCCCAGTTAAACCCTCCCCAGTACCAAGTCGAGAGAACCCCCCGGGTCCTCCTTGAGAATTCAAGTAACAGCTCCCTCGGGGACATTACTTGTCAGGAAAACCTCAACCCAACTAAGAGAGCACGGGTCCTCTGTTGAGGTTATTACGCTAAGTGTTAAGCTAAGCGAGTACGGTAGTGATCATTGTTTAAACTCTAAATGACTTTACTTTGTGCTACAACTTTCCTGTATTCTGTTTTTTACTATAAGGTGTGAACCCCGTATGTAAGAGAAATAAATTGACCAACGCTGAAAGACTATTTTCTTACAAATACACTGACACATTTATATTTAAGATAACAACTAAGAAAACAAAAATACAGTTGCAATTTCAACAACTTTGGGCATTTTCAAGACCCGGGCGTCTGCTCTAATCAGTGAACTATGCGTACTACATTGTGTTCATTTTTTCATTACTGATTAATTTACTGCAAGAGAGGTGGGTTAATTAATTTAAAAAAATACTTATTTCAGTTATGATTCCGAAAAGAGACGTAGAATAACTAATTTTACTGTCAATATAATATATGTTCTTCAAAATAATCCTCATTCCAGACTATCCCGTGATTTTTCGCTGGTCTGCGCTAGTAAGTAATAACAGTTCATGCTCACCGGTGCGGAAAAGTAGGCCCCTCGTATAAGCGCCGCCAGAAACGACACGAAATAGAGTAGCTTCTGCGTGGTGAGACGACAGGCCCGCAGCAATGTGGGAGCCTTCAGCCGCCGGTACTCAGCTACCACGCAAGCCATCAGTTGGGCGGCGCATACTAGCGCCACACCCAGAAACACGCCGCCTATACCTGTAAACAAACAAACGAAAGGCATGAGAACAGGTCAAGCAACCCAGAGGAATCAAGTTAAAGCAGGGTTCCATATATTGGTAGATAAATAGTTGATGATGAAATTGATAACATATAAGTAAACGGATATTGGACAGCGCCATGCCCAGGAAGACGACACTTGTACCTGTAATCAAACAGTTATTAGACATAGAGACAATTTAGTCCATAATTTACATCAAAGGAACCGAGGAACAGGGTGCTGCTCTGAATGTACATATGATAAGCTATCAGATAATAAAACAGTCACTGGACAACACCACCAGGTTGGAAGATACTCTCAGTATCGCCCTGGTGTAAGACCACCATTCAGAATTGAAACGTTGCTTTAAATGACACGAAGAAGACACCTACACCGTAACGAAACAGTTATTAGATAAGGCGACAAAATATTCGAGGAACCGAGGAACAGGATTCATCTATTGGTGTATGTACATATGATGACGTCAGTGGAATAATTGATATCAGATAATGAAACAGTCATTTTACAGCACCACACCCATGAAAAGCCTGCCACAGAAGATTAAAAAGGACGAAATGAGACCAAACCAACCAACCGACAACATATATAATGTACCGAAGAGAAATCAGGGAACTGGAAGATGGAACAATGCTAACTGAAACTTATAACAATTGGTCGATAGATAGATCATGATGTACAGCAACACATCCAGGCACATGTCACCTATAATAAATAAGAAAAGATGTGAGACTAGGCCAACCAACTAGCAATCAATATACTAGTATATCATCAAATTCATTATACTATTTGATTAAATTATAACGCAGTTGGATCATGGGATACAAAATAAAGTATGCAAGATATGATGACAAATATTATGATTCATATGATCCGATAAGTAAACGGATATTGCCTATAAATACCTACTGAGGTTAAACCAGGAGGATTCTAAGGGGAAGATGATGCTTTCAATGGAAGGGTTCGAACCACGTTGATAAACAGATGAATATGACGATGACAAAATTGATATCAGATAAAGATATCATAAGTGATTATAGAAAAAAAATCAATGAAACCCAAGAAGATTGTTAGAGTGGATAAGTTATCCTAAATGCCAAGTTTCTTCGAAATAACGTTGCAACGAAACACTGAGAGGATGGGACACAGCAACGACGATTATAACGTATTATTATAAATAGCAGTTACTGAAGTATAGAAAACAATTAATATGGAATCAAATTGTTATTTGTGTTCTTGAAGACATCGCGAATGGATTCGAGGCCAATTATTATCCGTTCGGGAGTCTCACAAGGATCGCAGTTAGGTCCATTGCTAATAAAAAAAATGTAAACGTCATAAAAATTATAAATGCAGAATTCACAGAGCCACATTTTGATGCCATAAGCAGTAAAGTAAATTCCGGAATGGTCGAGTCCATAAATACGAGTCACTCGCTGTAATTTCTGTCACGCAATTCTGTGCAATGGGAAGGTGGAATTCTTCTTGTGAATTTCTACGCATAAGTTATTTAATTGCGTTGCCAATCGCTAATAATAGAGAATCACCACAGTGTATATAATAGTTCCACGTGTTCAAACAGTATGACTCATTATAATAATTCAATGTCCGTATAATAATTGGAATTTGATAAATAATAATATAATAAAACGTAACATCACATAAATATTGAGACATACTTTTTCAAACCTCCGTTAATTTTATTATTTAGGCTGGGTTTTTTTCAATGCCTTATGTTTTATCTGCAAAGTTCTGAGTATTTACTCAATAGTTTACTATCGTTTTCTTGCTATTTCGTAACGCTCTATTTCTTTTCATACTCACAGATTTTTTTTTAAATTGATGGCGCTGCGATCGTTTATAAGGTATTTAACACCAAGATTCTTAGGAAAATTAATGTAAATTTAAAAATACAAAATGGTCCAAGCGCACATTTTTACTTTGTTTGAATTTTTGATTATTAACGCTTTGTAAGGAAAATAATTATACGGAAAAGCGATTTTTCGTATTTCTGAAATTTACGTAACAAAATCATTGTAAAGAGGAAGCTACAAGCCAAAAATGTGCATATTCTTGGTATACCTTATGTAGGCATTAAAATCGCTTGACAAACGGAGTCTAGAAACATTCGATTTCAAGCACAAAACTGGTTTTTATTTATTTTGTAAATAATTTTATCAGAAAGCAAAAAAGTTAATCAAGTGAAACTGTCACAGATAATCTTATATAATATTAGCTATATTACTGTATTTTGATAAGTTGTTTCCTTTACGCGTTCATACATTTCTAAAGAATTTTTTTTTTTTAGTAGTTTACATTTATATTTTTTCTTGAGTAATTTATATTCTGCTCAACCGAAATGATAGGAAAACCTTCAATTTATCTAAAGCATATTTTTTGGTTTTCATAATGTACACCAATTCGTTATAAAGATTAATCAAAATAGTGATTTGGCATTAAGCTTCGCCTTAAGAGATAGACATATACCATCGCGTGATTTTCTATAGGCCTTTTTAAGATATACAAATTCCTTAGTACATAATTTTGATTTATCTCATAAGGTTTAGCCGGCATTAGCTTAACATTGCCCGAAAATATTTTTTTTCGACTTAATTACAAATATGTACTTTCTATAAATGAAATTTGCATGTATTATATATATAAACCTTCCGGGAGAAATTCTCTAAACGATAGTGAAAACTTTATCAAAATCCGTTGCGTAGTTTAGAAGAACTAAGCGCAAAAACATAAATGTATTCTTAACTTTAAAGTCACCTCACTTTTTAGTGATTTTATAATAATGTTAACCGGCCTCCGTGGTCGAGGGGTAAGGCTCTCGACTAGCACGCGAGACGTCGCGGGTTCGAATCCCGGCGGGCGCAAATAAATTTTATTTAAATAGTTTGTAACTGTTCACAAATTATTCATTTAAAATAATATACAGTATATTTGCGGCACGTTCCAGAGTGGAAGATACTCTCAGTGTCGCCCTGGTGTAATATCACCATTCAGAATTGAAACGGTGCTTGCAATGGCTTTGGCCGCATTTGGTGACCAGATCTGAATAGCCAGGTACTTCCCCACCTTCCTCCTCCGCATCCCCGCTACCTTTAGCCTCACAACATACCCCGATTGGGGATGCCATAGTCTCACTGGCTCCAGACGGTTGAGAGCAGTTTGGGAATCTTGTGCTGAAAAGCAGCTGCATTCCGAAGAGATTCGGAATGCATAGCTGACCTTTTTGTCAATAGAATTTATGTTAAAAAAATACGTAAAATTTATCTATTGGCAAATAAATGTTTTATTATTATTATTAAGTATAAATAAGTTAGGGAATCAGCCGACGTAGCTTAGTGGTTCAGAGCACCTGACCGGCAATAAGAAGGAGCGGGTTCAATTCCCGTCGGCGGCATTTATTTTTACTCGAGAGATATTTTCAATTTGTATGGATATTTCAGGCGATTAATTATTGCTTGTAATAATTTGCGAAACAGCTGTTACGCGTAGTAATAATTACACAGCAGAACTTGTTTATAAATAAACTTTCATTCATAAATTTTAAATAATTTTATTGAATATATAAAAGAAAAACTTTCAATTTAAATGAAGTTCTACAAATAAAAAAATGTACTAGCTTTCAATGGCGATAGGCAAATGTTTGTGGAGACAATATAAACACACAAACCAAATATTAAAAACTAACAAAAACGAAAATATTTAAAAAATAACTCGGACACAATTGGCTATTCGAAACGTCCAAAACTTTTTCTTGTAATAAAACCCAAATATATTTATTAAGTTCTGACCCACAAGTAAATGCTCCAAAAAACTAACTACTGTCTCGGAAGATCGGAAACAAGGAATATTATATATAACACCAACAAAAATTGACAACCAAAACCAACCAACAAAAAGTCTCCCAATTCGGCTGGTCCCCGCGGGAGTTATAGACCACAACCCTCTAGCAACAAGAAGAAACAAAATACTCAATATTGCAACTTTAAATACGAGAACCCTTAGAACCGAAGAAAGCCTACACGAGCTAGAAATAGCTCTCGAAGAAATAAAATGGGATATCCTGGGCATTAGTGAGATGCGAAGACTAGGAGAAAGGATTGAGGAACGCATTGACTATATACTATTCCACAAAGGCGAAATTGTTAGAAGCCTATTCCAAGAGGCAAACTGAGCTTCGGGATATATTATAACAAACAAAAATTTTCTAATATTAATATACCTAACAGAAGTTCAGAATAAAAGGCTTATGATTATTATTATATATTTATTTGGGTTTTTTTCATCTTTTCATATCTTCTTGTTTTTGGTTCAAAGCCAAATTCACGTGGTGATTTTCTGCGAAATATATCGTTTATTTTTATACCAACTTCTAAACCTAGTCCTAGTATTGGTATTTAAGATCGTCCAAAGAAAATAAATGTAGTTTTCAAGCTTATAACCAAAAATTTCTAAATATCTGTCTGTACCGAGTTGAACGAAGCGTCTATTATTTTTAAGTAGGTCATTCCTCCACCGAGAGTCAGAAGTTAAAAATCAACAAACTGGCATTCCGTTAGCTGACTGATAGTCAACTCTAACCGCCGGTTTCAGACTGAGACATTTCTAAAAGCTAACGGAGGTTTGATATTAACAGTCCAAGAGGGCTTTTTCTATTTTTGCGGTTTTTTTCGTATTTTCGAAGTCACTTGTGTCCGTAACAGCATATTCAAAAAAATATTTATCGTATATGTTTTTTAGATACATGTATGTTATATACAACCTGTTAAAAATAAATAATCTAAAAAAATATTTTTCTTACTTTACAGCTGTTTATAATATAGTAGTTTTCAATAAATCGCCAATCGACCTCAAGATTACTTTCATTTGCTACTACATACAACATGACAAAAATATATAAAAAATATTTTTTAATAGAAAATATCTCAACCTATAGGACCCACTTTCTATATTTTTATATAATAGCTAAGTAACTGTGTGATATTATTTTGAAAAACTATGTAAATACACTTACTTTGAAGTCAATTTTATGTATTAAAAAACAGCAATTTGAAAAAAAAAAAAAAACCGTATAATTAAACAGTATTTATACTATCTTAATTGATAAATAAATTAAATTAATTTAAAGATTTAATTGGTGATATTCTATTTCCATTTAAACTCTAAACACATATAAATGATTGCATTTTACATATTCAATCATAACGCGAAGATCGTTCGCCACAAGCGGTCGTTCGCGACGCTCTCTTCTGTAAAGTAGTGTTAAAAAACGTAAGGGTAATGGTTAATTTTCGATATACGTATATATTGTAGACATAAAATCAAAACGTAGACTTTGTTCATGTAATTTGAAGGGAGCGTGTCAAAGGTGAACAAGAATTTGAATAGCGTTGAGGCGAACGTTGTTGAGATGATTGTACCTTGTTATATATTACCTTCCAGCTGAACAATATGTAGCAGGTCTTAATTATTGTCAACTCATCTCATTTGCTTGCGCCCGCTGTGGATATGTACGAACGAGACAGCAGTATTATAATTGCTTCCATCAGTATAGACGAACAGACGTATCGTATTTCATGTGACTAGTGTTAGGGCTGTGCAAATATTTTTAATTATAATAATAATTTGATTATTTAATTTGGCTATTATAGTTCTTCGTGAATTGAACAAATGAAAATAAAATATAATTATATTATATAATATATGTATATATATATATTTTTTTTGTAAAAGATTATATATAACTGTTTGAACCCGTTAGTCAATCTGCCAAAAAATGGTTTATCGGGACGTTATAAAAATACATATATAAAAATACATAAATATTGTAAAAAATTCGTAAATCATTTTACTGCCAAACTTTTTCACTATCACGATCTAGGCAAAAAAAATAGCACAAAAGTTCTATTATTTGGAATATTCCAATCTGTAAATATCCCTTAAATTAATTTTCCCACATCAGAAACACCAGATAAAGCAAACAACACAAACCTGACCTCAATTATTTGATTTCCCAAAAAAAAATTATTCGCACATGCCGGGATTTGAACCCGCAACCTCTGCAATCGAAATCGAGAACCTTACTTACAATAAAAATATCAATATCCACTTATTCCAAGAAGGGAAAGACATTATTCTAGTATATTTTTAAAATGATTGTTACCATACCAAATTTTGGAAGAATCTTAAATGTGTATTTATTTATAAGCCTAAAAAGTTTTAACGTAAAAGTGGAATCATTAGTGTTTATATGAAAATATCAATATTTCATAGGAAACTATAATAGTCATTTTTTGTTTTTAACGAGTTTTATTATTCACAATGTACCAGTGGCGGTTCTTCCCTTAGGTAAATTGGTGTTTGACCCCCCAAAATTATAAGACAACAAAACATTTAATTATGTGCTTCAAAACAACTGGTCTTATTCTTAATTTATTTAAAATGTAACGCGAAACAGCGGCGGCGGCGAGTGACTAGCAGTGACATCTGTTGTCTCTAATAGAAGCTTTCATTCTCAAGTCCACACGATTCGCTGGGTCAATTTAAAGAATGTCCACATTGGCATCTTCTGTCCCTTTGCGCGCCATAGAATAAACGAGATGGCACTATATTTTTCGTCAAAGTAAAAATTAGGTACCGAAGAAAGTTTAGGGACGCTTGGGTCATGACCGTGGGGGAGACAACACGATGAATATTATATGTTTTACAGAGATGGTGAAATAAACAAATGTCGGTTTTTCATTTTACACGCTTGTAGTGTGTGGAACAATGGTTGTTTTTCAATTGGATAGTTTGGGAAAGGTTTAGAATAATTATTTATATTCTTATCGATTTAGAATGAAGCTGAAGAATGAAACAAAAAAAAAAACATAAAAGATCATTATCAAATAGAATCAAACTCTTATTTTGTTTACTTTAATGTTGCGCACAACTACATTAAAACTTAATGTCTTAAAAATAATTTGCCTTAATAGTACATGGATTGTGTATTTATTTCCAATTTACTATACATAATCTGTTAACAAATTTATATACTCGTAGTTAATTATATATGGGCATTTTTCACAATGTCAAATAAAGATTAGTCACACATTTTTTCAATTGACCTACCACAACTGGATACCTAGAGCCGCCTCTGCAATGTACATTTGTTACGTATAAATTTTATTAAATTAGCGACCGGTTTCGACACGTCCGTGTCATTATCTAGCTATTACAAAAAATGTCTAGAAATTGTTACATAGTGAATGCCAAAGAAATACAAAAAACAATAATAATATTAATAAAAATGCATAACAATAATAATAAAATATTATTGAATTTTATAAAATATATTATGATAAAACTATACTAACAGACCGAACGATTAGTCATAATAGACCCGGTATAGTTTTACATGACAATATTATAAAAATAACTTATATCATTGATGTCGCTATTCCAAATTCCTGTAACATTCAAAAATGTGTTAATGAAAAATACACAGATTTAGGAAACGAAATAAAAGAATTTGGCATTCTCAGACTATAAAAATATTACCATTCGTTATTTCGGCTACTGGCATCATACCTAGCTCTCTCATTGAAAATTTAGGCGTATTAGATCTATCAAAAAATTTATATATAAAGATGCAAAAGTCGGTCATTTTGAATACATGTAGGATAACGAAAGATTTTTTAAATATTTATGTTGAGGGATCAGTAGGATTTATAGGCCCTGTTAGAAGTTTTACCGAGCCGAACCCTCTGATATGAAAATATCTGGAGTCGGTGATTTTTTTTTCCCATTTGATCTCTGGTGAGTTGACGTGTTGTTGTTCTTGTATTGTTTTGTATTTATTTTACTTATATAATGCACTTGCATAGTGTTGATTGACTAGCTGATCATTTGTGGAAAAGTGAGTGGAAGGGTTTAGTTTTTCCTATAATAAATAATAATAATAATACTTTGATGACTTGTATAGCGCCGTTTTTGTGCAAAAACACCTCAAGGGCGGGGGGGAAGATTATGGGGAAGATTTAACCCGGACAACAAAATCGGAAGCATAAAAAAAATTATAAAAACTGTTTTTTATATGCCTACTCACTGTCAAAACCAAAACTTTTAATTAAATAAATGTATTCTCAACGGTGTTTAATATTTCAATGTTGTGACAGCCCTCATCAGTCGCAAGTCGGAAGAGCCGGCCGTTAGGGAGTGTGCTCATTGAATTGAAATATTTCCAATATTTGGGGAAAAATTTTTTTTTCCTAAATTCTTACAATTTTATAGGGAATTTTAGTTTACATGTTAATTAAATCAATACCTCTCTAATAATTATTTCATATGGAGAAGATGCAAATTTACATAAAACTTTGAGATCTCTTTTGACATTTATGTATTTTGAAACTAAAATTAGCATAAATAGTAGTGGTTAAACCCAGTAAAAAGCTCATAGGTTACTTATAAAATCAAATTATTTTAATCGTGGATATCCGCCAGTTTTTAAAAAGCCGTTCATATAATGTTTATCAACACATTAGGGAATCTCAAGGGAAAATTCCCACATTGTAGGGAAAAATTGAAAGCCAGCTACCACATAAACGGCAAAGATAAAACACGCTATTTGTAATATGTCATCGGGAATGTTCGTTGTTGTCGATCGGGAGACCTCGGGCGTTTATGCCCGGATATTAGCATCAAACCACTTGTTCAGTAACGTTTTGGCGGAATTGTCTACAAAATACGACGAGGGCGACACAGTTGACCAATTTTTTAACTATTTTAGTAAATTTCGACAAAATCGTTATCTCTGCTACCCTCTTAAACTTGTGATACACCCGAGTGGGCGCCTAGAGACTAGAGATTGACCAATATTTGATCATATGGCTGAACCAGTGAATGCTAAAATACTTTGCGAAATGATTACTGCGCAAGATGTGAAACAGAATGCGTAAAGCGCAGAAACGTTACCTTCAAAGAAACCGATTGTTCGGAGATTAATAACAAGAAAACATAAATACTATTTTGTAAATCTAACGCAGCTGCGTATACATTTGCGAACCGAAACGCGGTCCGAACCTCGATTTGTGGTAAAGGAATGAAGCAACGGAAGCGGCGTTTTGCGCCATTTGCTGTTGCTTCGTTCCTTTCCCATAATTCACGGCTCGGCTCGGGTTTCGGTTCGCAAATGTATATGCAGCATAAGGCGATGCACTACGTCGTGTAATATTTTGAATTTTATCAATAACACACTTTACGTAGATGACGATAAGGCTTAAATTCCCGCTTAACACCATCCATCTGTTTTAATTTATGCAAGAAAAAAACATAGCCAAAAAGTGCCTTTTATTTTATTTTGCGGATTCAACACCATCCATCTGTTTTGATTTATGCAAGAAAAAAACATAGCCAAAAAGTGCCTTTTATTTTATTTTGCGGATGTTCAGGCACAAATATTTAAATGTTTTTCGATCATTTTATAAATAACTTAATTCGCCACATTATACAATAAAACCATAATCGAAAATGGGTTCGTAAGAAGAGATTTTGAACTTTAAAGCAGTTTTCATAGGCCTTATACATTATTTTTTTTTATTGGTGCCCTTTTTTACTCATTTAAAGTACGCTCTAGCGCAAGGCTGCCCAACCCCAGGCCCGCGGGCCACAATGTGGCCCGCGAACGAATTATAAGTGGCCCGCGTGAAACATTTTCAAAAAACCCGCCAATACGCCAATTTGAAAAAGTGTCGCGGGCCCGCGGTAAAACAAACAATGCAGCTTACGCGCGGTCACCAGTGTTCAGTGTTCAACATCAACAAATCAACAAAATGTGAAGTCTAAATGTCAACTTTTAACTATAAATCTGACAGGAATATTTTAAACGTCAAATAAAACATTACAAATGTTTCAAAAATTTTATTCAAAGTTTACATTCTTTTTTACATCGTTTACATTCTAATTATTTAAATGGATGTGAAAAGAGCAGTTCGTATTATTTGAAATATTAATACCTCCGTTTTTTAAATCGGAGGAAATGAAATGCTGTTCAAATTAATAGTATTCTCGGAAGTCAATGAGGCTGCACTTCCATTAATGGCAGTTCCAATAATGTTTGAAACATTCTTCTTATTGCTAATGCTCTCTTCCACGTAACCAGTCGCCACAGCTGCCGATTTCCATCCTACTTGTCGTTGGATTTGATCAATTGTCATGCCACTATTTGCCATAATGGTAGCGGATGTACGTCGAAACGCATGTCCTGTATATTTCTCAGGATCGTTTAATTTAAGATAGCGTGCGATTTGTAAGGGGCATGATCCAAATGTGTTAATACCAACCACTTGATTGGTGCACTTACCCTTATCATACCGTAAGAAAACCCTGTCTGTAGTTACATTTTGGGGTCGCAATGATAAATATTGCTTCATCAAACGCACATAATTAATTGCACCACTGTCGGCAACAGTAAAACGTCGAGCCTTCACTGTTTTAGATGGTCGGATGGTAATAAGCAATACACTTCCTTCTTCTTTGATATCATATAAGCGTAAATCGCACAATTCACATCTTCTGCAAGAGCCAAAGATTCCGCAAATAGCTACCACCTTCAAAAATAAGTACGTAATGTCCGGTGCTTCTGTGAAAAACTTCCGCAAATCATCTTCTTTGAATACATACGCCTTCTTAGCAACGTCATCCTTGCTAATTGCCTTCATGAATGCATGCACTTTCACAAATGATTTTAAATCAACCCCTTTATTTATCCTCAACAGACATTGCAATTTCGAATGTATGGCCCACATAGTCGATGCTTTGTACTGTTCCGACATTTTCTGAAGGTAAGCAAGCACAACTCGTTCATCTACATCTACTACGTTTTGCTCCTCCATCCATGTTGTGAACCTTTCATATTCTTTTAAAAATTGCCCGTGTTTTAAAGACCTGTTTATCCACTTATACTTTAATATACTATTTTTCTAGGCTTGTAAAAAGACTTATCTAAAAAATACTCGATTATTTCAAAGGCCAGGATGTATTCTACTCACAGTATTTAATTAAAGCATCTGAAACATTTCTAGGCGACCAAATTTTCAAACCAAAAACACATGATTTTGCATTACTATGTATTGCATCGCCTTAAGAATTAAATTACAGCCGAACCATTTTTACCTGTGACGGTTCTACACAAGGGGGACAGTCCCCGATATATATTCCCAAACCTGCTAAAAACCAGTCGATGGTTTATCTACACCAAAATAATAAAAAAATATAATATAATAATTTATTCTGGATTAATATCAAGTGAGTTTATATACGAATTTGTATTTTTTTATTGGCATTATTTTTGCAGTGAAAGATATTTTTAGTTCGCGTTACTCTATTACAAACATTAAAAGAAATCAATTGGAACAACGCAGGGATTCCAAAAAGGGAATTGATGATTGAAAAAATGATATCACATACCAATCTTCCGTCATTGTTAATTTATTATTCTTTGAAATTCCCAGCAGCAAATTTTTCAGCGGGCAACCCATGTCATGAGTTATCTGATTACTAACATGAGTTAACCGATTGTTAACATGAGTTAACTGATTATTAACATGAGTTAACTGATTATTAACATGAGTTAAGTGATTATTAACATGAGTTAGCTGATTATTAATATGAGTTAACTTATTATTAACATGAGTTAACTGATTATTAACATGAGTTAACTGATGTTAACTAGTAACATACAAGTGAATATCCCGAACATTCGAGCGAAGAGCATCTAATATTACAGTGATTAGTCTAGGGAAATTTCCTTAGATCTACGGAAAAACAGCATTTTTTTAGGGAAAGCACAAAATCTAGGGAACTTTCCGCGTGACGTACAGATGGAAAACGAACCGATGGACAGAGAGAGACGATCTGTCAGCCAAGCAGATCCGTGTATGATTCTGGGCATTAATGTTATTGCACGCCCTTGGTACAGCTTGGCTCTGCTCTCATAAGATAAGACACTATCTGTTTATCACCAAAAGAAACAATGTTTTAAATTCAGAAGTAATCCTAAAGGCTTCTTCACTGCAGGTAACTTTAGCCAGTAAAGATAATACAGGTAAACAATGTTTTATATGCGTGGCTTTGTTTATATAATTGGCATTGACGGCTCCGTGGTAAGGTAAGTCAAGGTTCTCGACTAGCAAGCCGAAGATCGCGGATTCATGTCCCGGCGTGCGCAAGTTAATTTAATGTGATTGATTTGTGTTATGTCACAATTTAATCATTTAATAATGCAGCGACCTTGTGGTGATTTTGCACATAAACGGCGCTATAAAAATTATCCAATTATTATTATTGTGGTATATTTGCGACACATTCCAGAGTGAAAGATACTCTCAGTATCGCCCTGGTATAAGACTACCGTTCAAAATCGAAGCCTGAAATTGCTTTAGTCGTATTTGGTGACCAGATCTTAATAGCCAGGTACTTCCCCCGCCATTCTCTTCCCCTCCCCTTCACCATCAACCTCACAACATAGCCCGATTGGGGATGCCATAGTCTCACTGTCTGCGGATGGTTGGGGGCAGTTGAGACTCCTGTGCGGTATTCATAAAATAAGACCCGTGGTCAGGCTTGAATAATCTATTTACTAGTAAATAAAAATGTATACGTTTGTTCAAAATCTAAAATCTCCGAAAGTTCTTCACCGACTGCTTTAAAATTTTGACACAACGTTGCATTCGAATATGCGTGTGTTTTTATATACCTATATTATATAGATGTCACCTGTAACAGGTAAAAACATGCGTTTTTTGAAAAACACCGCTATCTGTTGGACTTAAAAGCAATTCGCGCTATTGTTTCTTTATCAGCACAGAGAGACTAAGCCACAGCAACGCGTAGCGGGTATACAGCTAGTAAATAATAATTATGCTGTCTAGTTTTCAGCACACGAAAATAAATAAATAAATGCAATAGATCAAAAAAAAAGCTTTCATTTAAATATTGAAAAAAAAACTAACCATCACGCCGTTTCCCCGCAGGAGTAGTCAGAGAGGACAGACCGCCAAACAACTCGGTCTTGGCACACACTCCTTGCCTCATTCACATTCATACATCGTCTCATACATACTCTTCTATTGTTCTGACTCTTGACATGGCCCGAATCAAGTATCTAATTCACTTGATCGTGCCATGTCTCCCTCGGGCGTCCCCGACTTCTGCTACCATTCACATTTGCATCGTATATTCTCCTTACACTCCTTTCTTCGCTCATTCGCTCTACATGCCCAAACCATCTAAGCGTCCCTTTCTTGATCTTACTCATTACACTTACATCAGCCATGCACTCTTTGCGGATCCCCACATTACTCACACGATCAAACAAGGTTTTACCACACATACGCCTCAAGGATCTCATTTCTACAGCATTCAGTCTACTTTCATCCTTTCACTGCCAGTTCCATGCCTCTCTTCCGTACATCAGGGTAGGTACCAGCACTCCATTGTGGACTGCTAGCTTCGCTAATACAAATATAATATGTAGTATAATTTTAACGTTATAAATAATTTTCAACACGAGAAAGAAATAATAAAATCAGAAATTACAAAGTACTGAGTTCCAGACAAAATTTCTCTTGAAAACATCCGATTTGATTGAATTCTGGCTAAGAAGATGTATTTCCTTTGAAGAATTTGAGAGAAATTTGGTCATTGTGAACCGTTGTTTGTTCGTTGGCGATCTGCAGCCATGCTCGGGAACGAAGACAAGGCACTATCGATAAAACCTTCATCGACTTGAGACGTGCTAGATGCAATGTTGGGGAAAGCAACATCAGAGGCTGTGCGAGGAGAGGCAGGGCATGCAATATGTTTTTCTTTTTCATACGAAACTCTCTCAAACGCAAAGGCGTGAATCAGTAAACATCATATTGATAACGTACCGTTAGAACAAGAAAGAAAAACATCCCTGCTTTAGTCTAAATAAGCCGTCTAGATAAGAGACAACAAACAAAAAAGATTCAAACAAAGTAAATACTCTGGAGAAAACATTTTATATCTTTAAATACCAGCAATTTTATTCTTACACGAAGTAAAATATAATATTAATAATAATTCTGATAAGAGTATCTTGAAAAGTGGGTCGAGGGATAGAAAAAAGTACATGTTTATCTTGCCTAGCATTTAAAATAATAATGATAATAATTTTGCATATTTGTTTAATGCAACATATTAGCGGATGATCTCAAACTTCTGATGCAAATAATCTCTCACCAAGACTGCTTACAAATGCAATCTGACCACGATGCCATAGAAGAATGGTCAGAAAAAAACATGTTGGAATTTATTTCTTTTTAAATGCGTAACAATGACCTATACCCGTTCCCAGAAGTCCATAGTTTTTTAGTACGCCATCCATTTGATCCCGTTCTCTGGCGTTCTCGGACCACATCCGCGAGTCGAACTCCCGAACTGAACCTCAACTCAACCTGTGATAAACTCCTGGGGTTTATCATCAGAACATGTAAACAGTTAAATTAACCAGATGCAATGATAGCCATGTTCGATGGCGTTATAAAAAATAAAGCTGGAGTATGGTGTGTGTGGACCCAATATAAACATTCCGGAAAAATCCAGAAAAAAATCCTCAGGTTCATGCCCCATATAGACTTTTTTATGTTTTTTAATCCAGATAAAAGAAAATTACATATTCACTTATTTAACTAGAAATAACTAATACATTACACATAAATACATTATCCATATAACAATATTATTCACTTTCAGTGTTTTGTTGATTGAGCATAAAAGTGAACTTTTTTTTAAAATGTACTATACTTTTTAATTTTGTTTCGAAGGCAATTATATATGTTGCCCCCCTCGTAACCAATTGATTGCTTGCCATAGTGGGTAATGGCTATGTATGGTGTTTAAACGTATGCTATCGTGTTGCCGTGTAAAGTGTGTGTGTACTTGGGACGTTTTAATGAGTTCTGTATTTGTATGTATGAGTTTATTTTTTATTTTGTATTTAAGGAGACATGTATTATATTCATATTTTATATATTTTTGTGGAAATTTCTAGGTTTGAAGTGCAATAGCTTTTTGATTACTTTGTTTTGTGTTACCTGTAGTTCATTTATATATGTTTCATATGCGTTTCCCCAGATTTCAATAAAGTAGTTTAAATGTGAATGTACGAGGCTGTAATATAGACCTTTTTAAATATTATTTGGTAACAGATATGATAACCGGCTAAATACTCTAATTAAGGAAGTGATTTTATCTTTAATATCTCGAATATGCTGTTTAAAGTGTTTTATCAATGCACAGCCCGCGATATTTCTGCTGTATCAGGATTTGCAGGACTTACTTGAGGCAACAAATAGATTTACCCTAAAAATCAGACGTTATGCAAATCTTGCAATACTTAGTTTAAATATAATTCATAACTCTGTTGATAGCCCATTCCTCTTTGGAGGAATTCTCAGAAAACTTCAGCTGTAGTCGTCGCCATGACTTGTTCAAGTTACCACACGGCAGAACAGATGTTCTAGCACAATATGAATGAAATTTCTGAAACAATGGATGCATTTAATTTATCTTTAAGTAGCCTTAAGACTTACTTTAGCCTTATTTTGTATATGTATCTTCCCAGATGTTAAGAGTGTCAGAATGAGAAGATTGTAGTGTAAATGGATTAATAATTTGTCGGACAATAATAAATTTAAACAATTAAAATGTCAAGAAATAATTTTCTCTCGGTTGCATTGGGAAGGTAGATGAAGCTACTCCAACTACATATTTATAATCTGATCTAATATCTGATTATCAAAAAGCTCTTATCAACAGGATGTTTCGAAGTGACAACGCATTGCGACATATGCTAGTTTATTGAGTAGCGACATTTTATATTTCATACAGAATTCTTACGTTACTGTCAGATGACGCTATACACGTCAAGCGTTTTTGTGCATGGCCTATATCACCATATCGCTCGCCATACAGACATGTCACACCAGACAATAATATAATAAGTGTGGGCATGGCCTAGATCAAGGCTGCCCAACCCCAGGCCCGCGGGCCACAATGTGGCCCGCGAACGAATTATAAGTGGCCCGCGTGAAACATTTTCAAAAAACCCGCCAATCCGCCAATTTGAAAAAGTGTCGCAGGCCCGCGGTAAAACAAACAATGCAGCTTGCGCGCGGTCACCAGTGTTGCCAACGACGGCGATTTATCGCTATTTAGGTTACTCAGAACGAGAATCAGCGACGAAAAAATCTAACCTGTTGAACTTACTTTTGAAACAAAAATACACCGGTTTTCGACATAATATTTTTTGCGTCGAAATGGAATCCTGTAGCCACCCCCCACCCCCCCATAGATTTCAAATATTTTATATTTTGTGCGGAGCACTTATTTAGATTTTTTTTTGTGGGGAATTATGTTTTATAGAAATTCTCTAACAACCCCCCCCCCATGGAAATAGGAACCGTAAGGTATTCAGTGGCCCGCCAGTGATTCAAAATCGTCAATTTCGCCCAACTGCTAAAAAGGTTGGGCAGCCTTGGCCTAGATGATTTGCTGTGATCTGGTAATCGGGTGGTATTTGAAAATGATGCGATTAGGGAGCTGCCGTTGTCATGCGACTGTCAGCTGTCAAGATAAAAGAACCCGTAAAAAGGATTAAAATTCAGTGTTCTTCCACTCCTCTAGCACATGCTAATGGGAAGGGGGAGATTATAACTCCGTGAGAAAGGACAACATATAATCTGTATAGACCACGCCCAAAAAACGCTAATATAGCGTCGTCTGACACAGGCTTTATTCATGATTCGTGAGTCTTCGTCTTCTGACATTCAACTTTGGATATTGATCTCTTTAATTTTTGAACAAATACTAGACCGCGCGACCAAAACATCAATTATAGACTTGGAGAAGAAATCATATGGTGAGGGTATGCACAGAAGTCATGGGTATTTAAATTAATTGTCAATCAAAGAATTGAAGAAAAATACTTATCTACTTATATTATTGTCGGCGCCACTCGGTGCATCTCGATAAAATTTAATAATAAATGACTATCAACTGACTATCACTGAGAATCAACAAATAAAAATAAAATGAAGAACGATTTGCATCCCAAATTCACCAACTTCTAACGTGTCTTTTATTTCAAGGACCCTGATACCCATTAGGTACGAAGTAGAGCTTTCAATCCCGGGATCTCGAAAACCAGATTCCGAGAATCCCGGACTTTTGTCGGCACCGTAATCCCGGTGATGCGCATGTCTTAATCCCGGGCTTACGGGATTTTTGTTGGTTTCACTGTGGGAATATTTTGTATCGTCAACATCGTCGCTTATTGCATAATATTCTGATTAATTATTAATATTATTTTCATGATTCTAGTGCGAATAAATATTTTGGTGTATGTTACATTTATTGCGCTGTTTCTTAAACGCGCTGCGTTTTTAGAAACTATTCGATCAGTGTGTTGAGCATAATACAGATACAGTGATTACATGAATCGTGGGATTTAGGTCTACAGATTGCAGAAGCAGAAAGATACCACCTCAATATCGGAAGCTGGAACCTAATACAGATCAATTGTGTTATATTTTAAGAAGTCTCGATATTCCAAATAATGGGGTAACCCATAAATGAAGCCGGTACCTATTACAACATTAACGTGATACGTCTCGTTCCGTACATAAATGCATTATAGGATTTAAGAGTCCCGGAGCAGAATTTTTTTATTGATTTTATTTTTAAAAGTCTCAATATTCAGAACGAGGTTCCCTAAAGGCCGGTATCTATACTATCTATTACAGAACAATGTACTGGACCGTCTAACAGATATTTATTAATGCATTGCTTCTGAGAATATAAAACATATTTTTTCACATAATAATCAACCTCACTAGGACTAAGCCTTTGTTGAGGTTAATAATAATTTACACACTCGAGTGAAGATAAAGATAATCAGTACATGCATAAACACAAAATATTACAAGGAGAGAGAAAAAAAATCATTTTACACGAGTGGCCAGTTGGGTACTTAGAATGCAGCGTAACAATATTTGAACCATATCAGAATAATAAATCATTATTCCCATTAAATATAATGTCTGCACAAATACAAGAAATAAAGTACACGAAGAAATCTTAATGATATAAAATATTGCTAATTTATTAAAAATCTGGTAAAATTATTCGTATTCCTGTTAAAAACGGGACTGTAGGCCTTTAACGAATCAATTGAATAATGATTAAAACCAACTATCAGTAAAACACGAATATAATATAATATAATCATAAAAATCATAATATTTTCCATTTTCAGTCATTATTATGCTATATACTTGTTATAATGCTCCTGTATGATTTACCTTGCATGTAAAAGCCGTCAAGGCGAGAACAAACAAATAAGTTATTTTTAGTACTAGTTTATTTCTCTTTTATTGCAATGAATTAACTCTACCTTAACTTATCTATTCACCTACCTACCTTTCATATTATGTTTACTTTTATTTTTATTTTTATAGTCTATCTTTTTCCATTTAAAAATGTTTCAAATCAAATCAAAAATTATTTATTGTAAAATAAAAATTACATAAGGTGTAGCTTATGGGTAGACTTATATTTATACTTATATTTATTTCTGTATGTTATGTTATGTAAAAGCTTGTTATGTAAAAAAACTTGTTATGTAAAAGCCCACCAGGGCGTTGAAATTAATAAAATAAAAATAATCTTTATCAGGATAAGCGCACCTGCGTGAACACGTGTTCCGATATATTCTGAATGTACTAATATTTTATTAGGAAATGGCATGCCGTCACGTTTTTAACAGGAATACGAATAATTTTACCAGATTTTTAATAAATTAGCAATATTTTATACGAAGGAAAAAAACATCGAGAGAGAGTTTTTTTTAATGTTATTTGGCGATGTTCAGGCACAAGTATTTCAATGTTTTACGATCATTTTAAAGAACTTGATAAACGAAAAGGGGTTCATAACTAAGAGATTTTGAACTTTAAAGCAGTTTTTCAAACCTGATACTTTATTTTTTTCTGGGCGTATAAAAAGATTTATCAAATAATGCTCGATGTGCTATTCGAAGCATTTAATTAAAACATCTCAAATATTTCGAAGCGATCAAATTTTCAAACCAAAAACACATGATTTTGCATTACTACTCTTGTCCTGCCTTAAGGAAGGACAAGATTGAAAAATAAAATGGCAATTCTCTGTTAACACAAACACCTTAACAATCCAAGGAAAGGGAATTAGAAGACTTGATATAATCCGTAAGAATATTAAAGTGGAGCCTGATACAAATAGTTTTTTTGACCAAAAGATGTTTTTGTGTATTATGCTCAGTGTTCATATGTTCAATGAAGATAGTATGTAATGGAGATGTACTTTTATTCAATGCAAATATAGTAAATGAATGGGGAATTTGTGATTATAGAAGCAGAATAGATAGATACATGAGTATAATTTATTGATATGCCAAACAGGGTCCCTGAAAATAGAACCAGTTTGGTTTTGCTTAGTTCCTACCGAGATGTCATTTATCCAGTTCCTACCAATCCCAAACCATAACATTGTTGAAAAGGTATTTGAAATTTGGAACAATGGCAAGAACATAGTGCAAATTCGAGTGCATTTGTTTTGAAAACAGAAGAAGGATTGTGACTACTTTGGAAGCAAGCTGTTGGTGTTTTTTCGTGTGCATAATTTTTGAAAAGAAGTAAGTTGACGATCTTGAAAGTGCATCGTTTTAAGTACTCATTCGTTTTTTTGTGGCGATAATTACCTCGAGGTATTACGGTGGAACTCACTATATTGTGACTATGTTGTGTGCTTCCTCGCAGAGAGTCGGTGGTAATTAATTGGTTTCCCGTTCCTTCCATCCATATCTTGTTCATTCCTACACATACTATCACCCAATTCCAGCAAACACCAATTCATTTCGTGTCGTTTTGAATTATCTACAGTCCGCTTTCATATTCATGTTCATCTGTAATTCTTAAGCGGTTTCCGATGCAACAGTACCTAGTGCAGATATGAATAACAGGAACAGACGGAACAGTTAACACATACCTCTGTGGTAGGGCAGGTTGGGCCCCCCGCACGAGTCCCCGGCGTAGCGGATCTCGCAGTAGCAAGTGCCGTTGAGGCACTCGCCCCGCCCGCTGCAGCCGGCCAGGCAGCCGGCCATCTCCTCATAGCCACCGCCGGAGAACAGCGATAGGGCTGCGCGCAACATGCTGGCGCAGCGCGCTAGCGGACCTGCACACGAAACAACACACAACATTAGACAATGAAGCAGGGGGAACTGATATATCAATCACTTTGAACATCACAAAATAATATTTCATTTTGTTTTTAAAAGATACATAAGGAAAACAACAAAAACCTTACTGATAAACGCGCTCCTAAATCTATACAACTGATAAACAACCATTAATGTATCGTAAATGGCTGTCATAAATATCCAAAACACGCCCACCACCAAGGGGGTAAATATATAAAAAAAATCATACTAGCAGCAAAAAAAACTTTGCCGTCTAAAATCTGCTTTGTTAATGTTAAATATATCATCGAAATGATTATATTAAACAATCAGTCCTGCAGGCCGGGAAATAAAACAGTATAATTTCGATGACGGAGATAAACATCCACGAATCAGTCTGAAGAAATGTTATACATTTCTTATACAAGGGATGTGTGCACATCCCTTCTGACCACGGAAGTATTTTTTCGCATAGATGGTGCATTGCGAGCATGGCCAAAGAGAAAATCAGTAGGATATAGCCACGGGTAGGAGTCGTACTTCCTCAGGTAGAGAAATCTCATCCATTCAGCCCTCTGAGACCTAAAATGGATATATTAGAATATCCCAAAGATATTAGAATAACGAGATGTGCTATGCGCAGTTCGTACTGAGTAGAATTGTTTTGCCGAGTGTCGCCGGTTTTGTTCACCAATACTACTGCACACCTTCGCTTACGCTAAGGCATCGCTAAGGTATCCGCACTAATACATAGAACAGATTTCTGTGCGTACACGTCCCGATACCGTTCAAAGTACCCTAATTAGGTAGTACTCCGGCTACGGTCCGGCGGCCAACATAGCATATCTCGTTCTTCTAATATCTTTGGAATATCCCGATAGAAAGTTCCATACCGATGAACTAACCATTTTCCTGGAAGGGTGCGCCGATGAAAAATATCTTTGATAAAGGAGCGGTGGGCCAAAAAAGACGAAGAATAGGTTAATCATTTGACAATTGGAAGAAGCACACTAAAAAATTACAAATTGAAAATTTTCAGAAAAGTAAAAGGTCAAAATTATACGGTATTGACGAAATTCTGTCATAAATCATCACTTACATTATTCGAGATCTCAACGGCTGGGGTGACAAACTAATGAAAATATTCCACAATAATTGAATTGAACATTTCATAAATAATAATACGATAACAGCTATAATTAATGTGTCCATTTAAATACGATTAGATCGGAATTTAATAAGGGTCTATCATAACAGTGTCAGTTTAAATACACAACCCCACACTAAACTTATTCAGATATGAACAACTCCTTCGTAAAGTAAAAATCTCGAGTAATATTTATCAAACTTAACGAACCTTAGTAACTTTGCAAAATCGCACGTCGAAGAATCAGAATGAAGAAAATAATTAAGGTCACAAAGCACAAAAACTGTAGGGGTCAATTAGACACCGTGAGAAAAAACCAAATAGTGGAGGCTCTAAAAGAGTGCCATGTGGAAAGCCGACGATAGTCTGTTCGTCTTGAATGAGGACAATAAAACGACCTCAAGACCTCAAGTGCCAATTTAACAATAAACTCTTATAAATTTGAAATAAAAGCAACAATTGTTTTCTGGCAAGAATAAGCACTACGCGAATGGAGAGAATACTGAACGCTGAACGCAAAATAAACGTAGACGCGGTGGATAGTTCCGAAACGCTTGGTCAGTTAATTTTCAAAATGTCAATAAGCAAAAAATTCCGTGGATATATGAACAACCTCCTGATGTTACACTTCACTTGAATCATATTGCACTGGTGTGCATTTTTAGAGCGTGAGATTGTTGCAAAATGTTAATTCCCAGAGGTAACGACCCTTGGATGACTTGTCCGGTATTATTTTGCTAGAAAAACGATGTGTCAAGCTTTTATCGAATTGGGTGCATTGTCCTATTATTCCCAACAACCTCTAGTCGACTTAAAAGAATGCATTTTTGCATTTTTCGAGCGTGAGATAATTACAGCAGGTCAATTCTCAGTGATAACGTCCCTCGATGACTTGTGTAGTGTAGTTATTCTTTTGCTAGAAAAATGATGGAACACGCTTTTATCAAACTGGGTGCAACAATTTCCAGTTCTTTATAATTAGCCGTGTTGCTTTTCCTCTTTTACGTGAGTGCCGCACAAGAGTCTCTAATTGTCCGAAGGCAACGGGACTATGTCATCTCTCATTGGGGTAAGTTGTGAAGCTGGGGATGGGAAATAGATGTGAAAGCAATTCAAATGAATATTTGAAAAACGTAGCTCATGGTGGAAATTGTGCTGGAGATATTGTTTTTACACGACTTCGTCACTTATGTCGTTAAGATTCCCACTTTATTTTAGATACTTGATAAGGCAAATTCAACCGCAGGTTTGTCCAATACGCCAGAACCGCGCGTCGCATATTTTTGTGCACGGCTGCTTCACTTACGTCGTTAAGATTCTGGCTTTATTTTAAGAGAATGTCTCGTCTACATGCATTTATGTAATTATGGGCCTTTGACCTGTGAAGTATCTATATAAATAATATAATATGAGAACGGCCTCGCAAAATAATTATTTTGTTGTATTCAGATAATATATAGATTACACTGAAGCTAGGTACCGATAATATACCTTCTTGCAAAGTTACATTCATTTAGCACTGAACAAATAATCCATCGAAGTGAAATCTATACCGATTTGAAAGAAAACTGATGTTGCTAAATTTCTACATTATAATTATCATTATGCCTAATGTTAAATGTAACAAAAAATTATGAAAAAATAATTCAAATTAAAGTTTATAAATAATATTGTATCAGACAGGAGTGTATGACACACAAGACTGTAAGGGGCCGGTGATCCCAATCTGTGGAGGCGGAAGGCGTCGTCCTTCAGTGGCGTGGAGGGGTAGAACGGGGCCGTCTCTGAAGCCGCTGTAGAGCTGGTCCGAATGCTGTTTTCTTGTTCTTGAGCTGATTCCGAGTCTGGTCCGAAGGGGTAGGCAAGTCCGTGGTCCAGGGTGAGGCGGGGGTCAGAGTGAAAGAAGGCGAGTAGAAGCAGAAGTCGGAGCGAGGTAGAGGGCAGAGCAGAGAGAGAGGTGTTGAGCTGGTGGAGGTTGCTGGCTAACTGTCTTTCCAAGGGGCTGTTGCCCGTTTTATAGGACCCCGGCGGCCTTCGCTGACCGAGCGACGTTCACACGGGCCCGCTTTCTCTTTGATTCCTGGAATCGAGGCCCGTGTTTGTTACGTGCCCGCGGCCCGCCGCCGGGTTGGCTACCGCCCCTCGGCCGGTAATTTCGGGCCGTGGTCATTTGTGACGCTATGCCGGCGCATGGCGCACGGCAAGGCTTCCCACTACGTTTTGGCACGGTTCTAACAATCGTGCCCGAATTAAATATGAATATGATTTTGCCAGCTCTCATAGTATACTTCTCTGCCCGTGTCCCCTAGCCAAGCTCCGACGTTTCATTTATTGTTTACATAGAGGTTCAGACATACATTTTATACATTTCTTTCATTATACATAACAATTTCACATACATAGAGGACAGTTTATTCAGTTTAAGGACAGGCAAAGTTAAGGCAAATGGCAGATTTTAATATGGGGTGACGTCGGCTGATATCGGAGCAGTACGTCCGTTACAAATATATTATAGATGCTTCCAGACGCACCAACTCTGCATTATTATTGTCAAGCCAAGTGTAATATTCTAATTATTCACACATTTAAATACCGAAACAAAGTAGAATGACGACAAAATCAATAATTTTATCAAAATCAGGGAAGAAAACGGCCCTATGACGGCAACTCTAATATATTTTATCTACAGCGTAATCGGTTGTTAGTCGTTGTGAAACGTCAAATTAAAAAAGTTAATTTAGATATAGTTATTAAATTCATTATTTTAGGTATATGTTTATCTTTTTTTAGATACATCCCCAAACAGTTTTTTGTTTTAATTACGCTAAGTCATATGACAAGAGTGTTTACAAAAAAAGCTGCTACACGACTGATTGTCTGCAGGTTCCACCTTATTATATTATTTGCTGTGTAATGAAACGCTGTTTGATCAAAGATGGAGAATAGACTTACATTTATTTCATATAAGTTTACATATTAAATACATAGATGGCAGCACTAGTCTTATATTGTTGTTATCATTTCAACACCCCCACTATAACTAACAATATAAATACAATTAAATTAAACAATTTGCACACCTAGTTTATCCAAAAATTTATAATGTTTTGTGGAACCCAAACTTTTGGTAAACAAATCAGCAGGCATTTCAGCTGTTGGCAAATACTTAACATTTACAATATTATTTGCTACACATTCTCTACAAAAATGATATTTAATATCAATATGTTTGGTGCGCTTATGAAAAACTGGATTTGCTGTTAACTTTTGCGCACTCTGATTGTCATTGAAAATATCAATAGTATACATTTTTTGAGTTATTTCATATTGTAAATTTCTCAAATAAATTGCTTCTTTGCAGGCTTCGGTGATGGCCATATATTCAGCCTCACTACTAGATAGTGCAACAGTATTCTGTTTTTTTGTTTCCCAAGATATAACACAACCAGATAAAGTAAAACAAATTCCAGTGTATGACCTCCTATCTATAATGTTTCCGCCCCAATCAGCATCTACAAACCCTTTTAATATTGAGCTTCCACTAGCGGAATACTTTAAACCATAATCTTTAGTACATTTTAGGTATCTCAATAACCTTTTTACATAAGAACAATGTTCTTTGGAATAACAATTATTAAATTGGCTTAAAAAAAACAACCGTATATGCAATGTCCGGTCTGGTTAGAACCGCTAAATACATAAGACATCCAATTATTTGTTGATATGGAAAATTACCAACACAATGTTCATTTTTTGACACATTTAACTTTGTTTTCATTGGAGTCTGTGCAGGTTTACTTTGGCTCATATTAAACTTATGCAACAGCTGATCAATATAATCTTTCTGACTTAATATTATTGTTTGCTTAGATTTGTTAACAGTTATGTTAACACCCAGACATTTCTTTATTTCTCCTAAATCTTTTATTTTGAAATGACTTGTTAAGACATCCTTTAAATGCTTAGTTTCATTAGTATCATTTGAAAAAACAAAAAAATCATCTACAAACAATGCGACAATAGTTTTAAACTGATCTTTCATTTTTGTATACATACATGGTTCTATTTTAGATCTAATATAACCTATGCTTAACAAACATTCATCTACTTTTTTATACCAAGCTCTTGAGGATTGTTTAAGCCCGTAAATGGCCTTTTTTAATTTAAGTACTTGACCATTTTGTGTTTTTTCAGAAAAACCTTTTGGTATTTGCATGTAAACAGTTTCCTCAAGTGTACCATTCAAGAAAGCCGTTGTTACATCAAGATGTGTTGTTTTCAAATTTAGTTGTACTGACAATGCAAAAAGTAATCTTAATGTAGTATGTCTCACTACAGGAGAAAATGTTTCTGTAAAGTCCACACCTTCAACTTGTGAAAAACCTTTTGCCACTAAACGTGCACGAAAGCGGACTTTATTTTCACTATCATACTTTTTACGAAGCACCCACTTGCACTGTACAACTCTTCCATCTTTTGGAGCATCACTTAACTCCCACGCATCATTGTCTTTGAAACACTGCAACTCTTCTGTTATAGCCAACTCCCACTGTTCTTTTTCTGGTCCATTTAAAGCGTCATGCAGAGACAAACCAGCCGCATTATCATATGTTTCACTGTCAACGCACAGATTTGATAACCCATACCTCTCTGGAATCTTCCTCTCCCGGTTAGGTCGGCACTGCGGGCTTTCTTTCTCACTGTCTGCATCTTCATAATCACTGGGAACATATGTTTCATCATTATCTATAAAACTGTCCATGAAACTTGAGTGTTCTTGACTAGGCACAGGTTCAATTTCACATTGTTCTGTATCATCAAGTTCCTTACTATCCCCCACTGAATCAATATTCTGACCTTGCACTTCCATTAAATTTTCAGATTTTGATTCCTTCTCAATGATGATCACATCTCTACTAGTCGTTACATTCCTTGTTTCTGGATTGAAGACCCTATATCCTTACCTATAGGACCTATAGGAAAAACTCTTCTGTAACTACAAGAGACGAGTGGATCCTTTCTCAAAAACAGTATACGTGTAAAATTAATTCCAAAAGATCAGACTATTGGAAAGAAAAGATTAACTCTGAGCGAACCGACCCGCGACGTCTTTGGAACTCAATAAAGACAGTAATTTCCGAAGTCACTGTTCCAACGAAAATAGATATTACCCCGGAAGCTTTCTCAATTTTTTTTCGGGAAAAAATTGAATCCATTCGTGCTTCCGCATCTCACGCCTCTCCGCCAATATTCACTTTAAATTCTAAAGGAATTTTGTCTTCCTTCAAACCCACAACGCTGGAAGAAGTAATAAAAATTATTTCAAGCTCGCCTAATAAACAGTGCAGTCTTGATCCCATACCGACATGGTTATTAAAACAATGTTCTACTGTTTTAGCTCCATTCCTAGTTCACGTTTTTAATAAATCACTTAGCACGGGTGACTTTCCTGAACCACTCAAGTCAGCTGTAGTTACACCAATCCTGAAAAATTCAAAACTAGACGCCGATAACTTAGGTAATTATCGGCCCGTTTCAAACTTACCATTTATTTCAAAAATCCTGGAGAAAATTGCTGCCGCACAAATAACCAGTCACTTGAATTCAAATAAATTATTCGCAAAACGTCAATCTGCGTACAGAAAGTTCCACTCAACTGAAACCGGACTACTTCGTATGCTATCAGACATAACTCTGGCCGTAGAGTCAGGTAAGTTATCACTTATCTCACTCCTAGACATGAGTGCAGCGTTTGACACGATTGATCATGAATTCCTCATTAGGAGATTAGAGGAAACATTTGGTTTGAATTCCGACATAAAAAATTGGCTGGTATCCTATTTATCCAATCGCTTACAAGCCGTGAGGGTTGGAAATAAATTGTCCAACTTCGCAACACTATCTTCAGGGGTAACCCAGGGATCCGTTTTGGGTCCACTTCTCTTCATCCTTTTTACAAATGATGTCGCCAAAATAATCGAGTCATTTGATCTCTTGTCTCACTGCTACGCTGACGATCAGCAAGTTTATTTTTACTGCGCTCCAAATGATATCAATAGTCTCAAAATCCGTATAACTGAATGTCTAGAAGCAATAACTCGTTGGATGTCTTCAAACAAGCTGAAGCTCAATCCATCTAAGACTGAGTTTCTCTGGGTAGCCACAAACAAACGTCAACATTTCATAGACAATTCACCTATTACTATTTCCGGCAGCGATATCATCCCAAAAACAACAGTCAAACTTCTCGGTGTCAATTTAGATTCAGACTTTTCGTTTAAAAGTCAAATAAATAGGACTGTGAGCACCGGTTTTTTTCACCTAAGACAACTCAAGTCTGTCCGAAGAAACCTTCCTTCAGAAGCAACAAAACTACTTATCAACTCTTACGTAGTCTCACGTCTCAATTACTGCAACGGCATTTATGCCAGCCTTCCAAAATATCAAATTGACAAACTTCAATCAGTGTTTAATGCAGCAGCACGGCTCATAACCGGGGTTTCAAAATATTCGCACATTTCAGAACACCTTCGTAACCTTCACTGGCTCAAGTGCCCTGAAAGAATCCAGTACAAACTGTGCTGGATGGTGTTTAAATCCATCAATGAAATGGCCCCACCCTACATCTCTGAACTATGCTTCCCGGAAAACACTGGTCTGAGGCAGTCAACGCTTAGATCAGCAACATCAGCAGCTGTAGGCAGACTGATAGAACCTATGCGCAAGCCAAATACTAAGTTTGGTGATCGCGCTTTCGGAGTATCTGGGCCGAAGGCTTGGAATAAACTCCCTCCGGAACTAAGATCCATAACAAGTCCAACAGAATTCAGGTCTAAATTAAAAACTTACCTTTTTAAGCTGTCGTATCCTTAAATTAAATATACCAATCCTAAGAGAAAGTCCAGTTATATTCAATTTTTCAATTAAGTCCTAAATCCTGTATCTAAATTTCGCCAATAAACAATTAGATAATGTTAATTAAGTGTTAATCTCAAGTGACCTATCAGGTAAGTATTGAACTGTATATTTTCTCCATAAATAGTTAAGTAATAACATAGACCACTGTACAAATGTATTATAAGTTTGTACAGCGCCCTTGAGGTGTTTTTGCACAAAAACGGCGCTATACAAGTCATCCAAGTATTATTATTATTATTATTATTTTATATTATCTGGAAATCCTATGAGAATACATTTGGTTGTTTTCTTATCCCACTTCTTTCGCTTTTCTTTAGCTACATGGACCATCACAGTGCTACCGAAAACTCTGATATGACTTATATCCGGTTTGGAGCCAGTCCACAACTCATATGGAGTTTTATTTTCCAATGCCGCTGCCACAATCCGATTCTGCAGGTACACTGCCGTATTGGTGGCCTCACCCCAGAACTCTTTGCCTAAGTTTGCATCAAAAAGTAGACATCTTGCTTTTTCAACTATTGTGCGATTAAATCGTTCACACAATCCATTCTGTTGTGGGGTGTAAGGGTTGCTTTTCTGATGAATCACACCGGCACTATTCAGGAAATCATCAAATTCTTTATTGCAATACTCCAGTCCGTTGTCACTCCTTAATACTTTGACTGTTTTTTTTGTTTGATTTTCCACCTGAGCTTTAAAAATCTTGAAATACTTCAAAGCCTGATTTTTGTGTTTTAAGAAATAAACAAATGTCATCCTACTATGATCATCAACAAATAACAAGAAGTATCTCGAGCCGCCCATAGACACATTCTCCATAGGCCCACATATGTCTGTGTGCACAATATCTAGGAGATTACTGCTTCGTTGGCCACTGTTCTTGAAAGGTAACCGGCATTGTTTGCCTTCACAACATGTTGTGCATGAAGATTTGCTTATGTCAACTTTTTTATCAAGTGATATACCATGCACAGCTTTTTCCATCTGATTCAAATAATCTTTGTTTATGTGTCCTAACCTTCGATGCCAAGTCATTCCTGACACAACTGATGCTGCTAAACAGTCTTGTTTTAGCAAATTCACTTTATATACTCCATTGACCAACACTGCCGTAGCAACCAACTCGTTATTTTTATTATAAACTGAACAACCATTTCCAGTGAAAGATACACGGTTGCCTTTCATAATCAGTTGGCTAACAGATAATAAATTCGTTGTTAGACTTGGTACACAATATACGTTTTTCACCATGATGTCATACTCATGATTATCTGTTTTAGTCATGATTTTTACATCGCCAGAACACAATACTGACACCTTTTCACTGTTTGCGACAACAATTATTTTTTCTTGTTCATACTGCGCATTTATAATCCAACTTTCATTTGCTGTCAGATGTACACTCGCGCCCGAGTCGATATACCAATCGTCTTTGTTAAAATTTCCACTCAGGAACACTGCGCTAAACGCATTAGTCTGCATTCGCTCCTTATTTATCTGATTTGACAAGTTATTTTCTGTATTTGTACACTGGTTCTTGTAATGCCCGATTTGTTTACATCTGTAGCACTTCATATGCTTGTTGACGTTTGACTTTGACAAGCCAGTGCTGCCATTGCTGCCAACATAACTTTTGCTGGCCATAGACATATTCGTATTATTTTTTCCTTTGTACTTTGAAGTTGAACGAATTGCTAAAGCTCCGCTAACTTCACTCCCGTCATGACTTGCTGAATCCATATCTAACAATTTTGTTTTTATGGAGTCTGTCGTTATAGGAATTCCTGAATGTTCTAATGCCATAACCATCGGCGAGAAACGATCTGGCAAACCAGCGAGTAGCAATGATGCTGTCCATGTGTCATTAATTTCGAATCCCGTTCCTGAAAGCTTCTGTGCTGTATCGATAATCTGCGTCACATAAGACGTCATCGAACTGCAATTCTCTCGGCGAATCGAAATTAAATTTCTCAGCAAACTTATTCTCCGTGAAAATCCGTTGTCGTCGAATAATTTTTTTAATTTATCCCATAACTCTTTACTGGATGTAGCATCTTTTACGTGAACATATAAAGACGAGTCGATTGTCATAATCAATTTTGCTTTGGTTTTTGCATCATCTGCAGGTTTTATTTCAATCCCGACTTCTGGCTGCACACAATGCTTCATGCCTTCGAGGATTAAAAAATTCTGTGCCGCAAAACACCATATGTCGTAATTATCACGTCTCGTTAGCTTGGGTACGTTGACAAGATAGTTCGCCGACATTTTTAAACTGCGATATACTAAAGTTGTACACTTTTATTATAACAATCCGTCACGACACAGTTCAATCGCGTTTTGTAATCGTGTTTTTTATACTGGTCAAACAAAAAAAAAACAACAAAATCGCGAAGATTTATAAGCGAACGGCCCATAACCTGTAATGAAACGCTGTTTGATCAAAGATGGAGAATAGACTTACATTTATTTCATATAAGTTTACATATTAAATACATAGATGGCAGCACTAGTCTTATATTGTTGTTATCATTTCAACATGCTGTAATTAATAACTTATGAATAAGCAGCATAATAAAAATATACGTAACAATTGCTAGGAAATTTAGTTTTTTTACCATTAGACGTTGCCATTAGCCATATAATCGTGAATAATTGTCGAAACTTCTTACCCCAGGTTCAAATCTGTGTCCGTTAACTAAAAAGCAGACAAAAGGCGATTTAAAAAAAAAATAACGATAGCAAATCATTATAAGCAATGATTAAACAAGATAAACAGAACATCCTTTGGGCAAAGGAGTTTTTCTTATAAAGCTTGGTTGCTTTACAATGTGCTCGGTGAAAATATAAAAACTATAGGTACGTTGAATCTATTCAAGAAAATAGTAAAAAATTCCATATTGGCTGACAGTGGTGATGTTTGTTGTATTGTCCATGTCGTGGATTCCGTCATGAATCACCTTAGGAGCCCCATATTCGATGTGATCCATCTGTGTATAATAACTGTGTATAACCCAATCACCAACTGACTCGCCTCGGGACCGCCGAGAAGAATGTGGATTATTCCTCTCCGGACCAGCACCAGATGTTTTTCGTTTATATTTTTGTTTTCTCTAAATTACTATGCACATACTATGTAGACAAACAGTCTACACCAGTTGTTTTAATTTTTGTATTTATTTTTCTCCCCTTCTACTAACATAGAAACAGAGGCAAGTACTCCACTAAAAAACTAACATTGTACACAGTAAGCACTCGCAGACTGCTTTCCTAAAAACGTATGCGGGGACATTCGAGGTTTAGCTTCGTTCTTATTAAATGTAGAGTCGTTCTTAACAAAAAAATTAGCGTCCTTGCAAGAGCCCTGAAGGGGTAACCATAAGTTACCTATACCGGGGCGGGTAAGTGGTGGGATCCTCGAATGTGTATAATATGTTGTATTGTAAAGCTGCTCATCTCTTCACAGGAATTCCCTAGTGAGATTAGCAACGGAGAAAAAATTCATGTCGCCGAAGGGATGCCTGTCGGCTGCTCTTTTCGGAGATTTTTTTCAATTTGTATTTATTCTGGTTAGTAATTATTGCTTATAATAATTTGTTATCCTTTGAGCTATGCATAAAAACCTCGTCTCATAAACATTAGTTTATCATTAAAAAAATATAATAACGATGTTTATCGACAGGTAGACTGCGGACAAACTTATCTAGGGAAAAACTAAACATATTTTAGTCGATGTCAACTGTCAAATAATACGAGCGATTTGCGGTCGTGCTTAGGAAGTGTCGACTAATTACAGATAGTGTTGATTAAAAACTTTCATCGTTTCAACGTTGATTAATTTAATTAAAATTGTTTGTGCTAGGGACCCTGAGGTATTTTATGTGCGTATATGGTAGATTACTTAGAAGAACTTTTACTGTTGTCCAGCTATTGTTACGTGAATAAATCCCTTCCTTTCCCTGTCATTGCTGAAGGATTGTCGAGCTGTAAAAATCACCATTTTTATCGACTAAACCCGATGATTTTAAAATAGTAATTCGTCAAAAGTAATGCAATGACTAATGATTAATGAATTTATTCTCACCGTTATATTGAACGATGTCCGAAGCAATCAGTGTCACCAACAGAAATGTGGGATTCTCTCCGTATCTTATCTTTCTCCATAATATGTATTATATCTACAGATAATTCTTAGTTTTATCTTATCATTGTTGTATCTTTTTAATAGAGATGGCACTGGGCACTATAGAAAAATATTGATAATAGAAATAATTTAGATGCAGTTCAAGTTAGCCGACTCTGGTTTCGGTTAAAAATGACTTACTCGACTGGGCGGTGGCTGAGTTCACATCGCTTTTGGGTCCCACCCGGGCGTAGTGTGTTCAAGTCCTCCATCACAACATAAGCAACATTTTCCGCTTACTGTGGTGGTACTAGGAGCTTTTCAAATAATGTCGGTTTATTCGTAATCCGGGAATGTTTGACTATCTTTTTAAAAATTAAAAAAATTATGGGCGCTTCAGACGACATCTTTATTTCGTACAGATTCCAAACAGTTCAGTTCGCCTTTCGGCATTGAAACCATAATACAGGGTTTTCCAATAAGAGGTGTTATTTTGATATTCAATCGTAAAAGATCAATGGTTTCGTTGCTTGTGTGGCACGTAGCGCCGTCTTGTTGAAAGTAAACGTTGTCCAGATCAATACCATCCAATTTCGGCCATAAAAAATCATTAATCATCTCTCGATAGCGCAATCCATTCACCGTAACTGTTGCTCCAGCCTCATTTTCGAAAAAGTAAGGTTCAATGACTCCGCCGGAACATAAACCGCACCAAACAGTTACACGTTGAGGATAGAGAGGCTTTTCAATAATAACTCTTGGATTTTTCGAGCCCCAGATGCGACAATTTTGCTTGTTGACGAAGCCACCGAGGTGGAAATGGGCCTCATCACTCAAGATGATTTGCATTTGATTCACTCAAGTGAATTTCAAAGCGTTGTTGAAGCGTGTATCGTTCCATTTTTATTAATGGCGTAGTTTCTACTTGTCAAATGTCAAAAAATGACAGCTTCAAAAGTAACATCTACCGAAATAGCGGGCTATTCAAAATAACACCTCTTATTGGAAAACCCTGTATATTAAAAATAATGCGTGCTCTATTTTGACATCATTTTTCTTCCAGTTTAAAGGCGAACATTATTTGATATCTTTCATTGTTTTACGTAACTACACCATTATGCGAAAATGTTTCTTGTTCGTTTGTTTTAGAATATATTTAAAACATTGTTAAGAATACAATAAGTAGACTAGTCTGCGGTTATTACTGTTTGAGAACGCGTGTTTCTGTTCGGTATTGTCAATTTTGTGACAATATACTTGCATATACATAATATTATGATCTATGGTTGCGTTAAAGGTGTTGCCGATTTTCGATATTGAGTACCTTCCTAAAAAAAATATTTCTTATTAAATGGCAAACTATATCCGCCGTAACTGGGCAACTCAGGACAGTAGTAATTCAACACACTCTTGAAATTGTGATAAACTAACTAACTAACTAAATAACCAAACAACCAACACGAAGTTTTCCCACAGGGGTAGGCAAAGAGGACAGACCGCCAAACTCGGTCTTGACACACACTCTTTGCCTCATTCACATTGATACATACTCTTCTATTATTCAGAATCTTGACATGGCCCGACTCAAGTATTTGATTCACTTGATCTTGCCATGTCCTCCTTGGGCGTCACCGACTTATTCAAACATTCACATTTGAGTCATATAATCTCCTTACACTACTTTCGTCGTTCATTCGCTCCACATACCCAAACCATCTGAGCATCCCTTTCTTAATCTTGCTCATTACTTTTTTTGATTTTTTATTATTTTATATTATAGAAACAAACAGTACATGGTAAGTTTTTAGATTCTCACGGACAAAAGCATTTTTGTTGTTTGTTTTTGGGGTGTTATGCCACCAAAATCCAAGACCTACTGAGGTCTGCAAAGACTAAGTTTCCTCTGGAAGCAGATGGAGTGTACAAACTCAGCTGCTCTGGTTGTGACAAGGTTTATATAGGCCAGACAGAGCGGACGATTTCCAAAAGGATAGCAGAACATTTTCGTGCTTGTAAACTTGGCCACCCTGATAAATCGGCAATCGCCGAACACTTAATTGAAACCGGCCATTACTTTGGATTTGCTCCCGAGGTCCTGGGAAGACCCAAAACTTATAGATCACGCCTGATTATGGAGGCAATTGAAATCTACAAAAATCCATTTAATATCAATAGAGACGACGGAGCTAAGCTCAACAGCTCTTAGTATCCGGTAATTGACGGCTACACCAAAGCTAAACGCAAATAACATGTCTAAGTATACTCCAATACCATATAATAATACAATATAAAACCATTGCATTTATACCTTGATACTGGGTACATCTACTCTAACCGCTGTCAATCGGTTTTCTAATTCTAGAATTCGCCACAAGATGGCGCCACTTCCGTTGGCATTTCGCACTTGGACGGGCCCCAGGCTAACTTAAATACTGTGCTTTCAGAATTCGACACAAGATGTCGCCACTTCCGTTGGTATTTCGCACTTGGACGGGCCCAGGCCACAAATAAATAAGCACAAACTCGAAAACCAAAAATTTACACATCTTCGGATCTACCGGATCTGCCCTGATGATGGACACTGCAACGCTGTCCGAAACGTCGGCTAAAGAAGGAGTTAGCGCAACACGGCATAACACCCCAAAAACAAACAACAAAAAAAAAACAGTACATGATTTACAGAGATAAAACAATATACAGGAATAAGATACTTCATGTTGGGTACCTATGATATGTTTCCTTGTAATGTCTGCTAAGTGGTATGTTTACTCCTTAATTACCAGGTGACGTGTGTATTATATAGGTGTGTGTGTGTGACGTGTGTAATGTATGTGTGAGTGTTTTAATTTTTTTTTAAATTTTTAAAAAGAAAGACAAACATTCCCGGGTTACGAATAACCTGACAATATTTTAAAATCTCCTACTACCGCCACAGTAAGCTGAAAATGTTGCTTGTGTTGTGATGGAGGACTTAGCCAGCCGAGGAATTGAACACACTACGCCTGAATGGGACCCAAGCGCGATGTCAACTCGGCCACCGACCGGTTTGTGTGTGTGTTTCTGTATGTATGCTAGGGTGTCCCAGGACATAAGGAAGAATTTTTTTTTCATGAATTTAAATATGCATACCCTCTTATTTTATTCCATTTGATCCCAATAACTCATATAATAAATATTATTTTGATTAAACGCCGGCAACCCGTGCCGACTTGATGCCAAACATATGGTACAGAGTTAATATGGAAGGATTTTCAACTTTCATTTTTGTCGGATAAATAAAATTTAAAAATGCACAAATGTTCAATTATGTAGTATTTTATATTTAAAAATGGTTTATTGATTAAATATTTTCTTCATAGTTTGTTTTTTACAGTCAGGATAAATCTTCCGGTGTTCCTGAACGCATCGTAACAAAAATTATTTTTGTTCCTCTTTGGCCGTGAGATTAAGCCATGAAAATCTTGCATTAACTTAACAGTTCTTTCAGCTGTATCATTCACTACCCTCAGCGGGGACACCTTCTTTCTGACTTCTTGATACGAAGTATTATTTGACCACATCGTAGGGAATTCGTTAAGAAAACTGGCATCTGTGTTCAGACGATCAAACAAATACTTGCTCTTAACTGAAATGAAGTCGTAAATATTTTTCTCTGAAACAAAAGTCACTAAATTATGATATGAACAAAAACCTCAATACAAAACATAATTTCAACTACTTAATAAACTTACCATACAATTTACCATCAAGATCTTCCTTCGATGGGATGTAACGTTTGTCATGGGTTGATAAATTATTTTTTTTGATATTTCATTTTTATTTTAGTTGTTTGATCCACAGCGTCATCAAACAGCGATAAAATAGATCATTCATCGGTCAAATACCATAACTGCTTACTGAACAGAAATAAAGCTGCCATTGAGATGTTTTCATCATTTTTTTCTTAAGCCTTCATCGATTTCAAAAAGCACAAGTCCTGGTAAGGTGCTTTAACTGATATAATACATTGTAACCATGGCTTGACATAGGATTTTACTATGAATAGGCAAACGTCTAAAAGTGCCGCCTTATCCTTACCGGTAATTTTAAATTGCGCACAAATTAATGATATTTTCAAGGAATAAAGCGACTTTGCCATCTATCGAGCACCTGGAGGCCGAATCTTAAATTTTCTCGCTGTATCTCCTCCTAAAACTATCACACAGAGCTCTAAAAACTCTCAATAGTCATCTAAAAGTATTTTTGTTGTCAGTGCAGTACGGTAAAAGTCATGCAAATCATTGATTTCGGAAGCGGTTAGGTGCAATGTGAGATTTTCTCTGTAGCACTGAATTTTATCGGGATCAACATTTTTACAGTTATCTCGAAACTTTTGACCACACGAAAGAGTGGTATGTCAGGGCTTGTAGTCACTTGACTGATTTTTACTTCAAACACAGCTTTAAAAAACCAACTATGGCTATATTTGGTATATATTGACAGTTAAATTCACTTTCCGGATATTGTAGAAAAAAACTTCAAGAACTTGTCCATTAGATGGCAGTTTAGAACCCGATATTTGGTGTTTTACGACTCCTATTAAAAATATACTCTTTTTAGAAGTGCGTAAATCTAACAACATCTTGCCTGAACGAGTGATTTTCGTTTACTAACAAAATAGTAAGTTACTACAAGCTCATCAACACGTTTGCTCGCTGGCGTCTTAATGTACAAGTACTGACATCTTTCGATGTAAGTCGGCACGGGTTGCAGTTGTCCAAAGTAAACGAAAAAAATTTTATAAGTGTTTTGTCATTATTAAAACAAATTTAGAGGGTATGCGTTCAAAAATAACAACTTTAATTTTTTTGGGACACCCTAAGTATGCGCATTGAATAGTTTAAATTATTGACATGATGCCACGTTTGAATATGGGCAGTTAATCCGAAAAAATGTCGATGTTACGCTAACATTTTAGACTCGCATTCTTTACGAATCTCCACTTTTCTCATGCAATACATAGTCTCTTTTGGTCGGTTAGGTTTAAATGCTTTTTTTCATCACTTTTAATGACTCTTCCAAAAACGTGTTGAATTGCCACTGATGATCGTTTAATATGCGTAGATTTTTTTCCATGCTGGTCCCGATTTGGATTCCATATGGGGATTTTTAAAGAAATAAGTTTCGTGTAAAGCGTCCATTAGGGCTAATAGTTTAACCGACCGCAACCATAAAATAGTCCAGTATTTATTTTTTCTTGCCTCCAATGCCTTTTGAGGAGTGCGGTCATAACGAGCCACCTGTGTCTATTACATGTTATACACCCATTGACCGCAACAGGTGGTGTCCCGTTTGAACTAGTGTGCAAATCGCATCAAGGCTGACCTCGCGCGGATCTCCCGCATTGGTGCAAGCTGCAGCAATGACCTTCGGATCGCCACTTCCAGCATCTGGTTATAATTGCATTATTGTGGTCACTGAAGAGATAAACCGATAGAAACGTATTGACGGCGTGTCAGTTTGCCCAAAGTTTTTTTTTCTTTATTCAGTGTTTTTATTGGTTTTTACAGTTTTTAGGTGTGTTAAAACCACCAAGCTAGGCACATGCCCGTTTTGTGGTGGTTGATTAAATATACAGTACAAAAAAAAATAATAAATCAACTATGAGATATAGAAGAAATTAAAATAATATAAAAAGTATACAATTTAAAAGAAAATAAAGAGTATATAGTTAAAGATAGTATGTGAAATACATAAAAAAAATTTTTTGAAAGAATATATCAAAAGATTGAAAGAGAAAGTTATATATATATATATATATATATGGATAAGAAGTTATCAAAATTATATACCTATAGCATCAAAATGAGTATGTATTACTAGGTAAGCAAATGTAAAAATATGGTAAACAGTTGATAAGTATGTGCGAGTTACAGTGACATATATGGATACATTATTTTTCGGCATTATAGATTCTTGTTTGAACTCCGGCTAATAATACTAGATTGAAAAACTTATTGTCACAATATTGTTCTTAACAAATACTGAAGCAATCCTAAAGTACATGAAACCTTTCAGTGGTGTCAAACCAATTTAAATAATTAATCATTCTGTTAATATTATGGTAATTTAAAAATGAAAACTTTTTATGGTGGTATAGATAATTTTTTTCTTAATTCCGATGAAATTTTCGGCTACTTTGTTCTGTTTTGGAAACAAACAGCTGTTACCCGCAGAGTCAAGTCTCATAGAAATCGTTTTGTCTCCCTTACCGCCATAGAAATATTAACGGTGTTGGAAAGAGAAAACGCAAACCTTTATACTCAAACCAGCTGACGAGTACCCCCGGGTATGGTATTCCATCGCGGACTTTTCTATAGGCCTTTATAAGATATATAATTCCGCAGTACATTATTTTGATGTATCTCATACGGTTTAGCCAGCGTTAGCAATGGTAAGCGTTCGAAAATACTTTTTAACAACTCGACTACCAACTTTTCTGGAAGAAATTCTCTAAACGATAGTCAAAACCCTATCAAAATCCGTTGCGTAATTTAGAAGAACTAATCGCACAAACAGACAGACGCGAATAGCGACTTCGTTTAATACTATTTAGAGATATAGAAGTTAACCACGTAATAATTAAAATGGACACCGATATGAAAAAAAAAGGTTACGACCGCAATTTGAGAAAATTTTATTTAACTTAATGATTTTTTTAAGAATTATTTTTATGCAGCGACGAAAAAGTGAGGTGACAGTAATGTTTATAATACAAAATTCATGTTTTTTTCAGTAATTTTACTTCAGTGTTAGACGAAAAAAAGGGAGATTTTTAAAAACTTTTTTATGTTTGATTACAAAATTTTCGTATTTCAAAAAAATATATATGTGGATTAGCAAAATTTGAAAGCGTATTTTATCACCTTTCAAAAAACAGTTTTTAGTTTTTGGATAAGTTCAAAAATATCCCATTTATTTGGTTTTTATTGAGAATTTAATACACACAAATTCTACGAATTTCTGACAGCATCTTTAAGAAATATAACGGTCATATGCGAGAAGCCTGAAGGGTTAATAATTACCTGGCTATTCGGATCTGGTCACCAATCACGGTTAATGCGAATTAAAACAACGTTTCGATTCCGAATGGTGGACTTTCACCAAAACGAACTCTGTGGTTGAGGGGTTAAACTCTCGACTAACAAGCCTAAAGTTGCGAGTTCAAATCCCGGCGTGCGCAAGTAAATTTTATTTGATTAATTTGTATTATTTCACAATTTATTCATTTAAAATAATATATAGTATACTTGCAGCACGTTCCAGAGTGGCAGATACTCTCAGTATTGCCCTGATGTAAGACCATCATTCAGAATCGAAATGTGCTTGAAATGGCTTTAGCCGTGTTTGGTGACAAGATCTGAATAGTCATGAGCTCCCCCACCTTCATCTTTCCCATCTCCTTGCTCTCCCCCACAACCTTCAGCCTTACAACATACCCCAATTGGGGATGCCATAGTCTCACTGGTTCCTGGCGGTAGGGAGCAGTTGGGACTCTTAAACGAAACTAAAACAAGCAATTTTCGAAAGCAATATTATAATATAAAATACTTCTTATTTACCACATATCGACAAAGAAAATTAAACATTGCGCATGAACAAAATTAAAAGAGTCCAATCGTCTAAATTCGATGTCCTCTCGTGCGTGTTACATATGGATTAACAAACTTTTAATTTAGGACATGGAATTTAATCGAAATTCTGATTGTGTAACTGCCACGCAGTTGCAACACTCATAGCAGGTTAAAAATAACTAATTAGTAGTAGTTGCTCATAGGACTATGCTCCCGTCTGTAAATATCAAGAAATATGTATAAACGAGGAGCTAAAATATATCCCACGGCAAAAGGAGCAATTACAGACTACTCACAAGGTTTAAACGGTACGTTTTTTTACGAAGTGGTAAAAAAATTCACTAACGAAGTAATTAAAATAACAATGGGAGTAAAATGTGCCAAAAACTAAAAAGAAACCATGATCACACCACAATATAGACATCTACCCTAATGACGCGAGGTTGTCTGAAACGTAAGTCAAAAGAGGAGGAAGTAAACCAGAGGTTCCCAAAGTGGACTATATGGACGCCCAGGGGTCGATATCGGCTTACTGGGATGTCAGCGAGAAAAAAATTTGGGGGTCCACGAGATTCAAATGGGGGTACATACGAGCGGACTCCCTGTTACGTATATAATCGTAACAAAGTAAGAACTTCTCCTTCCCCACATAAAAGGAACTGTGTGGGATGCGCCTGGCAACACTTTTCTTCAAGGTGGCAAGATTGGAATCAGAAGGAAGCAAGCCGTCATTCTTTTTTTTTGGTTCAACGGCTTGGAGCACCGTGGAATCATAAAAACGACGTATCACAGCCTGATCGCCATTTTCAACTTACAAAAGGCAGATGGATTAAAATGGCAATCTGAATATCCCGGCGAGGATAACTCTAATAAGACCAATGGATTGGCAATACAAAGCCACACTTCAAATCCTCAAGTAAGATGTAAATTTGCCTACCCTCCGCTAATTCTGGAACCTCAGATAATATTCATAATTGCTACCTGCTTACCGATGAAATGGATTCACAAGGAGAATCCATTTGAAGCCATCGCTCGCCCGAGCGGTATAATTATTTTGACAAGATGACATCGTACTTGGAAGGCGCAGTCCGCAATAATTTCAAGACTTGAAATGCCCGAGTAACGTATTAACTTCTTGCCCAAAGCTAGATTAGGATGTGTAACACTTCTCTGTACTTTGTGCGACTCATATCTTTAAATTATATCTATCTAATTTACACTCATAAATTTATCTTCTTATTACAATAACCTAACCTATGAATGCCAGCACTCGTTGTCCACTTAAACCCTGAAATTCCATCAATGGTTTCCTGTTTCCCTTACTCAAACAAAAAAACAGGTGGCGCTCAAGAAATTCACGCCAAATGTTAACTTCGGCGTTAACAATGGCGCCCAACGTGTTCTCGTTCGGATTGGCATTCATGGATTGGGTTTATTTTGTCTTGTTGTGTTTGGCGATCTGCGATCTGTAGCAATCCATCGATCCATCAAATATTTATTAACATGTAATTTTGTTTGCGATAATTGCGGTAATTCTAAAATGTGCGAATAACATTCCTCATATGCTAAGTGTTAATTTTGCGATTATTGTGACATTCGTATTCGAAGGTAGAAGTTTGCTTTTATGTTGGTAACAATGTGATATGAAATCTTGAATCATACTGGTCTGTTGAAACGGATTATTAAGTTGACACTTTGGAACTTGCGAATAATATTTTGCAGTTTCTGTTCGATAGAGTGGCAACATTAGGAAGTGAAAGTGCAGTTTTCTATGGTGATTTAGTTTGACAGATGTAAAAGAACTAGTTTTGCTTGCGTAATTTGTTAAAGTAGAAAAAAAATGGAGTTTAAAACGATTAAAAAGATTAATACGCATACGAAAGTGCAATTAGCTGGAAAATTAACGGACCGAAACATTGTGCCTTTACTGACTTTAGCTGGAATGCGTGAACAGGCAATAATGTTCAATAAATCAGTGAGAGAAAAACGTGATGCTAAAAAATGTTACGATCAATCTTCAGAAGACCCTGCGTTGTCTGATAAATGTAGTGATCCAGGTACTTCTGCGACTAAAGTATTTCGTGTAAATTGTAACGCTTCACGTGAATTCTCAAAATGTAAAGGCCTGATTAATTGGGATCTAAAATTTGACGGGAAAACTGATGTGAAAGTGTTTATTGACAGAGTCGAAGAACTTAGTAGAATACGTTTAATATCAAATGAGGATCTGATACGATGTTTTCCGGATATTCTAGACGGAACAGCTTTGTTATGGTTTCGTACAATTTACACGGAAACTCTTTCGTGGCCAAAATTGAAGTGTGCATTAATTAGTAGATATCAACCTCGCGATGCACAGTTACAAACGCGTAAATTTATTTACTCCGTGAAGCAAAAAAATAATCAATTGGTCTCCGACTTCTTTTTAGATCTCAAAATAGCAAATTTGAAGTTATATAATCCTATACCGCAGGATGAATTGTTAGAGATTGCAAAGGAAGCTATTTTAACGGAATATGCTAAACTTTTAGTGACAGTTCATGTGGGTGATATTGATGAACTGGAACGTTTTTGTACTGACTTTGAGAGACTGTCAGTCAAGGATGAAAGTAACATACATAAATCGACCAAATCACGGGATATCAATGATTCAAGTTCAATATGTAAATCGACATTTGTACCGAAATGTAATAATTGTAACAAACCTGGTCATTATTATAAATTTTGTCCGGAAAGAGTTGTGCGTAGTAATGAGAAAAACTTATGTAACAAGAATTTTAATTCAAATAATAATAATAATCAAAACACCACAACCACAGTATCTTGTTCTGTTTGTAACAAACCAGGGCACAGTTCTGAGAGATGCTGGAAACGTAAATTTAATGAAAGAAATTCTTCTGCTTCATCGAATGAAGGTAATAAAAATAATTCCAATAATAAAAATAAAATTTTTATAAACTCGAACAAGTCAAAAAACTAAGAAGCAGTCGAGCTGCGCAGCGTCTTCCGTCTGATCAGCGGAATGATGTCTGTTCTGGTTGGCTGCCCTTGGTGAATTCTCCTGAAGTTGTTCCTGACTTCGAAGGTAATGGCCTGCCTCGAAAGTTGGAACAACCAAAGGATAATCGTCCTTATGCCAGTTTTACTGTATTAAATAAGGAGTTTTGCGGTTTGTTAGACTCGGGTGCTTCCTTAAGTTGTATAGGTGATACTATGTATAAAAACTTTGTTAAGTTAGGTATTAAATTTAAAGAATCCAAAACATTCGTTACGACGGCTGACGGTAAGCGTCAGACGGTCCTGGGTACCATGTTGCTTCCCGTTGTGTATCAGGGAACATCAAAATTAGTTTTATTTTATATAATTCCAGCGTTTACGCAAAAGTTTATACTGGGAATTAATTTCTGGAAACAATTCAAAATTGCTCCAGAATTGTTTACATCAATTAATTCCGATACTTTGTCTAATACAGTAGTTTATAGTGAAATAGATGATGTACGTTCTATAACGCCTGCTTCTAAGTTATCGTCAAAAGAAAATTCTAGATTAATTCATATTATTGATAAATTTCGTAGTATTTCGTTTGAAGAAAAAGGTTTAGGCCTAACGCATCTGGTCCAACATAAGATTGAGACCAATTGTAATCCAATTAAACAAAGATATTATCCTCTTTCACCGGCACGGCAAAGACAGCTTGAAGCTGAGTTGGATGAAATGTTAAAATTAGGAGTTGTCAGACCGTCCCGGTCGCCGTGGTCAAACCCTGTTGTAATTGTTACTAAAAAGGATGGTTCGGGGAGATTATGTTTAGACAGTCGCGCTTTAAATAAGAATACATTACCTTTCGCTTATCCCTTACCTTATATATCACGCATTCTGGATAAATTAAGGGGAGCAAGGTTCATCTCTTCAATTGACCTCTCACGCGCGTTTTGGCAGATACCTTTAGATAAGGATTCTTGTGAAAAGACGGCCTTCGTTGTCCCGGGTCGTGGTCTATTTGAGTTTGTACGTATGCCTTTTGGTATAAAAAACGCAGCTAGTGAAATGCAGCGCCTGGCAGATATTTTATTCGGTCCGGAATTTGACGAGAATGTGTTCTGTTACCTAGACGATCTAATCTTAATTTCTGAAGATTTAAACTCTCACTTTAACCTGTTAGAAAAGGTATTTCTTAGATTAAAAGAAGCTGGTTTAACAGTAAATCTAAAGAAATGCGAGTTTTGTAAGCATGAACTTAAGTACTTAGGTTATATTGTGGACTCGAAAGGCTTGAGAACTGATCCTTCAAAAATCGAGTGTATTAAGAATTATCCGGTGCCAAAAAATTCTAAACAACTCAAATCTTTTCTGGGTCTGAGTGGATACTACAGAAGATTTATAAAAGATTTTTCTACTATAGCAGCTCCGCTTACAAAACTTTCTGGATCAAAGAACGGTATAAGTAAATTTATTTGGTCGCCGGAAGCAGAGAATGCGTTTAACTTGCTAAAAAATGCGTTGATATCTGCTCCTGTTTTATCTTGTCCAGATTTTAAATTGCCATTTGCAATACATTGTGATGCCTCTGGGGTGGCAATTGGAAGTGTTTTAACGCAGGTGTTCGGCGAAGAGGAACATCCTATAGCATATTTTTCACGTAGTCTTAATGTACATGAACGTAATTATGGAATCACAGAAAGAGAACTGTTAGCGGTTTTAGATTCAGTTACGCATTTTCGTTCATATATTGAAGGTTCACATTTTAAAATAGTCACAGATCATTCAAGTCTACAATGGTTAACTACTCTGAGTAATCCGAGTGGGAGACTTGCGAGATGGTCGACACGGTTATCCCAATATTCATTTGACGTTGTCCATAAGAAGGGATCTTTAAATACGGTTCCCGATGTTCTATCACGTGTAGAGGTGGCTTTAGTTAATGATACGTTAGTACCCATTAGTAAAGATAAATGGTACATAGACTTATGGTCCGGTTGTAAAAAATTCCCTCAGCGCTATTTAAATTTTCAAATACGTGACAATGAGTTGTACAGACATAGTAAAACACGCTATAGCTTATGTGAGGACACGGCGTGGAAACTTGTTGTTCCAGAGGAGAAACGTAAGGAAATTTTAGTAAATCAACATGAATCTGATTTAGCCTGTCATCCTGGTGTATTTAGAACGTACAAAAAAGTACAACTGCGTTATTATTGGCCAAATTTATATCAAAACGTTAAGTCCTTCGTAAATAACTGCTCCGTTTGCAAGGCACATAAAATTAGTACGTCTCCCCCATTAGGTTTATCAACTAATCATAAAGTGGTTACAAAACCAATGCAGATGCTATCGGTTGACTTGGTAGGTCCGTTACCTCGTTCATATTCTGGTCATAATTATATTTTGAGTTGCGTTGATGTGTTTTCTAAATACTGTTGGCTGTTTCCACTGAGGAACGGTACCGCTCCTAGTATTGTTAAAAATATTGAAGAAAACATTTTCTTGGTGCACGGAGTTCCGCATTCTTTAGTGTGCGATAACGGAAAAGTATTTGTTAGCAAAAACTTTAAAAACTTACTTGCTGAATACAATGTACCAGCTCCTTTTTATAACACTTTGTATACGCCACAAAATAATGTCGTGGAGCGTTACAACCAGACAATAGGTACCGCTCTCTCAATTCTAGTAGAAGATGATCATCGTAAATGGGCGAAAGTTTTACCGCGGGTACAAACAGCTTTAAATAATTGCGTAAATTTTTCTACAAACTTTACGCCATATTTTCTCATGCATGGTAGAGAACAAATCATAGATGGTAACTTACACAAACTTATAGAGTCTTCTAATACTGCGGCGCAGGATACAAGACAAACGTATGGGAAAAAATTAGAAGAACTAATCCCAATATATGAACAAGTTACTGATTCTCTATTTAAAGCATATAAAAAAGGTGCCAATCACTACAATCTGCGTAGGAAGTCTGTAGTTTATGCAGAGGGCGATATAGTTTGGAGACGAAATTTCGTACAGTCTAGCGCGATTAATTATTTTGCGCAGAAGCTCGCGCCTCGATTCGTATGTAACGTTGTTGTAAAGAAAATTTCTGATTTAGTATATAAACTAGCAGATTTGAACGGGAAAATCGTTGGTGATTTCCATGTAAAAGACATAGTTAAGTCAAATTAAATGGAAGACATCTAACCTAGCACGTAGAGAAGTAGCTATCCTCTATATGTGGGGTATAGATGACTCTCGGTTTATTTATTGTTTTGGTCGTGGGTTCTTTCATATCAATAAATAAAACATGGATGATTGGATTGATGGATTGCTAAAACTAATAAATTTTAGGATATTTCTATGTGTTAGGTTAACAAAGACATTTGCTTCAGTGCATCGCAAAATTGATGTAAAGAGAATTGTCTTTTCTTTAATTTTATGTAAAAAGTAAATTCCTGCCTCTATGTATTTATCGAGACAAGTTACAAATTAGTATAAGAAGTAATATAAAGTAAACTTAAATATAAGGTAAATATATAATAAAATAAAAAATTAAAATAAACAATTCTCCGTGATTGCATCGAGAAAAAGTGTCTTTAAAAAAAAAAAAAAAAAAAATACATAAATAAATTGTGTCTACGCGATTGTATTTCTTATGTTTATATAGCGTATTCACATGTGTAGCATAATTTTATATGATAATTTTTCTAAATTAAAATAGAGTTGTATAATTTTAATGATAATTGCTTAGCTTTAGTGCTATATTGATTCAACACTCTGATTTCCGAGTGATGGGCAGATTACTGCTTAAATAAATATAGGTTAATTTATATCATTATCGTTTACTATTAAACTCCTAAACGAGTTTTCTGTTCCTTATAGTTGTTAAATATCACGAAGTATTATTGAATTAAGACTGTATAATATTAAACTCATTATTACTTTAACATCAGAAGCATTAATGTATAACATTTCTAGCTGCAGCATTAGATTTACTTCAATGGGCATTAGGGAGGAATTCTTTATGTGGGCAATATTCTCCGAACATTTACAATTTGAGTATAAGTGAAGTGACTGGTGCAGTGATTTATATCATGAACTGATTAGGTCTTAAAGTGTACCTATGTCCACGAAAAATGTTGAACTTTTCTATTTCCATTAAAAAAGGAAACAATTTTTTAAACTATTAAAGCCATGATATATATGTTGTGTACTTGGTAATTCTGATGTAATATAAGTATGTTAATTTGTTTATAAAAAAAAAAAAAAAATTTTTTTCAAGGTGGTTTGCTGCAATACCATTTCGGGTATGTTTTGGGACTTCCGGAATCCTAGAGGATATCGAGATGGTGTTGGACAAATCTATCTTTCGCTCTGCGAGAAAATTTGTAAATATTACGGTTTGTTATATAAATTCTTTTCTAAATTTTCCTTAATCAAATAATTGCATGAATATTTTTTTGTCAATTAAGATGCAATACCAATTGTTAGCATAGTAATTATGATGTAAAAAAAATAAAATAAAATAAAAAACAGAGTTTTGGTTAAAAATTTGGTTTGAGTCTTGGCTAATTTTGAGTAAATATTAGCATGAGTAGTTGCCTTTGAGACTATAAAAAGTTAATTAACAGTAGGATTTGTATGGTTAATAAAAATAAAATAAAATGGTAATAATTTATACTGTTACTACAAGATTTATTGATATTTAAGAAATATTTGTTAGAAATAAAACAAGAAAATACATTGTAATAATTTATGTTTCTATATCAGCTTAGATTAGTTTTTTTTCTCTGGGCAGAGTTTTCAAGTTGTCAAGAAAATTTGTGGGCAAATTTTCTTCAGCGGCGACCGGGGAAATGTTACGTATATAATCGTAACAAAGTAAGAACTTCTCCTTCCCCACATAAAAGGAACTGTGTGGGATGCGCCTGGCAACACTTTTCTTCAAGGTGGCAAGATTGGAATCAGAAGGAAGCAAGCCGTCATTCTTTTTTTTTGGTTCAACGGCTTGGAGCACCGTGGAATCATAAAAACGACGGATCACAGCCTGATCGCCATTTTCAACTTACAAAAGGCAGATGGATTAAAATGGCAATCTGAATATCCCGGCGAGGATAACTCTAATAAGACCAATGGATTGGCAATACAAAGCCACACTTCAAATCCTCAAGTAAGATGTAAATTTGCCTACCCTCCGCTAATTCTGGAACCTCAGATAATATTCATAATTGCTACCTGCTTACCGATGAAATGGATTCACAAGGAGAATCCATTTGAAGCCATCGCTCGCCCGAGCGGTATAATTATTTTGACAAGATGACATCGTACTTGGAAGGCGCAGTCCGCAATAATTTCAAGACTTGAAATGCCCGAGTAACGTATTAACTTCTTGCCCAAAGCTAGATTAGGATGTGTAACACTTCTCTGTACTTTGTGCGACTCATATCTTTAAATTATATCTATCTAATTTACACTCATAAATTTATCTTCTTATTACAATAACCTAACCTATGAATGCCAGCACTCGTTGTCCACTTAAACCCTGAAATTCCATCAATGGTTTCCTGTTTCCCTTACTCAAACAAAAAAACAGGTGGCGCTCAAGAAATTCACGCCAAATGTTAACTTCGGCGTTAACATCCCATTTACCTCAACTCAATATTTAGGAGTTTCGTAGATGACACAATACACCTAACACAAATAACACAGTTTACGTAATACTAATAATAGACTGAGAAATTACTTAACTGGTATTTGTATGTTTATATATCGTAAAGTTGTTTATTGATGACGTTGTAATAATGACGTTCAACATTTAGATGTACTTCACACAGACTTCAAAACTAAGTTTGAGGACATTTTGACTGTGGAAATGGAGTGTTGAAGAATCGGATATCATATGACAAAAAGAACTGATCGGAATAAGCGCTAACAAAGAACTTAAGGGGCAGTTCTGTAGGGCCAGCTACAGAAAGAAATTCCCGTTGCTTATACTGCTCCATCTCCATTTGGTGTAATACCTCACAAGGGAGCCCCTGTCTGCACAATGCAAAAACAGAGGAACTATATCGCCACCCGGTTGTAGGGCAGGCAAGGGAAGGGAATTTTTTTACGAAAAAAATAAATGATGGGACGTTAATAGTTTTGGGAAAATTCAATATTCGTCTACGGAAAAAATATATTTGCCAAGAGGTCTATGGTGCAAAAAAGTTTGGGAACCTCTGGTGTAAACACTTATTTCGCATGCTTATTTCGAGAGCGCGCTTCATAGATATTGAAACACAGGGAGATAATGAGCACGTGCTTTGCGACATTCACAGAGCTACGACCAAACAGCACGGACTATTAAAAGTTATGCGTTTGGTGTAGGTTTAGCTAGAAACAAAGGAGGGGCGCCGCTGTGTGGCGATGTGATTTGCAGAAGTACGGTTGAACCATGTTAGAACGATTACTAATACTGATAAATAATCAGTTCATCGCCCATCTTTTGACTCTGGCATATGTTGGCATCGACAGCGCGTATTTGCTAGCATATTTTGGTAGTTAAAAATATATCATCCGATGTCTACTTTTGAGGATTGCAGAAACATTCATGCCCATGCAGCAATACTAGTGATGGGTAAATTCCCGGGAAATTATTTATGGGGAATATTCCGAAACGGGGAATATTGCGGGAATTTTCATCTAAATGGTGAAATATACGTGAGGTTATCTCCTACAGCGAAATTTCATATTATTTACAATAACATAGGGCACGCGAGGGCAAAACATTAGAATTTTTGGAAAATACCGAAGATACACACACAAGCCGTTGCAATGATGATATTTGCGGCGCACAGTGGGCTGAAAATCGCCTTTCATAGACATAGAGACTTGAATTTTCAAGGGTATTTTTTTTGGCTAGAAATGGATTCTGCTGATCATTACTATGCTATAAAATGTCTTACAAAGCAATTGCGTGTACAAATGAAGGAGTTATAATTTTTTTAAGAAAAATTTGTATGGCGCTGACATTAAAAATGAGGCTATCTCTGGAATCATAAGGTTGGCCGTTCTATCCTTACACACAGATAATACTACTATTTATTGAAGTGAAACTTCTTTAGGCGCGTAATGAATTTTCGGGGACGGAGTAAAACCGACTCATGACCGAAACGAAAATGCGGGACCACCGATTAAAGTTCATTTGATCTAGTCAAAGTTTTGAAGTAACATATAAATGCTTCTTAGCTCATCCCGACAACTGGCGTTGGTGGTGTAATGGTCAGCATAGTTGCCTTCCAAGCAGTTGATCCGAGTTCGATTCTCGGCCATCGCACATTATTTTTTTGTATTTTTTGACATACTTCATATTGTGGCGCAAGGTGCGATGTTTTTTTTAAAAATCCTCAAAGTTGAAAAAACCCTTTTTAATGTTGATGATTCATTTTAATGCTTAAACGCTTTTAGGCTTGCAGTATAAATAAAATATTGTAAACTAGACAAAGCATACTCATATGTAAAGCATTTAAGCATTAAAATGAATCTTCAACATAAAAAAGTTTTTTTTCATCTTTGAGGATTTAAAAAAAAAAATCACAAGTTTCGCCACAATACGAAGTATGCCAAAAAAATACAAATAAATAGTAGTATATTTGTGTGTAAGGAAATAATGGTCAACCTTATGATTCCAGAGATAGCCTCATTTTTAATGTCAGTTCCATACAAATTTTTCTTAAAAAAATTATGACTCCTTCATTTGTACACGCAATTGCTTCATACAAAATTTTATAGCATATTAATGATCAGCAGAATCCATTTCTAGCCAAAAAAAATACACTTGAAAATTCAAGTCTCTATGTCTATGAAAGGCGATTTTCAGCCCACTGTGCACAGTGTTTTGGCTTGCAGTGTAAATAAAATATTGTAAACTAGACAAAGCATACTCATATGTAAAGCATTTAAGCATTAAAATGAATCATCATCAAAAAAAAGATTTTTTTTTCACTTTAGGATTTTAAAAAAAAAAATCGCACCTTGCGCCACAATATGAAGTATGTCAAAAAAATACAAATAAATAATAGTATTATCTGTGTGTAAGGATAGAACGGCCAACCTTATGATTCCAGAGATAGCCTCATTTTTAATGTCAGCGCCATACAAATTTTTCTTAAAAAAATTATAACTCCTTCATTTGTACACGCAATTGCTTCGTACGACATTTTATAGCATAGTAATGATCAGCAGAATCCATTTCTAGCCAAAAAAAATACCCTTGAAAATTCAAGTCTCTATGTCTATGAAAGGCGATTTTCAGCCCACTGTGCGGCGAGCCTATAAGCGTGTGATATCAAGATATATGAGTATTTCTCAAAATAAATGTACGTAACGAAAATGTAGTTACGAAATAGTGTTACGAAATAGTCATAAGACGTAACTAAATAGTAAACATAAGGCTTGTTTACACAATGGCAAATTTTATTTTACTTTTTTTATTATTTATTAAATATAATTAGTTGTCGTCTTTTTTAAATGTAAGTAATTATCCTTTATTTTTTTATTTATTGTACATACTACAAACATACATAAACTCACGACCCAAATACTTGTATTTTGTTATACCCGTTGTAAGGGGTTTAAAAAAAACAAGGGAGTATAAATAAATGTTTTTTAATCAAATTATCAGCTCCCAAATTGAAGTACCTAACACAATATTCAACAAATCTTAAGAAATTAAAGAATAGGCACTGTTTAAACTATTAAAAATTTAATAACATACAATTATTTAGTTTGAATCACTATCCATTAGCGTTTTATAAATTTCTTCCTCATCTTTATAATAATTGAAATCTTTCCGAGACACATTTGGTTTCAGTCAGTTTTTCAGTGTTTGGTTTATCACTCCGCTTTGGCGCATGAATATAGTCATTTAGTGATAGAGATTTAGAGATAAGGCCCTTACAAACCACTTTCTTTTTTGTATGTATATTTTACAGTTTTTCGTTTTTAAGATAGTCACTCCACATGGTTTATCTTTGATTTTGTTAGAATCTTCATTTTCACTATTCATATTTTCAATATCAGTGTTATTTTCTATGGCATTATTATTTCCTATTATAACATCTCCGATTTATTATATAATCCAGTTTCAATGGGAATAGCATCATTATTAGTCTTAGTTTGTTTAGGCAATAATATTTTCAGAATATTCACTTGCCTTTTCATCCGATTACAGCACTGTCTTAAATTCTTATTTCGACTTTTTAATCGAGTATTTTCTTCAGTCAGCTTTTGTAGTCTTTCCTTTAGGATTTTTTTATTATTTTTTCAACGTTCAAATGTATTATTGTCTTGTGTCGTAGGATTAGCCTTTTTCTTTCTTTCAGCTCTTTTATCATTGGCTTGTCTCCACTTTGCTCGTAGCTCATCTTTTTCTTCTTCCGTAAGAATTTCTTTTTTATTTTTGATATTTTCTATAACTTTTGTTAAATGCTTAATTCGGATTTCCTCATATTTATTTGGCTTTTCCTTTTTCAGTCTTTCTCTGTAAGCTTTTTGCCTTTCGGCATTGGTTTTTGGGGACATTCCTAAAAAAAAGTTATGCTGTAGTTATGGTTTTATCAGAGTAAATAAAAATAAATTTATATTTAAATAAGCTTTTATAAAAAACTTAAGGCACTTATAAATATTGTATAGAGCGCCTGTAGAACGGATAGTGTGTATGAGTGCCTCAAGCTTATTTAAAATAAAACCAGTATTGGACGGCTCAGCTTGATCTTCAAGTACTTGTCATTATGTATAATGCCATATAATCGCGATGATAAAACATACAAGTCCGACGACACCTGCTCTGCCATTGACCATCAGGAATTTCCAGCGCATCCTATGTATTACAACCTACCTACTTTCCAGCGCCATCAACAGATCTGCTCTATGGTATAATAAATTTTATTTTTTTCCTATTATATCTAAATACAAATGTATATTTGTGCATTTTTTTTTTCTTTTAAATTTATTTAATATTTGTATGTTTTTTACAATAAATATATATTGTGCATAATATATTACATTATTACTAAACTTACATAAGACTTTCATAAAAATGCTAGACACACTTACAATATACTTACTTTTCTAAATCACGTTGTAACTGTGTACACTCAGATTTACATTGAACTTTTTCGTTACGTTACGAAATTCACAACAAACGTTCCGAAATTGTAATAAGAATTTATGTTATAAAAAGTCAATGGTTTGATAAAATTTAAAAGTGTTAATATGTAAGCTTAGCAATGTTCGTACCGCACATGTTACAAAAAGATGAGTAGAAAAAGACTTACCGTTTTGTGAAAAAAGGCTAAAATATTTCATGTTACGAAATAGTGGTCCCACTAAAGAAACACGTTGTTACTGATTTTAACAATTAATGTTATGGCGGAGAAGTCAGACCAACAACCAATCAGAAAGAGGCTAGTGTTGCCCATGTTAAATTTTACGAATGGGTTAAAAAATTACGGTGGAAGTACTAATAAAACGTAACTAAAGAGTAGTTACTAAAAAGTAAATGATGATGTCTCACTTTGTTTTTTGTGCATAAACTATTAATTTATTATGAAACCCCATAGAAAATTACCTTTTTACAGAAACTACATTTAATGAAGACCCTAAAACTTACAAAAAATCACATATTATAACGTTATTATCGCATTTTATGAAGTATAAACAAATGAGGTGGGGTAGGGTGGCAATTTTATTTTGTATGGAAGGTAAAAATCGATATTTTGTAAAAATTAAAATAATTGCGAATTAATACGATTGTAATGTTTATTTTTCGATATTTTAAAGCCTAATATTTATTCTACAAAATGGTGCATTTTTTTGTATGATTAATTAAAAACATGTGAAATTTTTGAACTGTTTGTAGGCACACTTTATTTTTCCAAAATGTACACTTTTTTTGAGAAATACTCATATAATACAATGACTGGTACAGTACAGCAGTAATGCAGCACTGTCATTCGAATTATGAATTGATACGATTGTATACGTTTTACCAAAGTTCACTTTGAAAGCTCGTAGCATCGTCATTTTTAGAGATATCGAAAAACTAATTTTACTCTCGCTGTTAACTCTTTAAATATAATACATTTTCGAGCAAATTCATTCGGCATAACTTTCTTTTAAAAAAAATGAAATTCCCGACTTTGAGGAATTTACATAAGGTCGGGGACACGCATACACAATTCCCGGGTCGCTGGCAACAACTCAATCAACATTCAACTAGTCGCTAGTATCAAGTGGTGAGGGTTTAGTGAGTTTAGGTGAGTTTATTGTGACGATGTACAGATTGATATTAACGAGGGCAATTGAATGGCCCACGCCTTACTGTTATCCGTTATCGTAATTGGCCCTACACGAATGGGACGCAGGGCACGACATGCGGGGGCCGCAATGGCAAAGTGGAAAGAGACACACAAAGGCAGTTAAGTTGTTGAATTTAAATAGCGTCGTCGCAATATGGCCAAAATGGCCTTCTGTCAATCAAGAAGAAGCAAGACAAACCAAGAATAAACAAGAAAATATAAGAAGAGGCAAGAGCCGAGAAGAACCATGAAAAACCAAGAAGAGCCAAGAAGGAGCGAGAAGATGCAAGAAGAGTCAAGAACCATGAAGAACCATGAGGAGCCAAGAAAAGCCAAAAAGAAGCAAGTAGAAGGAAGATGTAAAGAAGACAAAAACACTACTCAACCAATTCCTTTATTCCTGCTCATCCTAAATTCCAATATTGGCTTATTGCCATGTATTCCGGTTAAACTCCAACCTCCTTTCCATCCTCGAAGACACCATGTATATAGAAAATATTATTGAAATTTATTTGTAAAATTCTCACAATTATACGCATTGTATTACCTTTCTAAACCAGTAACAGAGTTAATAGCCGCTTTAATGTATTTTTATATATGAGCAAAAAAAGTAGTAAGATGTCTATAATTTTTAGTAAAATAAAGAATATATTTCGCATAAAATCCATTAAAATGTGTGAGAGAAAACCAAGGACTAAACCTCTTGCCGCTATGAGGCGCTAGTGTAGCATGTTGCCATTAGAATGTATGGGAAATGTTAGAAGTTGGAGGTATTTAAAAAATATATATATATTTATTTTTTTTATTATTATTATTTTTTTTTTTTATTATTTTAATATATATATATCATATAAGTTACATTAATACATATTTTGCAGAAAATAATATTAAGGTTCATAATTGGTCATGTATACCTTATCAGAAAAGAGGAGCTCTTGTGCCTGATAAGGGAGCCACGATTCTTACTTAGATTCAATGTTATAATATATATTTTTTTTAATATAAGTTTTTTTGGAAAAAAAGTTTGATTTTAAAGTTTGATATATTTTTTTTTTTTATATAATTTTTTTGGAAAAAAAGTTTGATTTTAAAGTTTGATATATATATTTTTTTAATATAAGTTTTTTTGGAAAAAAAGTTTGATTTTATTTATTAATACAGCGTAATTCGGAAGGGAGATTATTGTAGTTTTTTATGGCTTGGTAAATATAATGGTTTTGCATTTGAGTTGTTTTGAAGATTGGCGTAATAAATTGATTTCCATTTCTCATGAATTCTTGATATTCTGTGTTATTTTTTTCTTTACACATTTTTATAATGGAAGTTTGCTTAAATATATCATCAATATTTGGTACTGGAAACAATTTAAAAAGCAATTTTGTTGGGAAAGTAGAGTTTTTTTTAAGTATTACCTTTATAATAATTTTTTGCGAGACTTTTACTGAGTTTAGGTTGTTTTTATAAGATCCTCCCCAACCTATGATTCCGTAAATAAGCAGGGAGTGGACAAGAGCATAATATACATTTTTTAGTATTTTCACATTTAAAATATTTCTTAACCTAACAAATATATATATACATTTCCTAATTCTCTTTACTAACTCTATAATATGGCTTTTCCATTTCAGATTTTCATCGATGATCACACCAAGATATTTAATTTCAGAAGAAGAGTTGATTACAGTACAAATAGGATTAAGTAGTTTACAGTTGACATTGTCACAATTTTCATCATGTATTATGATATTTACTTTGTGTTTAGGTATTTTTTGTAGTGAAAATAATACATATGTTGTTTTTTTAGCATTAAGTGTGAGTAGGTTATTATCAAACCATGATTTTAAGATATTAATACATTCATTTGCTAGTTTGTTAACTAGTTCCCATGTTTGACCTTTTATTAATAAAACAGTATCATCAGCATAAGAGATTAATTCACCTTTGATTTTCAGTTGGAAAATGTCATTTACATACATTAAAAATAGTAATGGTCCGAGGACCGTGCCTTGAGGAATGCCAAATGTACTTGTTAGTGGTGTACTAAAAGTTTGGTTTAATTTTACAATTTGAGGTCTCTCTGTTAAGTAGCTTTCTATCCATTTAAGGGCTAAGTGGTCAATGCCATTTTCTTTTAATTTTAATATAAGTCTTTCATGGGAAATGCTGTCAAAAGCTTTCTTTAAGTCAATAAAAATTCCTATACATTTATTTGATTTGTCCAGGGTACTCTGAATACTAGATGAAATTTTTGCAATGGCATCTTGGGTACTTTTTCCCTCTGTGAAACCGAATTGATTTTCATTTATAATCGAGTTTTTTTTTAAGAATGCAGTTAGTCTTTTTTTTAACAATTTTTTCAAAAATTTTCGATATATTAGATAAGAGTGAAATGGGTCTATAATTAGAAATGTCCTCCGGGCTACCGGACTTAAATATTGGAGAGATTATGGTTTTCTTATACGTGCTCGGGAAAACTCCTGTCTTAAAACTATTGTTTATAATATGAGAGATTGGTGTAGAAACATAATTTTTAATGATTTTTAGTGTTTTTACGGCGAGACCGTCAAATCCCGGAGCAGAACCACTTCGCATTTTTGATATAATTTGTACAATTTCAGACGGATTGGTTGGTTCGAAGAGTTCAAGTTTAGTTTTTATATTCGGAATATTTTCAATATACATATTATTTTTTTTTTCACGGTAATTTTTTCTGCGAGACTCTTTCCGATATTTGCAAAGAAATCATTAAAAGCGTTTGCTCCTTTTTTAGGTTCTTCAATACAGTTATTTATGTTATTGTTTTGTATTACACTCTTAATAGTATTACTTTTGGTTTTTTGTTTATTTTCCATGATTTCATTGATTATATTCCAAACTTTCTTACTGTCATTTTCAGAATCAACAAGTTTATTTTTATAATAATTTTCTTTCGTGTTTTTTATGAGCGTGGTTAGTTTATTTTTGTATTCTCTAAAATGAACATTTAATTTAATGTCTAGTGGTTTTTTTTTGTTTCTTTATAAAGCCATTCTTTGTGTCTTATGGACACAACAAGCCCATGTGTTATCCACGGTTTGATTTTACGAAATTTTGCTGTATTTCCTTTTGGAATATTTCTTTTTGAATCCTTTATAAAGTTCGTTAATCTATTTTCAAATATTTTACAGCACTCGTTGACGTTATCACTTCGGAGAATATCTAACCATAATTCAGATGACAATTTATTTTTCAAAGATTCGATATTAACAACAGATATTTCTTTCTTATTATTAGCAGTTTGTCCGCAATGTTGGTTTATCGCCTGAGGTATTATTGAATTGTAATGTAGCAAAGTCATGTAATGGTCGGTAATTGAGGTTTTTATAATTCCCGAGTTTAAATTATTTATATCCTTGATATTTGTGAAAATGTGATCAATGCATGATGGACGTTGCCCATTGACGTTTCTGGTGTAAGAGTTTATACACGACACATAATTCAATTCCGCCATCATATTTAAGTAATTATCTTTATCGTTCGATGTATAATCGTGCGATATATTTAAATTAATGTCACCTAAAACTATTGTATTCGCGTTTCTGTAGTTTAATAACACATGTCTTAATTCTTCTATAAACAAACAGACAGTAGACGAGTGCGTTCTGTATAGAGAGATAATATCAATTTTTTTGTTATAACACTTCATTTGTACATGTAAGCAGTTTGTTCCATTCACATTAATTTCTTCCTCGCACAATATGTCACAATTATTTTGTACGAACATAACGGTTCCACTGTTTTTGTTAATTCGGTTTGTAGTAGATACATAGGTATATCCCGGTATATAGTACGCCACTTCGCCACTTGAATGTGTTCTTCCTGAGATCATTATTTACTGTTGTCAAAAATTCATCCATGTTTCGTTCCAAACTTCTTATATTCATGTGTAGAATTGAAGGACTGAGATTGAGGTCGTTTTGGTGGGTACGATATTCATGATAGCTGTTATATGTTTTTTCGTCAATATTATTTTTTTCGTCTAGTGCGTTATATAAAAAATCTGTCATTTTTCCTCGAAGTCTATTCTGTCTCTTGCTACTTTGAGCATTTTATTTTTGTAGGGACATAAGTTGCTGAAAGCTGTGTGGTCTGTTTTATTTTTCTCGCCATATTTCTTATTTTGCGATGTGCAATTTGCACAAACCGGTGTTTTTTCTCTTTCAGGGCATTTAGCAAAAGTATGATCACCCGTGCAATGCGGGCACACCGATGGATTCATTCGATTTAGGCATCTGGAGGCTGTGTGCATGAATTTGCAGCAGTGGTAGCACTGGGTTAAAGGATCACAATCGACTATGTTAACCCTTTGGTACTGGATATTTATCTTTTCTAATGATAGCAAATTTTTTCGTGTTGTACCGCTGGTTTCCACGATATAGTTCGAGAATTTGTTTTTTTCTTCCTCTTCTTGATCCCGAGTACCACGTTGGTATTTCTTAGAATGTTTGTATTTTATTTCAGTAATCAAATTTATAGAAACAAACAGTACATGATTTACAGAGATGAAACAATATACAGGAAGAATATACTTATGTTGGGTACCTATGATATGTTTCCTTGTAATGTCTGCTAAGTGGTATGTTTATTCCTTAATTACCAGGTGACGTGTGTAGTTTATAGGTGTGTGTGTGTGTGTGTGTGACATGTGTAATGTATGTGTGAGTGTTTGTGTCTGTATGTATGCGCATTGAATAGTTTAAATTATTGACATGTTGTCACGTTTGAATTTGGGCAGTGAATCCGAACAAATGTCAATGTTAGAGTTGAGACAAATATTATTTTGAGTATGTAGAGCTCGGTTAATTGGCGAATTAGATGCTGCATTTGTTTTATAACTAAGCGTGTGGAATAGCACTGTATATCGTGTACGTCTCAAAGGTATGTTAAAGTTAACAAGGGACAGAAGTTCGGTACTGTCAATGTCATTGTTTAAAATTCTGTGTATAAATATTGAGTCAGCTACTGCTCGTCTTCGCTGCAAAGTTTCAAATGTACACTGAAAGTTATTGTTGAATTTGTAGGTAATATATTTTATAAATTTGTTTAGGATACGTTCTATACTGTCTATGTAAAGTTTATATTGTGAATTCCAAATAGGCGATGCATATTCCAGTGTACTTCTGACTAATGCGAAATATAACATTACAATTGTGCGCGGATTACCGAATATTTTACTTACACGTAGCACAGTAGTAGGTATTATTAATATTATAGGGTATTTGGACGTAGCTCGTGTATCTCTGTTTCTGTGATACAAATATACATCATGTAAGCACCGATGAAGAAGTGGCGACACGTGAAAGAACTGGTAAGAACAAAGATTATAAAAATTATGGCATTGGGTAAATTTAAAATATTCCGCTTGATAATTTGGCACAGCAGAGCAAAACCGGTTTAAAACAAGACCATGTTTAGAGTTGAGACGTTGAGTTGTTTGGTGTCCCACTTGATAAAACGTGAATCCAAAACGAACCACAACGTCATCAGAGGGAAACTCAAAACTCATCTCGGAGCAGAAAACGGAAAACCGTATCCAACATAAAGCATTAAAGTAAAAAGTATGTAAAAGCGAAGATACATAAAAGGCGTTCGTGATAAATAATTATCAGAGTACATAGTAATATTTCTGAATCAGTCCTGCCTATATCTTATAAGCATTTTGTTATTCTTGGACCGAAGGATGACAATTCACACAGTTTCAGCTGTGAAGGGATTTTGTTATATATTTTAGGACCGTGATATGTGAATAGTTTTTGATAAGCCGCTCTGTTGCTTGTTGGAAAGGAAAGGTCATTTCTTCCCTTACTTCTGGTTTGAAATTTGTGTTCGGCTGTTTTCATTTTGTAATTTCAGCGTGCAACGTTAATTATACCATGAGCAACATCCACCTGTCAACTGTCAAAAAATAACAAAACACCATTACGGTAATTACACCCTTTGTTCAATAAGAAATAAGATATAAAAAAGTCACAACGCAAAAAACATTTTTCAAAACTGTAATACTGCCTCTGAGGTCGAGGGGTAAAGCTCTCTACTAGCAAGCCGAAGGTCGCGGGTTCAAATCCCGGCGTGCGCAAGTAAATTTTATTAGGTAGTAGGTTAGGCTAGTTGACTGAGCGTAGCGAAGTCCTGTTTTAACTTGACGGTTTTGCATTTCGTCTGTCTGTTAATTTGTTTGCGGTTGGTTCGTTCCTTTCCCATTATTCGCGGTTCGGCTCGCAAGAATATACAGCTCTCTACACACCAGTTCAAGGTGGTAGCCGTGTTGGATAGTACCTTTTTATTCCGCCAGAGCTCGCATAAGCGTTACGAGCTATCAAATCGAAATAATCAGTACTATGCGAGGTTCAACTCTTCCTTCACAGGACTACTAGTTTAGGTAAGGTTTATTGTATTTTTGTTATTTTCTTCAATTGACTCTTCGTTAAGATGTATTTTTTAAAGAAAGACAAACATTCCCGGGTTACGAATAACCTGACAATATTGAGGAAAATGTTGCTTGTGGTGTGATGGAGGACTAAGCCAGCCGAGGAATTGACCACACTACGCCTGAATGGGATATAAACGCGATGCCAACTCAGCCACTGAGGTATCGCGTTGTACAATTGTACAATGATAACTCAAGAGGATTGATCATCAACACTGAATAGAAAATTCAAAGATAAAAAGAAAATTGATCGCCATTTTACACAAGACCTTGCGGCTCCTAGGCTCCAGACAGGTTAGTAAAATTTACTGTCTGTCCAAGAAAGAAATTCGATATTTGAAAAAATTTGTTCAAAATCACAAATAAAGCAAAAATTTACCGTTTTTCGAGCACACGGACACGCGCGCAACAAAATTGAATCAGTTTATCTTTGTGTGGTTTACAAGATACACCCAGTAGAATCTAGCCTGCGTGAGAAGTGAAACTTGATGAAATTTCAAATGTGCGAATGAATTTGGCAAGAAACGTACTTTCTTCTTTTGGTGCGCATCCAACAATCTATATAAATTAAAATGTAAATGTTCGTTTGTTCAAAATCTTCAATCTCCGAAAGTTCTTCGCCGATTGCTTTGAAATTTTGACACAACAAATACGCGTGTGTTTATATTTACCTATATTATATATTATACGTCACCTTTCACAGGTAAAAAAATGTTATTTTTTTTTAAACAGCGCCGTCTGTTGGACGTAAAAGCAAAACGCGATATCATTTCTCTATCTGCACAGACAGTCCAAGCCACAACAACGCGTGGCGGGGTACAGCTAGTTGTAGAGTAATGTCCGAACATCTTTTGACAGGGTGACTGACACATTATTAAATCATTATTGTCCTGTAAAGTAACTTTTTTTACATTAACTTCACACAGGATGCACTGAAGAAAAGTATTTTTGGGATGAGGAAAGAGTGAACATGGGGCTTCAAGATAAATCGAAGAAACCATAACAATTTCAAAAGATGTAACCATCAGTTAGCCATGATGGCCTCCGTGGTCGTAGGGTAAAGCTCTGGACTGCAATCCGAGGGTCGCGGGTTCAAATGCCGGCGTGCGCAAGTAAATTTTATTTGATTAATCTCACAATTAACTAATTTAAAATAATATTTAGTACATTTGCGACACGTTCCAATGTGGAAGATATCTCTCAGTATCACCCTGGTTTAAGATCACCGTTCAGAATTGAAATGACTCTAAGCCGTGTTTGGTGACCAGATCTCAGGTACTTTCCCACCTTCCTCTTCCCCTCCAAATTACATTCAGCCACACAACTTACCCTAATAGAAGATGCCACAGCATCACTGGCTTCAGACGTCTGGGAGCAATTGAGACTCTTGTGCGGTTTCACATTTAAAAAAATCAACTTTTGCAACCACAATAATTATTATATTATTAATAATGTAAGTGATAACAAAAAGCTATAAAAAGAACATTAAATTGTAAGTACCCAATTAAATGCACAGCTGTAACATTTAACCTAATTGCTTGCATCGCAGTCACGCTAGGGTTCAAATAAAATAATGACAGTGGCTCGAATGAATTCGCTGGCACGCGATACAGGATTATCACAACCAACCAACCAACCCGGATAGCGGGGAGGACACTGACCCAGCAGTGGCCAGCGGCCAGTGTACCAGTAACCCGGGTCTCCCAGAGACCGGTGCGCAAACTACTTTGAGACTCGAGACATAACCGTGGATAATAAATGTTTTGTTATCTTCCTTTTTTGTAACAAATAGATATCCTCAATGGGATCTCCCGTGCCGAAGATTTTATTTATATATTTTACAGTGGACCCCGAAATGCTTCGCTACTGCTTATGTCTTTCTCGGGCGCTCCGACTTCTTCCACCATTCACTACTGCATACCACAATGTTACTGTCAAAAAACTACAATACGTCGACTTTAATTCAACTACGTGTCTCATTTCGGCGCAGAGATATGGCGTTAAGCATTCCTCGGGCGTACCCGACTTCTTCTACCATTCAAACCACTCTCTAAACACTTCTGGCACTAATAAGAACAAACTTTGAAATTTTCAGCGATATCAGTCGACTACTTTTCGAGATTTGCGAGGACAAACATACGATAGACTAGCTAATGTGTACCCGGCGTTGTGAATGATTCGGAGTAAAGTTTTGTGGTTGAGAATTCTAGGATAAACATCGACTTTTTTCTACTTTCTATAAATACAATGGTAACCGGATAAATCATCACAATGATAATTCATAACATCTTTAAAAAATTATATAAAGTCATGGAAAGTGATGAAACAAAAACTTTATTAACTGGGTTATGCAGGTTAGGTTGGGTTAAAAAAAAAATTTTTTTCATCGTTTCTTTAAAAGTGTGTTGAATTGTCACTGTGTTGAGTTATCATGGAACCAAATACAATATGCGTGTATATTTTTTAGTTATTTATTAAGTTAAAAAAAATACATAATATTTCGCTTTGTTAACTTAAGTGTACATTGATTAAAACAAAAATAATATATATATATTAATAATTATGGTTTACTACTCGTACCTAAGTAACATATTTTTCTTAAGTAAGAGCATTTTGGTTTTGCTCATTGATCTTGAGGGCAAACAGTATATATTTATTCTATTTACGGTTGTCAGGCTATCAGGAAGGAGATTATATATGTGTACACCCTCATGGCCTATGTTTCTTTTACCACACTCTGTCTTTGCTGAATTTGTGTATAATTTATTATGTTGTCTTGTGTGGTGGTCATGTACTTGTGATGTTTTCATAAATGAAGTATTTGTGTGTATGGGGCCATTTTGGATTTTGTGAATTAATAGGCATATGTTGTATTCGTACAGTTTTCTAATTTTAAGTAAGTTAGTTTCTTGGTATACTCTTTTGGTGGGGGTATCTGGTCTATAGTTAAATTTTTTTTTTTTTTTTTTTTTTTTTTTATTTATTGTTTTTGTGTTTAATTCGTAGAACTCCATTTAATTTTTTTATAAATTTAATTTAGATTAAATTTGATAATATTATTATTAAGTTCTGCAAGTGTTTTAGTTTTTTATTATTGTGACAGCTGTTTCGGCTTACAAGGCCATTTTCAAACTGTGGTTAGTCCACATTGAGACGACGTATTTATGCTATTTCAAATGTAAATTTTGAAGGTGATTTATTACTGGTTACACCGATGACAATATGATCTATTGTTGGTTAAACCAATCTATGTTTTCCCCTCAGTAAATGGTAATGAGTTCTTAATTATTTACTAATGACTTTATTGCTATGAATTATTTGGGTGCATTATACTGCTTGGGTTTTGTGAAAATACTGAGAAGTGGTGAGTAAATTATTTTCCGTACTTTATTAATTAGTGTTAAGTTTGGGTCATTCGTTCGTTTATTGATTTCTAATTGTTCAAGTAAATTTAATCTAATGCCCTTTTTTTCTATATGCAATGGTTTAGGACCCTTGTTGTTAAGTGGGGTATGATTATTCACGTATGATTCACGGTATGATTGTCATCGGTGTAACCAGTAATAAATCACCTTCAAAATTTACATTTGAAATAGCATAAATACGTCGTCTCAATGTGGACTAACCACAGTTTGAAAATGGCCTTGTAAGCCGAAACAGCTGTCACAATAATAAAAAACTAAAACACTTGCAGAACTTAATAATAATATTATCAAATTTAATCTAAATTAAATTTATAAAAAAAAAAAAAAAAAAAAAAAAAAAAAAAATATAGTTAAAAAGTTTTTTTATAACTTTGTTTTGTATTATTTGAATTTCGTTTAGATATGTGATGTTTGTGTTTCCCCATATTTCTATGAGATAATTTAGATGGGATTGAAACTAAAGTATAATCCCCTCTTTACTTGTATTGGTAGAAGATGGGCTATTCTACCAAACACACCAATTAATGGGATAATTTTTTCTTTTACTTTTTGTATGTGGTGTTTAAAAGATAAGTGTTTATCGATATGAAGTCCCCGGTATTTTTCACTATCTGAAATTTGTAGGTTTTTTCCTTCTATTTGCAAAGGTTTATGATATATATATATATATATATATACACCTTCCGGAGGAAATTCACTAAATTGTGTGAAAACCCTATCACTATCCGTTGCGTAGTTTAGAAGAACTAAGCGCACAAACAGACAGACGCGGATAGCGACTTTGTTTTATATTATTTACAGATTATAGATTTGTAAGATGGATAGTGTGTGTCAGTTCTTTCACCAACGCTTATGATTTGAAAGAAAAAAGAAAAATACTTTTTTGAACGAGAGGTCTACTATTCACAGAATGACTAGTGTTTAAATTCAAGCAAGTTCATGTACGCGTATAACATTGACGTACCATTATGTAAATAGATTTGAACAATGGCAAACTTTAGCCGAAGTTGACTTTAGACTGCTTTATATGCAAATCAACGAGTCAAAAATGAATAAGAAATAACACTTCTATCGCATACACGCACCTCTGGACGAGTGTCCGACGAACCTAGCACACGTTGACCCAATGCATATTTATTTTATATTTATGTTGACAAATAAATTTTCTACAACGATTTAAAATGTGCCATTATCGATTTGCCGTCTAAACGACATGGCGAAGCTTAATGCCAAATCACTATTTTGATTAATCTTTATAACGAATTGGTGTACATTATGAATACCAAAAAATATGCTTTAGATAAATTGAAGGTTTTCCTATCGTTTCGCTTGAGTAGAATACAAATAAAAAAATAAATAACGCAAATAAAAATTATAAATGTAAACTACTAAAATAAATATTTTTCAATATAAATGTATGAACGAGTAAAAAACAACTTAAGATTATCTATGACAGTTTCACTTGATTAACTTTTTTGCTTTCTTATAAACTTATTTACAAAATAAATAAAAACTAATTTTGTGCTTGAAATTGAACGTTTCTAGACTCCGTTTTTCATGCGATTTTAATGCCTATTACCTACAATGTAAGGTATACCAAAAATATACACATTTTTGGCTTGTAGCTTCCTCTGAATTCGTGAACTAACGGGACTGTACGCCGCCACGCGTTGCTGTGGCTCAGTCTGTGAAGTTATATCTATATAATATAGGTATATAAATCACACGCATATTCGAATGCAACGTTGTGTAAAAATTGAAAAGCAATCGGTGAAGAACTTTCAAAGATTTAAAATTTCGAACATTTACATTTTTATTTACATATCGTCGCTGTGAAATCAAACCGGCATATCTGCAAAATGCTTGTTTTTCACCAAAGCGCTTTAAAGATTTCGCATATGATATTTTCATTTTAACGTCCGTTTGGTTTATCTCAAAGCCACCTTATGAATGAATAAAATTTAGACGAATACTGCTTATTGAAGTAGTTGTTGCAAATAAATCGAAAATTGCTTAAATTAAGAATAAAATGCAGATATGCCAGTATGGCTTTAAAATCAGTGTAATATTTGCTTTTGTGTCATAGTGGCTTCTTCTTTTGGAACCTGTTTTAGGTATAAAAAAAAGATAATGTCGTCAATGAAAAAATAATTTATTGCTTCACAATTTTTTTATAAACAATTAACATAAAACTGCTCTTCCCTTTTCTGATAACTTCAAAGTTTCCCAATCGTTTATGGAAATCTGAATAAATTGACGGTATTATCCCGGCGGTAACTAACTTTAGGATACCATTTTTCTTCTTCTCATCAATGGTCTCTTGGAATAAGCTTGCATCAGAACAGGATTCACGCTCCCATTGCCCCGTTTATTCCTTTTCTTCGCCTCCTCCCTGGCATGTGATCCGTAGGATGTTTTGAAGTAAAAGTTGCCGTCGTCTTTAATTACTTTGAACATTCGAATGTCCAAAATGGGTAAAATTACCTGGGGGACCCAGGGATTTTATATCAAAAAGTCCTCATGACTCAACTCATGAACCAGGTATAAGTACCTACATCTACGACAACGGTCACGTCTTTACTTCGCTCCCGTAAAAAAATAACCAAACTGCCTAAAACATCAACATTAATCATAAATTAGTGATATTTAATATTAAGCAGTAGAAACTTGTTGTTTTTAGTGACGTTGCACAAGTGAATTCTGTCGTTCATAGTGAATATTAAACAAAAACAGTTACAACAAAGCGTATCAATATTTTTTGTTATTCTACCCACGTAAATAATATTTTTCTAAAGACATTTAAAAATACAGTGAAATTATAAATAAATATCGATAAAATAAATACTCATGTCTAGTGCTTAAACCAAATCTGTTAAATAAATAAAAGCACTACATTATTAATTTATTTACTTTTTACGATTATTTAACGCCATCTCTGTCTGCATGCAAATAACATTATTACCAAAACAAAATACTGCAGATCTGTTGTGAATTCACCACATAGAGGTCGCATTTTGAAATAATATTGAAATAAATAAATACTTAATATAATAATAAATAAATATACCAAAAAAATCAAAATACATAAACGATGAATTGCCAAGCCTGTTCTGAGCCTACCCTCTCAGACGAGTCCGTTTTTATATGTACACTTTGTAAAGGAACATATCATTTACTCTGTGGTGGGGTAACAGAAAGCTCATACCGTCGCCTCAGCAAGGAGCGACGCACACAGTTAAAATGTTCTAAATGCTTATGTACTGTGCCCACTATCAAAGCAAGTGGTAGTGCCCTTGTGGACACTGAACTACTTTCTAAGTTGCTCGAGCAAAATACCCAAATTCTCGCCACCTTGGCAACTATGAGTAAACAGTATGAGGACATCTTACATCGTGTCCACGATCTAGAAGCCACAAACAGTTTACTTGAAAAAAGGAACACTGAGCTGGAAACGAGAATCGACGTACTAGAAAACCAAATGGAACAAATTGACAGGCAAAATAAGTCAAAAAATGTTGAAATTAGGGGGATCCCCGAAATTAATGGGGAAAACTTAAATAACTATATTTTTAACATTAAAAAAATAACCAAATCCAATAACGAATCCAATAACATCGACGCAGCTTACCGTATCAACCAAAAGTCCAAAAAAGATCAACGCAGGCCAATCGTAGTGAAATTCAAAACCAGCGTCGACCGTGATGATTTCCTGAGAGACATTAAAAACTACAACAAACAAGCCCCGAACCGTGAGGACAAACTTAACACCGCCCTTATCGGAATGGCAGGCCCAATTTCGCAAATTTACATTTCGGAACACCTGACTTTTCGCGCAAAACAATTATGGTTTCTCGCGAGAAAAGCTACACACGAAAATTGGTTTAAGTTCGCATGGACAAAGGGAGGACAAGTTTATGTACGCAAAGACAACGGAACACCTGCTATTATTATTAACGAAACAAACAAAAACATTTTGTCTCCCTCAATCAATAACCAATAAACAAAGCTCGTTTAGATATACTCATATAACTTACTCTCATATGTTTATACTTTTTCAAATAAATCTCTATGTAAAACACAGAAACAAGAAGTATATGTTGTGTTTTAACATACTCATGCTCTATATCCTTTATATGCTTATGTTATATATTCGCAACAACTATATATATACTCTGTATACTTATGAATTTGTTATATATACTTTATATCGTTATGTAAAACATTCACAACAACCAGATCCTTATATCTGTAGTATACTTTACATGCTTATGTTTTCGTTTCATATTCTTTATATGCTTATGATTTATAATCTTTATAGGCTCATGTTTTACTTGCTTAATATGGTTATACTAACCTATATCTCTTATGTACTTTATATGCTTATATTTTCGTTTCTTATTCTTTACACACTTATGTTTTATAATCTTTATAAGCTCATGTTTTACTTTCTTAATATGATTATACTAACTTATATCTCTTGTAAACTTTATATGCTTATGTTTTCACTTCATATTCATATGTTTATGTTTTATAATCTTTATAAGCTCATGTTTTACTTTCTTAATATGATTATACTTCACATTCTTTACATGCTTAGGTCTTATATTTTCAACAATTATATATACACTTTATATACCTATTCTTATGCCATATATATTGTATATGCTTATGTTAAATATTGGCACCAACTAAACACTTATATCTCTCGTATATCTTATATGCTAAAGCTTACGTTTTACATTCTTTATATGCTTATGTTTTATCTTCTTTATAACATTATGTCTTATATTACTTATATACCTAAATTCTACATACGTTTCATGCTTATGTTATATATTATTTATAAGCTTATGCTATATATTCACAACTACTCTTATATAAGACACACGTTTTCAAATTCTGATGAATAATATTATCACGGATGAACTAGATAGCACTTATAATATAACAGAAAAAGTATGTAATAATGTTGATGAATGTAACCTTGTTTTCAAAAATATGACAAACTCATTAGTAATTATGCACTTAAATATTAGGAGCATTTACAAAAACATTAATGAATTATTATGCACCCTTAGTCTTTTAAAAACTGAACTCGACTGTATTGTTTTGACAGAGGCCCACCTTAATACAGTAAATATAGATAATATACCACAATTACCGAACTTTACATGTATTTCGACGAAAACACACATTAACAAAAATAGTGGCATAGTAATTTACGTTAACCAAAAACACCAAGATATATCTTATAAAGAAATAAACATGACCCTCACGAACTGTGTAGCATTACAATTTAAAGTAAATAATCAGATTTATCAAGTTATTGCTGTTTACCGAACCCACGGATCAAAAACTCAACAATTTATAGAGAACCTCAAAGATGTAATAAACAAAACAAAATGTCAAAATACTATAGTGGCGGGTGACTTCAATATAAATATAGGTCTAAATTCAAACAGCGTCGAAAAAAATGATTTACTTAATACGATGGCTGAGCTTAACTTCATTTCATGTATAAACGATTACACTAGAGTTGTGCCCCGACAAAACCCATCATGTATTGATCATATCTGGTCTAAGGCTGACACAACTACACAATTAACACCTGTCATTTGGAAAACAAACATTACCGATCACTACACGTGTTTTTTAATTCTTCATTTAAAAAAAAATATTTCCTTTACCAAAACTGCATTAAAACAGTATAACATAAAAACCTTAAACATACAACTTCTTGAACAAAAATTGAAATTGGAAAAATGGGAAGAAACATTAAACACCGAAGATGCCGAAAAATCTTCAATAATATTCGAAAAAACACTTCGCGAACACATAATAAATGCAACTATACATAAAAACGTTAAACCTAAATCAAAACATAGAAAAATTAAGCCCTGGATCACCCATGGAATAGTTACCTCAATTAGGAATAAAGAAAAATTATTTTATCAAACCCGAAAACAACCTAATGACTTAACTTTATTAGAATTATATAAAAAATACAGAAACAATCTTACAAATTTAATTAAAAAAACAAAAGAAAATTACTTCAAGGTAAAAATTGAAGATAGTGGTAAAGATAACAAAAAAGTCTGGGCTACAATTAATAACATTATCGGCAACGGTAATAAAAATAAACAAATAAATAAAATAACTTATGACAACGAAACAATAGACTCAATAAAAGAACCAACTAAAATTGCAAATATTTTCAACAACTACTTCGCTAAAGTCGGAGAGAAACTTGCCAAAAAAATCGACTCGTTCCAACCTAAAAATACTACCAATACATCCACACAAACTTGCCAAAATATTTTCGAAAAATTTGAAAAATGCACTCAAATAGAAATAGAAAAAATTATAATGAACCTACGAGTGTCCGCGAGCCCTGGTTTTGATAATATCACAGTAAATATATTAAAACAAATGAGACAATTAATATCCAAACCAATTGCACATATCATTAATAACAGCATACAGCAAGGAATTTACCCAAAAATATATAAAAATACAATAATAACCCCGATCTTCAAATCAGGAATTACATCTGACGTCTCGAACTACCGTCCCATATCTATTGTATCTAACGTAGCAAAAATATTTGAAAAAGTCGTAAAGTCACAATTAACTAAACATATCACTTCAAATAAAATCATTAATGATAACCAATTCGGCTTCAGAGAAAATTTAGGTACGCAAGATGCAATCGCAAAAATAACCTCTATAATATATAATGCTCTTGACTAGGGAAATAAATGTTTAAGTATATTCATCGATCTAAGAAAAGCCTTTGACAGTATAAGCCACAAGAAGCTAATAAAAAAATTAGAAAATATTGGAATTCAAGGAACAGTTAAAGAATGGTTTAAAAGTTATCTTCATAAAAGACACCAACACGTAAAAATTAACAATATATTGAGTGAACCCACCTATTCCGAATTTGGAATTCCTCAAGGGACAGTTCTAGGCCCAATATTGTTTATCATTTACGTGAATGAAATGCTTACAGTACCAAAAAATGGAAAAATCATATCTTTCGCCGACGACACAGTTTTAATCATAGACAAAAAAACTTGGGAAGAAGCCTATCAAACTGCGAACGTAGAAATAAACAACTTAAAACAATGGTTGGATGACAACTACCTCTCCTTAAACTCTGACAAAACCTATTTCATGACTTTCACATTATCAGACAAAATGCACCCAACAATAAATTCCAATATAACTATCCATAACTCTTGTAATAATTATACTGACAACTGCAATTCACCTAAATGCTCAAAAATCTCCAAAAAAAGTAATATTAAATATTTAGGCATAATTATAGACCAACATATTAAATGGACTGAACATATTGCGCAAACTGTAAATAGAATACGTAAACTTTATTACGTATTCCTCAAACTAAGAAATATATTACATAAATCTTTGCTACTAAAGGTTTACTATGCATTAGCCCAATCAGTTCTGCAATACGGAATAATAGGATGGGGAGGAGCATATAAAACCAACTTAACCCCACTTGAAATAGTACATAGAAGACTCATCAAAATAATTCTAAAGAAACAATTAGACTATTCAACCCAAAAATTATTCGATGAATTCAAAGTATTACCAATAAATAAAATTTATCAAAAAAACGCATTACTACAAATCCATAAAGACAAACTAACAATAAAATCATTTAGCACCAGACCGAGAACCTTAGGACAAATAATAATCCCTAAACTTAATACTACAACAGCCCAACATCATTACACATACTCAGCAATAAAATACTTTAACGAACTCCCTATAGAAATACAATCCGAGAGGAATTATGAAATTTTTAAGCGAAAACTCAAAAAACATTTTACCATTAAATAATTTTTAAGAATGTCTTGCGATGTGCCATCCTAAATTTCCATTATGTACAAAACAAATGCCATCTTATAATTTTCATTATGTATAAAAATAATTTTTCATTATGAACAAAAAAAAAAATTGCAACTTATATTTTCATTATATATAAAAAAGTAGTCCTTCATGCATCCAAATAGTAACAACTGATAAGTATGTATAGTACTGTCAATTTGATAGTGCTCCCTCCCTAAACACGAGAATTTCTCAATTAGGGAGGTATTGTAAAAAAAAAAAAAAAATAAAAAAAAAAAAAAAAAAAAAGGTAAGGCTTGCCACTTTTCTTTGCTGTTTTCATGGCCATGGTGTATTGGGAAGGTAAGTATATCGGTCCGCTTAGGAGTGCTCTTTTAACTTATTTTTCAATCCGAATATAAGCCGAATCCACCTTGTTTTGGGTGTTGCCCTTTACTAAAAATTTGTGAGTGATAGATTTTATGTTTTTTAATGTTGTAACAGCATATTTGTAGATTGCCATCATAAAGTTATTTTTTTGTTGTGTATTTCGGTAAATGAGACATACATCACACTGATCTTTCTTCAGTGTGAAAGTTGGTATGACTTGAAAAAACCTCTGTACTGGTAGTAGCTGATTCCTGCAAGGTTTGACTCCTTTCTTTCTTTTAGATAATCTCTGTGATCGGTGATAGATATTCCACCATCGATATACTCCCGATAACTTTGGGATCTGTAGTAATGACTAGGAACACTTGCGTTTACAGTTGTGGCAAGGAGGCTTCATGCTTCGTTGTTTCACTCTTCCACGGGTTTTAGACTCGTATTCCTCACCGCAGTTTCGCATCTTTCAGTTTGCTAAAGTTTTTTTTATTAAGTTTGCCTATTTTAATTTATTTTTTTAACCGAAATTTTACCCGGGTCAGACATTTTTGCATATATGCCGGTTTGTTTTAGTTGAGGCTGCTATAAACGCTTTTGTTAAGTGCAAACCGGATTATCTGCCAATAAGTCATATCTGGGTAGTAATAAAAATGTACTATTGTGAGATAATTCAATTTTACTTACATGATGGACGCATTTCCCCCTTGAAAGTTTTGAAGCAACTGGCGTATTGAGGAATAGGTCTGTCTTCTGCTAATAAAAGTGGCGATTCCCGCGTAAATGCATACCGGCCCAACGCCATCTGACAGATTTTTGTTCAACTATACGACATGCCGGTTCGACATAAGAATAGAAGGGAAAAAAATAAATTTTTTGACACCAATAACTCAAAAGCTCCATTTTTGCACATATGCCGGTTTGATTTAACAGCGACGATATATAGATATAAAGATTGGCCAAGAACATTGGCAACGGCATTTACACAATCACAAGTTGGCGCCAATGTTGGCCCAACGTGAACAAGGGGCATGAGATGTTTGCTAGAAAACTATTACGATAGACGATGATAGGTGTTCGGTGTACAGTATAAACACCATAAACTTAGCCAGAGAAAGTGCAAGGCAAGTTGATTTCTCCTTCTCGTTAATTTACAACACTCAATTCAATACAAAGACAGATAGACTACTATCGCCAATAGAAGTCCTGTTTGGTTAGAATTAAATTGTAAAAAATCAGGATTTCGACATTTTCAGCGCGCTTAAAAACTGTGTTTTTGAACGTAAAGATATAATTTTTACACAAAAATGGAGTCACCAACAATATACTTTTTTTATATCTATAACGCACAAGAATCCGGAGCCAGTGAGACTATGGTATCCCGGATACCCAAAAGACCCCCACAGGCTGAAGGAAGGGTAGTGGGAAAGAAATGAGAAAGAGGAACGTTGGAGAGGCTGGCTATTCAGATCTGGCCACCAATAACTATGTACGGTACCAATAGCGGTGACATTCATTGTAACATTGTACTAGACTCGGGATTTCGCAATAGTCGAGCTCTGAATTGACGAAAAGAAGCATAGATAAGCAATTACAACTACAATACCCATTCACTCTAGACTCTATCAATTTAATCACCTTTTAGACAAAACATAATATATCCTTATTTCCTAACTTAGCGGTATAGTATGTACATAATTAATTAGTTTGATCTATATACTAATAATTTCTCAAATTTTTCATCTTCATAATTCTCTAACTTCACCATCCTCTTCTTGCAACCCAAACTAGCTATACATCATTTTTCTTTTTTATATTATAGTAATGTATAGATTCTATGTCCGTAAACTGTAAAATTCACCCGCCATAACACAGGGTCATCCCTAGCATGGAGGGTGAAACATCTCAAAAAACCACATGCACTCTCTAAATCATGTATCAATAAAATAAATAAATAATTAATTTCGTTCGTTCTTTTCAGCGCAATTTTTTTTTTGTTGGTTGGAAACTGCCTCCAACACTAGGAGCGCGGTGTATGGACTGTGGACAGTAGATATGGCTAATCGTGTGAACTGTTTGTACTTGATCAACGTTCGCTACGCACCTAGACAGTTATTGGCTAGAAGCTAGAGGCCAAAGCAGCCACCAGCCATTGAGGTTTTGGTCTGGTGGTCTGGTAACAGTACACCCGGCGGATATTATTGTAACAAATACAAACGATTGGCATTGATTGTGCCCTTGAGAATAATCGATTCATAATAGCACGCTGTTTTCTATTTTAGCGTATAGCCCAACGGGCCACACTAGATGGTCGAGACGAACACAGTATGTACTCACAAAGATGTACTGCTTGCATACAGCATATTTCAATTCGACATTAACTTTCCCGCAGCCAAGTGGGGGAGTAGGTAGTACCCAAAATTACTATCTTCCTTATAATTAGGTTAAATACTTGACATATAATTTTAATATTTTACGAATTCCTGCGCAAATACATAAGTTACCATTAATAATTGACTGAATAATTGGGATTTCTATAGTTTAAAAGCCCATAAGACAGAAAAAATATGGGGTCGTCCACAGACAGGAATTAATAGACGAGAAGATAATGGCGAGGGGTAAAATCAACTGTTGAAGAACGAAGGGAGTAAGGCTGACTGTGATTCGTCAATAAATCAATCTGACAGTAAATAGGCATCTCGCATTATAATATCACCATTTACTTCTTAAAAGTAAAATCTGCTTTTGAATGAATAGACATTTTTACATGGGAGCGCAAATTACTCGCCACGTTATGAACAAATTTGCGAAGTCCAAATTCGGCAAAAAAATTCGGTTCAATTTTGAGAGTCGAATATTTCGTTTAAGTATTTAGTTAAGACACTTTTATAAATGTTCATAATTTACTTCCCAGCAACCAACCAGCTTTGTGTTTCGCGTCCAGACGTTTCTCGATGTGATAGTATATGTTTCTAAAACTGATCTATATTATACGATGTGAATATGCTTAAAATAAAGTAAAATAATGCTTATATATGGAATGTAATACGACAATTGGGTTTATTCTCTTTTTCACATCTATTTTTACAAGTTTTCATAGTACAAGTCAACATTTTGCCGTGTTATTTCGTAAAATGAACCGATGATGCCTCGACCATAGTTCGCACAAGAATGATGACGTCACGTTTTCAAATTTCACTTGAGGCCATACGCGAGCACAGCCGGTTCCAATGGAACCGGTATGGGGAGTGGGGATAATACGCTTTTAATCACTTAGGGCAGGTCTACTAATATTCATATGTCTATGGGGTCGTCGAAAGACCCACTAGGTTACAGACGTTTTGTTTGTCATCTTGGCTTGTCAAGAGTTAAAAAAAAAAAATTAAAACACAAAAACATGACTGAATGTCGTAGAAATGAGATCCCTGAAGCGTACATGTGGTAAAACCATATATGATTGTGTGAAAAATGCGGAGATTCGCAAATAATGAAAGTCTGATGGTTTGAAAGGGAGATATGTAAATACGAATGTTAGAGGGAGCGCGCTAATATTAAAAAAAAAAACGATAATAACTAAGCGAATAGGGAGAAAAAATTTATAAAACAATACTAGTTAGAAATAGAGCAAAAATCTCTCGGAAATGCTTTAGTTACATTTAAAGATACACTGTGAATTTTTTCATGCCTATAGCATATTAAATAACAGAACAAAACGTGTTTTTAATAATTTTCGGAGCGTACTTTGAGATTTTTTTCTATCGAGGGAATTTCATATAATTAATGTTTCGGCATGACAAATGTACTGACATTATCTTCAAAAACAACATTTTTTTAACCTTAACAACAAGAGTTAATGAGAAACTTGTTACAGATCGGTAGAAATTGGGTATACGGGGGCTTAAGAAAGAGACGCGTAGATGGTTTGGACATCCTATCAATTGTGTAGTTCACAAGCTATAAATTCAAAACACCTCATTTTTGAGTTGTGGCAGTAATTGCGAGAGTGCGAAGGCAAAGCGTGAATTTAAATATTTGCAAGAGATTCAGGAAACTCAAAGAAATACGTCGGGGAAGATAAACTTCTTATCTACATAACATTATAATTCCTTGATAATTTCACCCATGTTAAATAATCATTTTTACTTTCACGCCAAACCGACACAGATAAATTACTTCAAACAGCGAGCTTTGGCTCAATTTATTACAGCTATTTTTTAAACTCTATAACTTGATAATGATCTTACGAAGAAGTTGTGTAAATTTCATGAAACCAAAGCTCACCGTTTGAAAGTTTTGCCGAGATAAACAGATTTTCTTTGTAAATAAAAAAAAATATTAGACAAGGTTTTTTTTAAAAACAAAACGCATGACCTGAAGATAGTAATCGAGACCGAAAGGACTGTGCAAATTTCGTGACACCAGATCTTAAGAGCTCACCGGTAGATATTTTTCTGCTTCAGAATGTTTGAAATTGGTATTTTGTCTGGTCACAATTTAGACGTGAATATAAAACTAAATATAATAATATTATTTTATCAATAAAACCTACATAAATTGAAATAATCATAAACATTAGTTCATTAAATATAATAGTTTATCATTAAATTAAATATAATCTTCAATTCTTGCCTCATTCACATTCATACATACTCTTCTATTATTCTGCCTCTGACGAACTTCTGAGAATGATAATTTATATATAATCGACAGTGTACCTACGTATAAGAGAATGGCCTTGATAACCGAAAATAATTTGTCAGTAACGCAACATGTAATGCTGGGATAAAAAATATATATATTTACCTCGCCATTGTGAGAAACGTAATCCAAATAAAAACAAAACTCTATCACACAACAGCACGTCAAATGATAAAAATACAAAACACTTCAAAATTCACTTGGATAAAAAAAGATTATAGTAATTTATTATTAATTTGCATGTCAACTATAGACTTAAACATTATTGGGTTTAGCTCACAAAACAGCAGTTGTCACAATATTTACTTTGTTGTTTTACGACATAATTGTTATATTATTAATTTAAACTGGCATCGTAAATTTAAAAAGGTCTAATGAAAAAAATGGTCCACGGCGCTCCTCGTTTCATAGGGACAAACAATAATAACATGTGTAATTCACAACGCAACTCAAGGCGCGAACTGAAAAGCTAGAAACTTGCAACATTTTACGTAAAAACGGCAAAAATTCACGGCGATAACGCGTTTTTATCATGAAAACAGATTGCCAAATGACTGCCGATGTTTTTTCACTGATTTATCAACAAATTTAGTCAAAATAACAATGTTCAATGAACAAGTACGTAATAATGACTTAGTATTGTATGACAGATAACTGAAGTGAAGTTGGCAACGGGAGAGCAGGCTCCGAGCAGAAGGAGAGAGGTAATATCACGCGACATCGGACCCTAGAGACAGCTGTTTAGAGTTCATTATCGCGTTACATTTCAGTATCAGATTTATCAGACTGTGTGGAACGTCTTGCGAAAATGTGCTCTGGAGAAAGAAATTTTAGAGATCATTACTGCATGACATTTCCTTGGCAGATGATACTTTGCTATTTTAAGAGGTCGATATCTCAACTAAAGAAACGAGAGAATGTTGCGTAATAGAGGTGACGCCTTTTTACATAGTGTCCGAAGTACTAGATGAGTGAGCCAAGTCTAGACGCAACTAGCGCCAGTATTGCCAGGTTGAGAATTTTTCCCGACAGACAGGATTAAAAAAATATACCTTCACTAAGAAAACAAACATTTTCTCGAATACTCGGTATCCAATAGATATATGAAATTAATTAATTGATTTCTAAAGGAAAGACAAACATTCCTAAGCTAATAATAACCTGACAAACATTTAATTCCTAACACTAATTTATAAGATGAAATTTTTTCTTGTTTAAAGATAGGTAACAACGACAACGACGAGCTGTAGATACTCTCAGTATTTCCCTGGTGAAAGACCACCATTCAAAATCGAAACGTGTTTTGTGACCAGATGATATACCAGGGACTTCGCCACAGGGTTATGGCGTGAAAAGAAGTGGAGAAGAGGGATGGGAAGATGGGGAAATACCCAGCTATTTAGATCTAGTCACCAAACAAGTTAGTCTTGTCGATTGCTTTAAATTGGTTTTAGAACCAATTTAAAAGAACCGTTCGTTTAGAGTGATGTTTTTTCACCGGGGTGATACTGAGAGTATCTACCACCCTGGTTTAATTTTTTATTGATATTTTTTAAGATTTGATAGCTTACCTATTTCTTGATTTTTTTATAAAAATTAATTCTGCTACAGTAGCTCATTATCCAAGATCAATAAATTTTGATTATGAAAAATTAACAGCTTTATGTGTGGATATGCTTCGAGAATCTCTACTAAATGGGCAACTTTTAAGCAGAATGGCCGCTAAGCTCTAATAGCAGTTTCGCAATCATAATAATGTACTGGCTGTACCCCGCCACGAGTTGCTGTGGCTCAGTATGTCTGTGTCAGATAGTGATACAATTATGCGTTTTGCTTTCACGTCCAACAGATGGCGCTGATTTAAAAAAAACATGTTTTTACCTGTCACAGGTGACATCTATAAAATATATAAAAACACGCGCGTGATCAAATTCAACGTTGTGTCAAAATTTCAAAGCAATCGGTGAAGAACTTTCGGAGATTTAAGATTTTGAATAAACGAACATTTACATAGATTTTTGATAGCATTACTATTCAAAATAATATTACCAAAAATCAACCGGTCAAAAACGAAGTTTTTTACGGGAATATTTTTATTAAATTAACTTAACAAGATTTGACTAAGGATTGAACCCTCTTCCCCACTGGATCAACTAATAATAATAATATTTTGATGTTTTGTACAGCGCCGTGTTAGTGCAAAATCACCTCAAGGACGCAGAACAAATGAATATACATGTCTGCAATTTTCTATCTTATTACTAACTATAGACTGAGAGACCGATTTGGTTATTTATTTTGTTGTTGTTTTAAAAATAAAAACTTTCTATTGGCATTGTATTACGCAGTAAATCATGTAAAATATGCATCATATAAAAGCCCATCAGGGCGTTTAAATTAAAAAATCAAATTCTAATTGGATGGTGCCGAGATTCATTTTGTATAATTGCTGTAAATGTTTGTAATGTCATCTAATTTGTGAGAAAAGTGCGCGAGTGCCAACAAATGTTGATAGAATGATTTATCATAAACAACGAGTCTATCTGCTAAGATTCAGCTCGATTGGATGTTGGAAAGTGGGTTAATTTCCACTTCCAAAATTCCATTTCATTCATTAATTCGACCAAGAAAACAAAATCAAAATTCAAATAGATGTATTTAAAAAACAGAGAGAAAATTCCTTTATTTGTGACCATGGCACCGGAAGAGTCTCAATTTTAGAAAATTTCAGTCCAAATTAAAGTCCAATTAACTCGAAAACCGTGCGACTTTTAAATAACATACAATTTTCGGATCGACCTTGAGATCCTCCATCCACAGTTGAAAGATTATCTTCCACTTACCAGACACGCAGTATTGAAAAAAAACGCTACATAATGATAATTATTGTAAGACGATAATTAAAGCAATAACAATAACAAAAAAATCCAACAACTGAATGCTCAACAATTTACATTGCCACGTATTTAAATTAAATCAAATATTTTTTTAAATTGTATACTTTGAAATTATTTTATATGGTTGTTCAGCTTAAAGCAAGTTCCTCTATATTGACCTAGTTTCGTAAGCATCGAAAAGCGAGCACAAAAAAATAATAGTACCCATCTATTCCATATATAAAAAAACATAGTGAAAAATAGTTTTGCAATCTGGCATCACAGAATAATAATAGGTTCGATATTCCGATGCGCGCGCATTTGCGAACAATACAGATGTTGTTGCGTGAAAAACAATTATGTATAATTATTTTAATTAAAACGAAAGCGACAGTGGCGCCGTAGATATTGTAAATTGCCACAGTTGTAATTATTGTAAAGAATATTATTAATTAACAAAGAAATGTATTCAAATATGTATATTATGCCATCATTTCGAAAGGCTTTGTGTGATTTGTTAGCAAAATAGATCATTTATGCACTAAGCAAATAAAAATCAGCGAAAAGGCAGGTAAGACATGGTAACTAACTGAAAATGAAGAAACATAATCAGCCAGCTTTGAACGCAACACTTCAATGAAAATTTAATTAACGTAAGCTAAAATCATATAGCAAAATAGCTAGTGGATCATACAGAATTAAAATGAACTATGAACCCGAAAATTCAATTGAACACGAGACCATTGTCAGATTCTGTAGGTCCCAAAGACTACGATGGGCTGGAAATTTGGACAGAATACCATATGACAGGATACCAAAAATTACGAGTACGTGGTGCCCCTATATAAGCGAGCAGTGCCCAGTGTTGGACCAAGGGAGAAGTGGATAGACTGTGAAAGGATTGGAGCAAGACGTAAGGACTGCCTGGAGGCAAATGGCAAGTGACCGCAGGCAGTGGAGAGCATTAGTGGTGTAGGCCAGGTGTGGCGAACCTAGGGCACGCGTGCCCGAGGTGGCACGTTTGATCATTTGGATGGCACACTCACGATTTCCAAGTTCAATTTTTTTTTTTTTAATTTTTAAGTTTAAAATTTTTTTTTTTTGATTTGACCAGTTGTTTCAAAAATATCTGAATAATCGTTCATATTCTTCTTTTCTTTTCAAATGTAACAGTCATTCTGTTGATTGATAAATAACTAATATGTACATTTATTGATTATGACTTTATTTTTATGAAACTCTATTGTAATTTTTAAGCTTATGAATAAAATTAAATTTTTTTTTTTTTTTTTTGTTAATTTTTTTTACAGCTTGGGCACGCCACACAATCTAGAAATAATATTTGAGGATTTTTGGCACGCGGGCCCAAAAAGGTTCGCCACACCTGGTGTAGGCCAATTTCACATCCAAAAGGATTGGAGCAGGACGGTGAGATTTGTGACATGCGTAAAAAGATGAAAATAAACTGTCTTTATATCGTCATGTCTTAGTCACCTTCGTCATCCGTGTAATTACGTAATAAGTCAAAACTATTGTTGGATAACACATTTAGACGGCGTGGGTTATGTGTTGTTACACTGAAGAGATAAACTGTTAGAAGCGTGCTGTGGGCGTGTCCGTGTGCCCGAATAAATCACAATAATTTTTCGTTATTTTTTTCTGAATTTGGTTTGCCTTTCAACCCGTTGGAGGCCAAGAACTAGAGTCCATTTTTAAATCAATAATAACCTTCTAACTGTAATACCAGTATTTTTATTGTTATGGGTATTTAGTTTAAATATTAAAAATTATTTTCCATCTGTGTATCCAGAAAACGGACCAAATCTATGGACGCGACCTGTGACGTCACCAGTCTCAAAAACCTATTTTTTTCAACCGGCTCTGCACATATTTTGTATAGGATTCGAGACGTATTTTTTATTCTTAAATTCTTGCTAGATTTTAACAGTGAAAAACGCCACGTTAAAATTTTAGTATCTCGTCACCTAATGCGTTCTAAAATATTCACAAGAGGTGGAGAGATGTTGTTGGCGATATCGGTAATCTTTCAAATCGGCATAAATCACACTAAAGTTCTAGACATCTGTTCAGAAGTGGCGTACTTGTGGTAGGTAACTAGGCACTGGGCCAATTGTCATACGGATCATATTTATTGCGCTGAGGGTAATCCAAATTCCAAAGTTTCATCACATCCAGCCAGACAAATTATTATCAACTAGCTGTAAAAGTTGTTTCCTTTACGCGTTCATACATTTCTGTTGAAAAAAAATTTTTTGTAGTAGTTTGCATTTATATTTTTTATTGAGTAATTTATTATTTTATTTGTATTCTACTCAAACGAAACGATAGGAAAACCTTCAATTTATCTAAACCATATTTTTTGTATTCATAATGTACACCAATTCGTTATAAAGATTAATCAAAATATTGGCATTAAGCTTCGCCTTAAAATGTTAAGAATAATAAATAATAATTGGTTTAGCCGCGTTTGGTGACCAGCTCTGAATAGCCAGGTACTTCCCCCCACACACCCTTCAGCCTCCCAACATATCCCTAATAGGGAAGCCATGGTCTCTTTTGTTCCAGACGGAACAGTTAGGACTTGTGTGCGGTATTAAGTATTCACATAAAACAAACCTGCAAAAACTCGGAATGATGGTTAGTTAGTTAGTTACCTATTGTTCTTGAAGAGCTGAATATTATTATATACTAACTTTTTCCCGCGGCTTATCTCGCGTGGTATTAGGGAGAAATTATTATATAAAGAATTTTCTCATGGGAATTAAATGTTTTTTTCCGGGATTAAAAGTAGCCTATGTCACTTCCAAGTCCTCCAGCTATCCCTATCCAAAAAATCACGTCGATCGTTCGCTCCGTTGGGACGTGAAAGAAGGACAAACAAACGAAACACTTTCAAATTTATAATTTTACTAGCCGACGCGCGACGTGTACCCAGCGTTGCTGCAAAAATTATACAAAAATATTACAAAACATCAACATTTCTCTACTTGCTATAAATATAATATGCATGGATTATATATATAAAATTTCCGGAAGAAATTCTCTAAATGATAGTGAAAACCCTATCAAAATCCGTTGCGTAGTTCAGAAGAACTAAGCGCACAAACAGACAGATGCGGATAGCGTCTATATATTATATCAGGGAATTTTCATCGGTTTTCTGTGGCGTAATTCTTGTTGGCGTTGATTCGACCGCAGATTAGTCTATTTTGTTAGTACCATATCTGAGTACATCTGCGTAATATAATATTATACAGGGCAGGTACCTCGTTTTAAACTTATGTAAATTCCAATTGTCTCCTGAGGTCGGGATAAGGTCAAAGTCATAAGCGTCACAAGTAAGTATCCATAAGTCACTATATATTATTTAGAATTGTCAGACTCGGCCGGCATTATGTCTGGGTTTTTCTAAGTAAAACCGGTACATATTATTGATGTATTTATTTGTGCACGTCTTCATCCAAACCTTAAAAAATAGGCTTTTCTTAAATACTATCTGACGTGTACCCGGCGTTGCTCATTCACATTCATACATCGTCTCAGTATCTGGTTCACTTGATCGTGCCATGTTTTCTATAATCTACGTAACCTAGTTTTTGTTTCATCTCTTTTTAAAGGTGTTTTGAATCATTGCTGTGTTGAATTGTCCGGTTCTCTTCATTCAAATCTTCAATCAATTAATTTCATTGGCCCAATTGGGTCTAAGGAATAGAAAGGTCTTATAAACTGGCGACATTTGTTTACTTTCAAATCGGTATAGACTTCCAGGAAATATCTAATCAGTGGTTCAGTGTATAAAATTGACAGCTAAGCTCTTTTTCAACTCGATCACTTTGCTTTCGTCTACCTGTAAAATTATTTGTGTGTTTTCAGGGTCCGGTCAATTCTTTCAAGATGGTAGCCGCGTTTGTTGCAGCGTAGCCGCAATCAATATTACGCAAAGTTAACTGTTCACAAAACTACTAGCAAAATGAATATTAACTTATATGAGTAGGAAACTAACAATGTTCCAAATACAAACAGGCATAAAAGTAAGTACCCTGAAGCGAGCCAGTAATACCATTGTGAATAGGGCTTTAGATTGTATCGTGTAAAGGTCGTGATGGTGGCGGGGGGAAAGATGACGTCCCTTGCCCGGTTGATATACCAGTGGGTGCATACCGACGCAGGGTTGCCAAAACATTGCACCGGGAATGCAATGCAAAATTAATTTATTTTTTAATTAGATTGTAAGATATTATGTAGACGAACTTTGTGGCAGAACAGTAAGAGCATTGCATGGCTCTGGATAGGTCAGAATTCACTCGGTTTTAACACCTTCAAAATTAAACTCTATTATACATATTCAGTGATTATAAGTATCATAGTATGTTAGATATACCTTGTCGATTATTTTAAAACACATCTATTTGAATTTTATTTTCGGTAATGAATGAAATCCCATCGAGCTGAAACTCGGCAGATATACTCTTCATGGATGACAATGCATTCCCTCAACTTTTGGTGGAATTCACGTACACGATTACACTACAGCAGTTTATATACGAAATAAATGTCAGTCCTGCCCGATCGGTATTTGGCGAAGACGGTAGAGTTGTGGACCTGTTGAATCCTCAGTCAAACCTTTTTTTAAGTGTTAAAAGCCATTTTGAGAGGTATTATTAATTTTTTTTAAAACGTTTTTTTACGGGTTGATGTTTTATTTTATTTTACTCTATGAACGTAAGGTAATTCATTTCTAAAAAAATATAAATCTATTTTTACTTAATGCATTCTCATCGCAGCTACATGTGCTCTTTATATGTATTCGTATTTTTTTCATAATAATTAATCATCTCACGTAGTTCTTCACTTTGCTCTTTAAAGGGTTTGTAACACGATATAAAAAGTCTAATTATTTATGTTCAAATTTAAAATTCCCAAAATCGGCTACACAATATTAATTAAACAAAAGATAATGGTAATATTATTTGCGATTCTATACATTTCTTTTTTTTTAAATAAATAAAATTTGCAATTGCGCATTTGAGACATTAATTTGAGATTAAAAAATGTTTATTCTTCCTTTAAAATCGGCAAATGGAACTACAAAAATTGAATTATCATAGAGCCGAATATTATATGAAATATTAAAATATATATACATATATATAATAATAATAAAACAAATGCCTGGATTCGAAGTCGAGGATTTTATCGCTAGGTCACGGAGATTGTCAATAGGCCGAGTAATACATTGCACACATTTTGTTAAATTCCAAAGAATTAACCATAAACTTCCAGAAAACAATGCATTGTTTCAATAGGTCCTTTAAAATGTGGAGCAACCCTGAATGGGAGAGTGTACGCCGAGGTCGTTCGGTGCTCGTGCACCCAACACGCACCCGATAGTCTGTACTGTACCCAACAAGTCCGGTGCACGTGTACCGAACGCACCCGCCCGGTGCGCGTGTACCGAATGTACCCGAACAGCGTTCGTGTACTGGCCGACAAGCGGTGAGACAATAATCCCATACATAATTTTAAATGACTAATAATTTCGTCATGTCATGAACGATAGAACAACATATTTTATATTTTTATTGCAGAAAAATACATGATAAATTCTCATCAACCTTCTTCCCCTTGTCCTTATCGACAATTTCGTTTAAATGTCTCTTTACGATTTGTTTATACTGCAGACATTTTTAGTGAAAGGTCTGATTTTGATGTCATATTTTGAAGTATCAAAACATACGTGATTTGATTGCGCAATTGTATGCTTGTACTTGAAATAATCCAGGTGAAGATGCAATGAAATATAAATTAAAAAGGCCAACGATCATATGAGTTGGTTTATAAATCCCATATACGCTGTTATCAAGTATTCATAATGGAGCTTTAGAGTAACTGCGAAAATATCAGTATTTGCCAGTTCTTTATATAGATACGCAAGACAAGGAAAATAATGATACATTATCAAAGATCACTCACCAGATTTGGAAAACCATACAAGAAGAACACAATAACAATGGCTATTCGAGATTTTCAAGAACACTCACTTATTATGCTTTTTTTATCACCAAACACACGATCACTCACTATGGTGATAAAATCAATAAAACCGATTTCTTATCGCGAAATCCACCATTTATCACCAATGTTCCCTGATATTTCACAAAATAAACGGACCCGAGAATTCGACGACACTACACTTTCGTGGAAAAAAATATCATCGTCATTTACCATAGAAGATGAAAATAGTAAAGTTTTGCACCATACGATTTTTTACCCAACAATGGCGACATCTTAGGGATATTTACAAAGTTAACTTGCTTGCTGGCGGGATGGTTTAAATTCCTTGTATTGAGTGAGACATTTTCAAAATTGGAACTTACGTTATGTATTAAAAAAAAATAGAATTATAAAAGTTGTATTTTCTTTTTTGTACAAACAGTAAGGTACTTATCTACGGTATATTATAAACGACGAATATTTTTATTCCATATTAGGAAGTGTAATATTTATTACAAAATTTTCTATTTTCATCCTGACAAGTCAAGTTACATTTCGTGATTCTCACTAATAATTAATTTAAATTATTGAAGATACACATATCTTCAATATGAAAAGTGATTCATATTTTCGTTTAATATTATTTTTCAATTATTAATATTACAATGAAGTATAAAACAATAAGTTAGTCCTAATCCTAAAAAAATATTTTTTAATTTACTGTGTAACTTAAATTTACACAATTTAAAATATGTTCTGCTCACTTATTTATAAATCAATAATATTTACAAGGAGAATATTGATATATAATATTCCTGACGAAGGAAGGGTGCTTCCGAAACCGGTAGAGTACAATTAAAATTAACTAACTAACTAATCATCACGCCGTTTCTCCGCAAGGGTAGGCAGAGAGGACGGACCGCCAAACAACTCGGTCACACCACACACTCCTTGCCTCATTCACATTCATACATCGTCTCATACATACTCTTCTATTGTTCTGACTCTTGACATGGCCCGACTCAAGTATCTGATTCACTTGGTCATGCCATGTCTTCCTTGGGCGTCCCCAACTTCTGCTACCATTCACATTTGCATCGTATATTTTTATTTTTATTTTTTATTTTATTTAATATTATTGAAACAAACAGTACATAATTTACAGAGATGAAACAATATACAGGAATAAGATACTTCATGTTGTGTACCTATGATATGTTTCCTTGTAATGTCTGCTAAGTGGTATGTTTATTCCTTAATTACCAGGTGACTTGTGTAGTTTATAGGTGTGTGTGTGACGTGTGTAATGTGTGTGTGAGAGGGTGTGTATGTGTGTGTCTGTATGTATGCGCATTGAATTCTTTAAATTATTGACATGATGCCACGTTTGAATTTGGGCAGTGAATCCGAAAAAATATATGTGTATATTCTCCTTAAAATTAAAATTAAAGTGATCTAAAACAAATTTATATCTTTTAATGTAAATTATGACGAGCCACAAAGTAGGTAAATGCTTATTACAAATATGCAATAATATTTAGCTAATTCCTTCGCTTTTTCTAATACTTTCATAGGTGCTTGTATTTTTTTACGAATACCATGCTCATACCGTTTTCAGATTGCTTGTATTTTGTTCTGCTATTTTCTTTCGAGTATTTTTTCCCTTGGTATTACTTGTATCTTTTATAATATTACATTATGATGAAAAAATGACAAATAGGACAAACATTAGGAAGATAGTGTCAAGTCAAAGCATGAATCAGGTTTTGGGAATGTAATGTACTAAACGTGATAAAATTTTCGTACTTCGTTTCAACTGTATTAGTACGTAAACATGCCCACCATAACTATGTTAAGTATTTAGTTTGAGTTATTTATAATGTGTGCTTATTTGGAATTAAGCGGAACCTTTCGGTAAACTTCAAATAATACCAAAAAGATGGAGTCAAAACAGGTAAAGTTTAAACTTTGAAAAAAAATGGAATTTTATATCTTTTACCACTTAATAAGCGGAATACGGAAGTTTAACCCAAACTTTTCCAACATATTTTAAGTTGGCAAACATGTTTTAGTACTAAATCCCGTGATTCACAATATGATCTATTAATTTTTCGTCTACGAATGGTGGAGTTAAGTCGGTTGAGGTCAAAGTGGTATTATATTATAATAACCGTGGAGGTAAATACATTTATTTTTCAGATATCGCTCGAGCTGTACCTACATGATTTTTTTCTGAAACATTTCTGAAAATTTTGGAAATCTCCCAGTTAGGAAATCTTTAAAAATGGCTCTCTCACTGGATCAATCTTGGCCCCGCTCAAAGTTCGTAAAAATATACGACCCTTGTGCAACGATCATACGATATTCAAATCCCCAATAAGTAGTTGTTAATTTTGAATGCCATTTTTAAGAATAAATTATTTATTTGAGGAATGTTGATGAATGAATGTCTTGATGGAGACAATGTGAGAGTTTCCTAATAGGAAAACTGTTTTCAGCGTTTTTTTGTGGGGAAAGTATTAAAATACACAAGAAACTTTTCCCCATAAAATAATCGCAGAAAATTATTTTCCCAACTGGGAACATTTGAAATATTGCCATGTGAAATCACATTTCCTTATCGGAAATAAAATTGAGTGTTGGCATCCCTGGGACCATTCGGCCACTGCGGTAACTGAACGACTGTCGATTTAATACTTTTCAAAATGGCTGCCTTGTGCGGAAGGCTCGCTCGTTACACTGTTAACAAAAATGCAATTCTCTCGAATGCGCGTCGGGGATTCGCCGACAAAAGTGAGTAAATTAATATTTAACGTTTTTAGAAGACCCTAGCCTATTTACCCCGCCTGTCAAAATTATGTTACGTAATGTCAGTTTGCCCCGAACTGCATGAAATATTGATCATGATATGTCTCGTCTCTGAAACTAAATGTTTATACACCATAAACCCTACCATTCACAGTTTTTGATACCTTAATGTTTTTATTACACGTTCACCTTCGTGAAGGTTTATTTCCCCGGTGAAAAAATGTTTTGTTTTATTATGTAAAAGAAACAATAAAATTCCCTTTTTTTAATGTCACGATTTTTGCCGTTTGAAGGCAATGTATTTATAAATTACACACGTAAACACAGTTATGTTTAATTCAAGCTTATTTTTAAAGATGTCTGCTTGTTAACTTTTAGATGTTATCTTATCTGCAGCTCAGTACGTCAATTTCTTTCTGTACCTATCGATAATCGATTTAGGTTTTCTTCCAAAAATCTGTCATAAAATTTGTAACAAGGATGTGAAATATTCAATTGATTTTAAGGCTTTCAATGTCATGACCCACAACCTTTACAAAACTTGAAATAATACATAATAAGGGCAAAAACTCACCGTCTTCTGAGAGGCATTGAAAGTCCGTTTTGCTGAAATATTCAGTTATTTCATCAGCCACCATGGAAACACTACTGAAGACTAATCATTTGATGCATAAAATTACCTTTATTTAATGTGTGTGAATGAAACAAGAATATCCATTTTTTTCCTAACCAATAACATGTGAAGTTTTTTCCTTATTCATAAATACCTAATTATTGCAATGCTGTATGCATTTTTTCTCATATATCTATTGGCCCCCGATTCTTGTCGAATACACAGAGAATACACTACCCTTGATTTGGCATAAATAATAGGCACCTGTATCAATAGCAAGTACAGCGCTAAAGTGGCCACTACTTATCGCAGTCATCTTCTTCTCTTGCTATCTCCCATGTCCTTATTGCGTTGAAAGTCCATTATGTCCAGTTCATTATGAAGTTGACCAAGGTTGTCTACGGTTGTTTTGTAATGTCTTCTGGTTCCACTAAATGAGGTAGTCGAGTCTTCTTCTTCAGGGTGGTCATTGCACCATTGATCGGGCGCTTCTCACTGCCAGCAGCAAAATTTGTGTATTTTGGTATTTTGAGCCAAATTGGTTAGCTCCACAACAAAAATAATTTGATGTTAGTATCGGGTCTGGTAAGAAAACGCATTTCGGAATCAAACGTTCCTTGAAATGGTTTTATCAGTTTTTATTGACCAGATTCGAACAGCCAGGTACATCTCAACCATTACATTAACATTACCCTTTGACTCACGAAAGTTGGAACTAATTGGTTAATCACATGAATTGTATTGCGAATAAACCGACACTACGCGCATGCATGTATCTTTTGAATTTCATAGAAAATGTATGAATCATGATCACAATGAACAAAAAGATCTGCTCACACCAGATATCCCATATACTACAGGAACATGGTGAAAATGTTAATCTAAACCAGCTGACGTCTACCCGGAATTTGTTCGGAGACTTTTTTCTACTTTCTATAAATGCAATATGCATGTATTATATATATATAAACCTTCTGGAAGAAATTTTGCTAAATGATAGTGAAAACATCCGTTGCGTAGCTTAGACGAACTAAGCGCTAAACAAACAGATGCGGAAAATGACTATGTTTTATACTATTTAGAGATCAATGTAGTGTTATAGTTGTCTTAGGTCCTTCTTCTACAGAAATACTTAAGTATCCGATATTGATATTGAGTATTCAAAACGCAAACAACTTGTCACTCACAGTCCGCACATGTTGCAACTGAAAACACGATACCCGTGTCTCCACCACCTCTCAAAACGTCAAGACTAGCTTTCATAACCTCACTTACAACTGCTCTAGCTATCATTTTTTTTCTACCGTTTTGTTCCTAACGTTAATCTAAAGCACACACATTATTACAAAATATCATACATAAGTGACGATGACTACTATATAATAATGATAGACTATATTTTAAAGATACTCCACCATGTTTTAATCTCCGCGACGTGAGTGGTAACAACTTCGACCGGTTGATCACGGGAGATTGGCATCATTGACGAGTTTACAAAATGTCGGCAACGTTTGCCTGTATACGATCCTTGAAGCTACTTGATTCGTCGAGTATCGAATACTTCCATATCCCTGCACAAGAAGGGTTAAAATTCTGTACTAGTTCCCTCAGCCAGTTTATAACCTTATTGAATAGTTGTCTGAACCTCCTAAAACAGTTGAAATGCAATGACAATGTTGTCTTTCGCTTCCAATGCTAACAATGTCTATTTGTCCTGTTCCGCAGTGATGGCCGACCCCATGGAGCACGCCACGGGGTTGGAGAAGCGCGAGCTACTGGCCATCGCACGCGGAGACGACGACCCCTTCAACATGAAGGGGCTGAAGCGCGGAGTTGGCACCAAGGACCAGCCCAACATGATCCCCTCGGCTTTCGACTCTCGCATCGTTGGCTGCGTCTGTAAGTATTACCAACCAACTAAAATATCTTTACGCGTTCACTACGCGTCGTTTCTGACACTGTCCTTCCGCTGTAATATAACATATCTTTATATTACACGCATCGTATATGATCATTGCCGGAAACCCGGATGTTAATTAACGTTGTTTTTTTTTTTGAGATATATTTCATTTTCAAAGCGTCCTAAATCATACCCAGAATGATTGAGAATAGAGATAAAGTAGGTACCTAATTTTTAATACATTTTCAAAATCAGTTCCAATTTTGAAAATGTAATAAAATTATTGTTATAGGTACCTACTTTATCGCTTACCTGAATTCACACAATCGGTTACAATTTTCAAAATGGTGCTTAAATTTAAAGCAAGTTTGAGTACACGCCGGACTAACACACAGCACAGACGACTGAAATTAGTATGTTTGATTGAGATGTGAGGTTGTGAGAGGAAAGGCTTGCCTGCTGTGGAAGTAGACCTCTAAATTAGTCCTTCGGTATTATTTGATCACGACTCCTCGGCTTTTATTAATTGCTCCAAGAAAAAAATTGGATATTTGAAAATGCTTGATAAATTTCACCAAAAGTAAGGAAAAATTGAGCTTACTTTGGTCACATGGACAACGCCTACAACTTACTTATCGTTTTATCTCTTCAGTGTATAATTCTTAAAGCAGGAATACTTTCAGTAACTGATTAATACAAGTCTGAACTTGAGACAGGTTTTTTATGCATTAAGTTTGTACTGTCGAAGTGTTTGTTCCATTTATTCACACATAGTCGTTAAATAACATTTTTTAAAGATTTCACAACATACAAATCATCTCTCCTTGCAGTTGTCGATCGTAAAATCTATATCTACTCTGTTCACTGAGAAGAATCATTTCAAATAAGGTTAATATATGGATACACGGTTAATAGCATAGAATACACAACAAGACTAAGAACAGAACAAAGAGTGATAGTACCAAAAATGAATACATCGTTTTCATATATTCCTAGCGCCTAAGTTATACAATGGATTCAAACAGCAACAGATATATAAAACAGACCCTCTTCAAAAACGAATTACAGTAGGCTAATGGAAAGTGGCAGAAAAGAATCGGAAAGCTTTCTGAATAAAATCACTGTCTGACTGAATTGAAAATTGGACTGGACAGGACTGGACAAGCAGATTTAGAGTCTGTTGTTATACAACATGACATCTCCGGTGTCGTCATGTGAACCTCATAAATCCCGCCAGGGAACGAATGGAGCGGGCATTCGTTGACCACATGTTCGGTGGTCTGCACCGCACCACATTCACACATCGCCGACTCATTAAGGCCCCATCTGTGCATCATGTGGACACAGCGGCTATGGGAGCACCTTAACCTATTGGTGGCGGACCAGGTTTTGCGAGGCAATGAGAACCCAGGCTGTCTCTCGGTGGGGTCCTGTATGAGGTGGATTGTATATGTTATATGTTTTTATTTGTTTTATGTTACCACCAGTTTGGGATATTTAAAAAAATAAAATAAAATACAATAGTCCAAGGCCGCTTCTCACTTACGCTTGCCATTGTAGATCTCCATTCCATTTGAGTTCCGTAAACACAGTTTTTGTTTATTTTAAATTTAAGCCTCGATTAGGCAAATATTTGGATCACGAAACATGCCCACAAGGCACTCCTTCTGTTACTCTGTTCTAGGTACATTTTATTTTTAAAACACTATTTCAGTAACCGGAAATGGAAAATAATGCATTTTATTTATTTTTTAATTAAACTCAAACTAAGAACCTATTCTAGGTACTTAGATTAATAGTTTGAGTTAAATAAATAGAGAAGAAAAAAAAACTAACCTTAAAACATTCACATCAATAACAATGGCCGTCAAATGAACAATCAATTTTAATTTTTTTAATAAATTTAAGATAAATCAAATTTAATAATGTTATATTAATTATTAAGTTCTGCAAGTATTTCTGTTATTTTTACAGTTTTTAATGTGACAGCTGTTTCGGCTTTTGAGGCCAGTTTTTTAAAGTTTGATAATGGCCTCAAAAGCCGAAACAGCTGTCACATTAAAAACTGAAAAAATAACAGAAATACTTGCAGAACTTAATAATTAATATAACATTATTAAATTTGATTTATCTTAAATTTATTTAAAAAAATTAAATGGAGTTCTACAAATTAAACACCAAAACAATAAATAATCAATTTTAATTTTTTTTTTAAATATTTTCGCATTGTTAATTGTTTGTTTTAAAAATAATTTGTGTATATTAAGCGTGTCCCATGTGTCCGTACATTTTTTTTTTTTTTTTTGTATTAGGCAATTCACCCTAAAGAGAGTGCTTTGTGCCGATTGGGTTAAGATATATGGTTAAACTGATGTGAATTATCTATAAGGGGACTGGACATATCATATATTAAAGTCATTCAAATCTATAAACTTATAAAGAATAGAATATACGCGAGAGTTGTTGAGAGACAGCAAATATGGAATACTAAGGGGAGACTGGTAGGTGATTTTAATAAGCAATCGATACATGCCTTTGAAAGAAGAATGGTTTTTACAATTGAAGAAAACATGGTCAAGAGTCTCATCCTCCACACCACACTGGCATAATGAACTTTCGAGCACCCGAATTTTAAACAAATGAGTTGCAATAGAGCAGTGGCCAATTCTCATTCTCGAGATACAGGAAATAAATCTTTTGGACTTTTTTTTGCCGTGGAACCAGGGTTTACTTGGAATATGATTTTGTATTCCAGCATAGAAAGATCCAGTTTGAGTTTTCGTGACTGTCCAATTTTCTTCCCAGGAACGAGACATGTTGGATTTAAGAATAGAGAAGACGTCAGAGACAGGAATTTTAAAATCTAAAGGAATAGAACCAGATACAGTTCCAAGTTTAGCGAGAGAATCAGCTTTCTCGTTACCCTCAATTCCTAGATGGCCAGGCACCCAAACCAGTATTGTCTCAAACATAGATTCGTTTAAAGAATCGAGGATTTTTTTAATATTACAAATAACATAGTCTTCTGGACATCGAACGATATTAGAGGAAATTTTTAATACTGCACTTAGAGAGTCAGTACACAGTAAGGCTCGACGAATATTAAGGAGTTGGATTTGAATTAAAGCTTGTTCAATTGCGAAGCATTCTGCAGTAAATATGGAAATTTCTTTAGGCAATTTATAAGACAGATTAACATTGAATTCAGGAATATATACCGATGCGCCACATTCTTTGTGGTCGGATTTGGAACCATCTGTGTATATGAGGGAAAATCCAGGAAACTTTGAAAATATAAAGTTTTTAAAATGTTCTTCAACATTTTGAAAGTTATTAGTTGATGATAAAATGTTCGTCCGGAAGTCAGAAATTATTACGTTTGGGATAAAATTAATAGCATTAAACGGGGTACTGTAAATAGGAAGGATTGGATCATCTTGTAGATTTTGAAGGTAAGAAGACAGAGATCTAAATGATAGAAAACTTTTTAATAAGAGAGGGAATCGATCTCTATCTATTACCCTCCTTCTGTTATTCAAAATACTGAACAAACGATCGAGACTCTGTTCCAATGAGTGACGCGATAAAGATAACGCTTTGAAGATATATCTATCCGCGAGGTATTGTCTTCTCAAAAATAAGGGAGGATCTACACATTCTATCTGAAGAGCATTAATTGGAGAAGATTTCATTGCCCCAATAATCATTCTGAGCCCTTTTGATTGGATTCTTTCAAGTTTTTTATCCAGATATTTAGGAAGTGGGTCGAAAAGAAATGTGCCATAATCCAAGTGACTTCGAACGAGGGAATTATACATTAGTTTAAGAGTAGTAGGATGGGATCCCCACCATACTCTGGAAACAGCTCGCATCATATTAAGCCCCTTTTCACACTTAGCAGAAACATTCTGAATATGAGGGAGCCAGGAAAGCTTATGGTCCAAAAGCAAGCCAAGAAATTTTATTTGCTTAACGATTTGAAGGGGGAAATTATCAAAAGAGACTGTAAAGTTAGGCAGTTTTCTTTTGCGAGTAAAAGCCACTACCTTGGTTTTAGAGGTAGCTAAATTCATTCCATTTGTCAACATCCAAACTTTAATATTATGTAAGGCCAAATTTAATTCCTTCGCAGCATGCAATAAATTTTTGTGAGATAAATATATGAGAAAATCGTCCGCAAAATAAAGTCGCTTAATAGACGAAGGGATTACAATGTCTAAATCACTAATATAAATATTAAATAATAATGGACTGATAACAGACCCCTGGGGTAGCCCTTTCCAAAGTTTGCGCTTCAATATGTTTGTGGAAGAGTGGATAAAAAAATGTGGAACGCTTCACGATTTTGCGTGTCATCCTTGCGCAGGGGCCATGCTAATCTTCTCTGTATCGTTCCAATTTTAGTATATGTACTGCCGAAGCGAGTACGTCCGTACATTTACCCAAAGTAAAACAATAGTATTTGAAGGATTATTACACCAGGTGTGTTGCATCAATGTATACGCAATCCAATATAATTTACCCCCAGATCTTTGAACCCCGTCGATTAGTGCTATTTCGAAATTTGACAGTTCCCCGTTAACTGCTGATTCCCGGCTTGTTTAAGCGTTTGATCAATTTTTTAGTCAGCTATTCACCGTAACAGTTGATTATTTTGACCTTTATGCTATGTTCCTCTCTGCTAGGCTAATCCATCTGAAATCTGATTTTATCTGTTACTTACTAATAACCTGATAATATTTGAAAATCTCCTACTACCACACAGCGAATGGAAATGTTTCTTGTGTGGTAATGGAGGACGCCTCGGTGGGACCCAGACTCGCCGACGTCTCGGCCACTGACCGGTCATTTAACCATTTATTAACATATATGTTTTTTTCCTTGTTCACAGGCGAAGAAGAAGCAACAAGCATAGTTTGGATGTGGTTACACAAAGTGAGTTATTTATCTGATATTATTTTGAAGTGTCTGTGAAGTTTAACTTGGGGTTAGATTATTTTTTTTACATTAGCTCCGTACAGGAGGCCCCGAGGGAAAAAAAAATGCCTCGGGTCCTATGTCATCTTTGGGGATGCTGTGTGGCGGGTCTTATTAGGGAAAGGAAAGAGTAAGTTCTGGGAAGGAAAAAGGTATGAGGGATGAGTAGGAATCTGGGGGCCAATGTTTCCAGGAGTGAAGGACGTGTGAATCCATCCCTTCCACTGCGGTGAAAGTCCAGCTGGAGAGGTCAAAAGGTTTCACTCATTCTGTCTCTCCTGACCCGGTTCGCCACGCGGTAGGTGAGTAGACGTATCCGCCGCCAAGACGTAGACAAACCGCACCCCATGAACCCAGGCACCCCTGCTAAGTCACCAATCAAAGCAAAACACTTGTGATGAACTAGGAGTGTTGGTTATCCAATAAATGGTTCCCGGGGCGGCTGTACACATACTCGTCTACCAAATTGAAAAAATAAATCTTCTGAACAGAAAATCCCTAGTAGTGTTATCTATACAGTTTTCAAAGAAAACTAAAGTTGCCAATTTTTATATAAGACCCTTTGATTCCTAGGCCCCATACAAGCCAGTGAAATTGATTATCTGCTCAAGACAGAATTTCTATATTTGATCATTTTCAGCGATTAATTCACCCTTGCTTCGGGGCACACAGAACATTTCTCTCAGTTTATCTTCAATGCATAAATCAAATTGATTTTTGCAGGCGTTGTATGCACATATTTGAAATAATATAATCACTTTGTATGAATCGCTAATTCATTGATATTATATTTATTGCTTACCAACCGGTTATGCTGGTTTGCGGTTATGTTATCATCTGCTGATATTTAGGATGCTTAGGTATGATCAGTACTGGTGGGCAACAAATATGTCAATAAATTAGAGGATAAAAAAAATAAACGTTATCTTGGAAGATGGGCATTGAGATAGCATATTTTTTATCTAAAGAAAACTAACTAAAAATTCTATCAAATAGTTTGGTAGACTGAAAATATCTGAATGTATTTTTTTCAGAATGAAAATAATTGAAGTTGTCAAAATTAACGATCTAATCGATGTTCAACGCCATTTAAAAAACTTCTGCTGTTTAACACCAGTTCTCGGTCCGTTTGAGCTTTTGATCGAGTCGTGATCGTTGACACGATAACGGTGATGTCAGCTGAATACAATTTGTTCAAAAGGTAAAATGGGTAGAGGATCGGCATTTGACAGGTTCGCTGCCATTAAATTTTGTAACGCCAATGAAATAATCCAAACTTTCCGGATCGGGAATCGTTCAAATGGCGCTGTTACTAATTTGCACATCTAAAATTATTTCTTTGGAACATAGATAGTAGAAACAATTGGAGATAAGGTATTGAAGCGTGCCGACTGTCGCCAAGCCACGACTAACCTTCACGAACTATCAAACAGCAAAATTGTGCATTTTGTGGAGGTAGAAACAAAGAACGGCGCAGATGTGGTTTGCAGTAGTTTAGGTGAACAATACGACAGCGACATGCGTTTTCATACTAATAATGCTTCATTGCACATCTCCCTTCTTTCTATAATCTATGGTTGGTGCAGTCGTTGAGTTTCACTGAATCTTTTACCAATCGTAAATCATGTGGTAGTTTTTTCCTAGCTTTACGGTCTGATATCCCGAAAGCTAACGGGTGATTTCATTTGTTGTAAATAAAATGCTATGTTGTCTAAATTGTATTTTTTATTTTTCCAGGGCACACCCCGCAGATGTGAATGCGGCCACTGGTTCAAATTAGTCGAAAAACCCGCCGTTTGAATGCTTCAACCAAACAAACAACTCGTTAGTGTCCTCATATTCTGAGAATTAATTAACACACGCATCAAACTATTTTCACGAAACGGTCTCCACAACTTTCCCAGAGATCCTGATATATATATAATTAGTTCTATTTCTGTACTTAACAATCGTTGCTTCGTTATTTATAATCTTACCTATCGTGGATTTTAAATTATAATCTTTTCTTTGATGCCTTTGTTGATTTAATTCAATATTAATTATGTCGGCACTTCATTTCCAAGGTGCACTGCGCTACACTTTAAATATTTTTCAGACATCCCGCGCTAACGTGATCCAGCGCCCGGATGGATGTGTAGTTGAAAATAGTCAAAAAAGTATATTAATTTAGTTTATATTTTGCCGTTGGGTTCACTCGTGTCCCGGTGGAAGTGGTTATTTGTTGGTTTTCCGTTTGGACGCGAGTGAATCTGACCGTGAACAAAATTGTCACCTTTTCAGAATATAAACATTTTCGTTTATTAATGTAATCGCTGATAAATGTAAATAGGAACTAATGACATAATAAATAAAATTGTTCCATGATGACACGTCTCTTTTCATTGAAATCGAACATTTCCCCCGTTTGTTATTTTCTTGTAGATAAATTGGAAGTTTTTTGTCTGTTTCCACATGAGGATGGTAAATACCAAGGTTGGGCCGTTACTACTGCCGAGAGCCTGGCTGAAAGATGTTGAATTATATCAGTGGAGGGTTTGTGAGTATGAAATAAAATTTTGATACATTCCAGATAGTTAATCCTACAACTTCTGTTTCGCCAACTAAATGTAATAAATTTGACCGGAAGTGTCATTAACATTATAGAACTCAAATTACTAAAGGCTAATGTTTACGCAAAAATGTAAGATAATCATTTATAGTACATATTATAATCCTCGCAAATGGTCAATGTCCAACTATTAACGAACCCGAAGATACTGTTCTCAATAATAATTTGTTATGATTATCCTGGATCGTCTTCAGTTAAATAATGCTTGCCAAAGTAATATTTGTAATTCAAGAAGTAACATTTATTCTTATATTTGTATGCAGCAAATTTATAAAATCAAATTGCACCATACGAAAGAAGAAGAATTGCTCAGATTTGAGAGAAACGAATTTATCGTTTGCTCTATCCAGGGCGCAACGCTGCTGCAACAAAATATTTCTACAGAACAAAATTCAGCACCCAATACTTGAAACCTCATCTGCCCCCGTCAGGCAAATCAACCAGATTGCAAAAATTGTCAACAGATGGCAGTAATTAATTATATATATATATGTATCACTAAACAACTAAAGAAAATGCCGCTAAATTATGAACTCTATTACTGATATTTATGGGGCATTTCATCATCCTCTTGATAGCTTATCCATAGGATACAATATATTAATTGTCAGATAAAACCCGCTGCTGCGGCTTAAAAACTACAACGGTTGTTTTTTTAAATAACAGAGGACGCCACTTCCGTTTACAAACGTCGTTAGATAATAAAACTATCAGATAAATATATACTCACAATAGGTAGAAAACTCGGCTAAATTCAATATATAGCAACTATTCAGAGGTTCGAGTAACGAATAGTAAACTCGGACTTTATACATAAATAAATCGGAAATATGTATACGTTATTCTATTCTTATTTTAAAGACGGATACGTTTCCAGCAGTTTACGAATAACCTATCAAGATTTCAATAATATTTGAAATCCTCCTTCCAACATTTACAAGTGGAGAATTTCGCTTGAGCAATGATGGAGAAACTACTTAACTTAGCAATGGGTTGAACCTGTGACACCTGGGTGGGAAACATAAAATAAGAACTTCCCGCCTTATCAACATATTCTATAACTATTTCACAGAACGAACTTTTCATTGCATTGAAAATAAATTCAACATGAACATGAACAACAAAATAGATGGTGTGTGATTTGTTGAATTATATATCGAAGGACCATTGATGTATTTAGTCTATGCGAAGGACCATTGGATGAACCAAGAAGAATTTATGTCGCATAGGAAAGTGGAGAGTACTCACCGCGCTTTGTAGAAAAATTATTTTCTCTGTAATGGTACTGGTTGATTTTTCTGCGTTTATTATGGATTGCGGGGGGGATTATTTATTCTCTATAGGCTGCGCGGCACACACAAATAGTTAAACGCATTCTGGGAGCCTGATAATCAGCGATTATTGCGCTTATTTGGATTCTGCAGAAATGGCAAGGAACATGGTAGGTTTTGAAAATCACAGGAATACAATAATAATCCTTCCAAGTATGGTGTATTGTGTAAACGGCGTAACCAATAGTAATTAGGTAAAGTGACTCAAATTCTTGAATCGGGTCATATTGAGAGTCAAACGGAAAGTATGTATGAAACAAAAATAAGATCAGATAATTAAGTATCAAGGTGGCATAACCACAGTTTGATAAATGGCGTAGAACCCTGAAATAACCGTCGGAATAATAAAAAAAAAAAAATATTTGCAATTGAAGTAAGAGTTCTACGAATTAGAAACAATAAATATATATATTATTACCCTATTTTTATTTCATACATAATTTATGTTCTGACACCCGGTATCACTATTTTTTAGTAATGGTATCACTAGGCTTATCTTGTCAACGCTCCTACCAGAGAACAACTTGACGGACGTAAACCTGTGACAGACCGAGCTATATTTTCATGGCTTAGCCTATTTCAGCATATCGCTCGCCATGCATTCCCATTGGTAGTGTATGACGAAAGATATGCTGAAAGAGGCTAAGCCAATGTATATGTATAGCGTAATGTATCGTCTACCTTAATCTCTCGTAACTACCTGCAACTGATATACCGACCCATAGATTGTTCTACAGGCATAATTTTTTAGTGATTAGCTGTTTGGCGGCCTCTTCTTTCCGCCAATCACTTTGAAAAATATCTTAACCTTTGCTTAGATAATAACATTATTCTTTGGTTTTTAAAAAAGCCGAAAAAAACATGTATCCTTGCGATAAGATATAACATACAAAACATAATCTTCTACTTGTATTGGGGTCGGCTACTTATTGCTTCAACAAGGCTTTTCTGTCCTAGTCTACTATACAGCCGCCTTCATCCGTTCAGCATCAGCAGTTGCTTTCTCTAACCTTTTCTTGGTTTTTAAAATTAATCAAATATTAAAAATTTATTCTTATTTCAGCCATATTTAATTGTTCAAATTTACCCCAAAAAACTAAGAACTTACCAAGAGAGATCCAAATAATATTTTTTTTTGTATTGGCAACATTTACGAATATACCGAAAAATATTTTCGCCGTCCGACAGTTTCGGGATAATTTTTCGATAAAATCATTGAATAAGTCAAAGTGAGTACGGCCATGCCAATTATTTTTCATTGCGGTACATTTATATTCAATATAAACGTTGTTATATTTTCGAAATTTCGATTTGTTAATTAAATGTCTCAATATTACATAACGTAAGCTGTCACCCAGTGCCCACAAGCTCGTGAGAAAAATCATTCATTTTTATAGACCCGCAGTACAATATTTCTATTACAATCAGGATGTCCTGAACGAATAATTGTATTAAAATCCTAAATAAAGCTCACAGACAAGCTGTAGTATTGGTTTTCTATTCGATTTAACGTAGCTCAGTAGTGGGGTTAACTTTATCGATTCACCATTATCTTGTAATCTTTACATAAGTGTTAAAAGTTCGTGGAACCCCTCTTGTCATATATAAAGCACAACGTGAATAAGCACGCCTCAGGTATAAAAGCCAACAATTTTGGTAGGCATGATTCAGGGCCTTTTCTGAGACGTTTTAGAAATAGAAATCATAATAATAATAATATGAGTTTCTACGACTCGTTCTTGTGTTCTGATGATTTGCCATCTTCCGAGTTTCTTCCCTCCTATAACATGGATCACTTTACTCCTTCCTTTCTGTAAAAAGACAATCTGAACGGCATCCCCAAAGTTGACAGACAGAAATGATAGTACCCTCAGTACCCTAAAGTTTCCCAGGAATGATTGCTTTCCTGACAACCGGAAACCCTTATTCTTCTAATCCAGCTAAGCTGTCGGTTGCAACATATCGCTGGCCACATATCTAGGTGTTACAATAAATACATAAATAAAGTGGGGGCAGTTCTGAACATACCTTAATAATTTATAGATGGCTGACAAAGTGATCCCCCGCCCAGCAGTGATGCGCCACTTGCTCCACAACCAGATCAAGAGGAACCTGGCTATCGCCATCGGCCTGTCCATTGTAGGGGCCGTGGCCTTCAAGTACAGCTACGTGGAGCCCCGCAAGGCGGCCTACGCCAACTTCTACAAGTTTGTTATTTTATATTTTAGAGATTTAAAATGTATAACTTATATTATGGCATCTGAGGAATTTGGAGTATGGTTCCAATACAAAACAAAAACAGTGTCAAATCATAGATCGAAAAAGAAGAAGTCCTTGTGGCTTTTCCCGCTTATACATCTTGTATAAATCGGTGACATCGATTTCCTTTCAAATAGGTATTGCTCACACATTTTGTGGTCAACCATTCTGCGAATCAAATAGAAAATAATCGCTTCTTTAATAATTTTAAAACTAGTAGTTCTGTGAACATTAGACCTTGCGATAAAAGTATATTTAAAAAAATTCTTATTTAATAAAAAACAAAACCAAAATTTCCTCTGAAATCATAAGATTTGTTGCAGGAACTTAATTCCTACCAACTTAATTATCAACCGCATATATCATGTAACATTTTTTTGTTTCTAATAAGGAATTGTAAAATTTTTCCAATTCCAGTCACTATTTGAATGACAATTCTTTTTCCAAACTTTCTTTGGGCGGGTAGGTACCACAGTATTGGAAAAATGCGATTAAGAAAGTACAAATAAACATGACGATTTCATAATTGAAAAAAAATCTTTGCTGAACCATTAAAACACCCCACCACCTTTTTTTGCATTAAATATGCTCAGGAATTGCTGGTTAAAGTCTTTCGGGAGCGTGCTTACACACCTTTATATTCTGTATCCTAAGTATACAAGGTGTCTTAAAAACAAAAAAACGATTTTGGAAACTAGGTAAAATTATCTTTCATTAATAAAATTTTAATATCAAACATGAGAAACATTAAAAAAAAACTTACCTAAACGATTAGGATTCGGAACATCAATAATTTTGAGAGAATTTTCAAAAAGAGAAAACACATTCCCTACGTTTAGGGAATAATTAGTAAGAACTGTCACTTCATTTTTTATGACAGTTATGAAAAAAAAAAATTAAATTAAACTGTCAATGGAAATCCCGCCAATTTGTAATGTTTTTGCCAATTTTATTATTATTTCAGGACCTACGATGCGGAGGCGTCTTGTGAGAGGATGAGGAAGAAGGGTCTTTTCCAGTCCTGCCCCGCTGACTAACTCCTAGGACCTTTATTTTGTAGTACTTTAATAGGAAAAAAGCGCCGGTAATAAAATATAGTTTGACCTATAATATGTACATAACCAACTATCACCATGGACCCGCTATATTCTGTCAAACATTCTTTGCTTTTCTCTACACTTAATTCAATGAAAATTAAATATAATTTATTGTTATAAATAATTGATTTGTTGAAACTTATTTTTTTTTACCCGCTTTTGGACTGTCCCAGAGTGGTAAATACTCTCAGTATCGCCCCGTTGAAAATTTCACAACCTTCCTCCTACTTATCTCCTGTCCTTCCCACTCCCTTCAACCTTACAGCTTGTCCCCATGGTAATGCCATAGTTCTACTGGTTCTAGGCAATTGAGACTCATGTGCGGCATTCACAAAAAATAAATTAAAAAGGATAGCCATGTCTATGGAATGATTTGCTGACGTCTCTGTTTCACTCCTTCCTTTCCTCAGAGACCCTGCACACAGCACCCCCGAAGATGTCAGGCCCTGAGGGACATTACTCTCTTGGGTAGAGTTAATATTCATGGCGATCTGGCAATACGTTGTCTTGTTTTTTCCATTATTTTTAAATGGCGATTTGAAATTGAACTCGCCCGATAATACAAAATGTTTCCACTAAGAAATATGTAGAGATATTATTTTTTTTCTAAATGGAAACATTTTCGTATTATTGGGTGAGGTCAATTTCAAATCGTCGTTTAAAAATAATGGAAAAAACAAGACAACATATTGCCAGATCACCATCAATATTAGCTCTACTAGTAATGTATTGCTTCAAATGGCTTTAAAAATTGGGGGAAAATAAGATGTTGCCAGATCATCGTTGATATGTATTTTTAAATGCCTACAATCGGGCGGAATATTAATTGGGGAAATGTAAGATTAATATTATGGACGACATTTTATCCTTGGCATCTACACCTTCTGGGACTTCTATTATGTCAAGGAGTATGGCTGTACCTAATAAGAAATGAAAGAGTAAAATTAACGAAGATAATATGTTGATTGGATTTGAAAAAACCACGTAAGGAGAGTCTTCGAAATACAGCAAAAACTGGCAAATCGCTTCAAACAGCTTGACGGTCAACTTACAGGTGGTGGCCAAGAGAAACAAACAAGTTGTTTTTCTTTGTAGATTTTTTTTATCTAGCGATGCCGACGTCTGCAGAGTTAACTGAGTCAAGTTCCACCTTTCTGTCGTCATAAGAACAAAACGAGTCGTCAAACGTGAGGGCATCTTCAGGTAAGAGTTAGAAAAAATAACATTAATTCTAGGCAGTTAGCGGGGATAGCGCAAATGGAATATTGCAAAGTGGAAAACATCTTTATACTTACGTAAGAATTATTTTTGTGTGGTTGTAAAATGAATAAAATTGGATAATATGAGATGGAAAAAAAATCCTAGGTAACTACATTCTGTTGTAGCCGTATTGTTACTTTACCCTTTTATAATAGGGTTGGGGAGCTGTCATTACAGCGCCCTTGAGAGGATCTTTCATAAAATAGCGCTACACAAATCTTCCATATAAAATGTTCGTTTGTTCAAATTCTCAAATCTCCGAAAGTTCTTCCTTCACTGATTGCTTTGAAATTTTTGCATAAAGTTGCATTCGAATAAGCGTGTGTTTTTATATCCCTACATTACATAGATGTTGCATGTGACAGGTAAAAACATGTTTTTTTTAACAGCGCCATCTGTTGGACGTAAAAGCAACATGCGCTATCGTTCGTCTATCTGCACAGACAGGATGAGCCGCAGCGACGCGTGGCGGGGTACAGCTATTTATTCAATATTGTTTTTATTACGAAGCACCTCCAGGCATAAATAAACCACTCCCTCTAGATGTGTGAATGTAATAATTTTTTCATCAATTTTAAAAGCCACCTTGAAAATATTAAAATTGCCAATCACTTGAAAATAAGCATTAAATTCATTATAAATAAGGATTACCCTCGCAGATTTTTTTTAAACAGTGTTGGTTTTTAGACACTCGGTGTCATGGCTCCCTGTTTAGTATTGCCTACGTAGAAAGCAAACAGTGGGGGTAGGAATTTACCTGTTTATCTAAAAAAATATATTCACGAATTTCTCAATACCAACGATTATTTTTACAAACTTTTCCGGGCTATGAATGACCTGAAAATATTTTATTTACTTCTTCTGCTATGTTGATGGCAGTAGCTTGCCCACTTTACTACGTACCGGCCAATACATATTTGTCTTCAGTTATTGGCACAACATAATTCATTAGCCTAATATAGATTTTATGAGATTACACAGAAAGTTGCCTACAAACAGGAAAATAGAAAAATTCCACCAACAAAGCTAATATATTGTGTATGGCTATCAAATATTTTCTTTTTATAATCTGAAAGTAAATGACTTTACTATTTAACTTTGCTGAGTTTCAATGGACGTCCGACGGTATTTCGTAGACCAAAGTTCAAGTTTATACTCACAAGAGAGTTATAATATTCTTATGTATAACAGTCTCTTGAAAAGTTGAAAAGCTGCATTTAATTACTTTGAAATCTCATTTTATTTCTTTTCAGCTAAATTGATCAGTTATTTTCTAGTTGTTTTGAGGGGATATTTCACGTAAATGGCACTACAAAAATAACCGATTATTATTATTCTTATTAATCACTTGTTTTTACAACGCGGGGAATGATTGGTACTTAAATTATGGGGGAATAAAGTTTTTGGCGGCATATGAAACAATTTGATAACTTTGAACAGGAAGTGATTAGCGCCTCTTGTTCGATCATTAACCAATCAGAAACCATTTTCTATGATAGAATTATATTTCGCCCAATCAAACACTTGGCTTGTGAAACGTAACAACCAACATTGTATGTGCGTACAATATGTCAAACTACTTTTTTGTAGAGTTTATTGGAAATGATTTTTTGCGTAGTCATGAAAATAAAAGATTTATAAATTTGTTTTATCCAGTTTAGGAAATTTATTTAAAAAAAAGCATTTTTACGAATTTATTTAATGAACAAACATCCGACGACGCCGTTCAAAGTTGTTATTTATTGTAGATATTTCCAACACGCGAGTGCGCATGTCAAGTCTGAAATTGCAAATGGCGCCCGTTGTTATTGTTCGTACCAAATCGACTATTTGTAAATTATACGCGGTACCGCTCGTCGAGTTTTTCACAACAAAATCACTGTAATATGATAGTGGAGACACTTAAAATACTTATTAAAATAACAATTGTTGGTTTCTGAGTGTGTGAAGTGTCGTTTTAGTGATAAAAGTGTGTCATGCAAATGGGGTAAGCTGAATTTGTCGGATGTCGCTTAAGTTGTTTTGGTGAACTCGTTCGCGTCGTTTGTCTCCGGTTGAGGATACTAGAGTTAGATTTACATGTTAAAAGTTCGTGTTCTGCGAGAGAAATGTGTTTTGATTTCCCAAATGAAGTTTGAGTGCGCCGTATTTGTCAAATGTTGCATGCCGTTGCCTACTCCCCCGTACATTTCAAAATGGCTGCGGTGCTTCTCGATATAAGCTTTGCGTCACTGAAATGTTAATTCCGCTTTTTCGAAGTAATTTCGATGGTCAAATCTGACTTTTTCCTCGACAAATCTACAACAGGCTGTTTCGGCACAATGTTGTCGTATCTCGTGGCCCCTCTGACCAAGTGTCATGTTTTGTCGGACTTAATATAAAATCTGATCCTTTCTAGTAGAAATATTACCGTACAAGAATCGGAAAGCGATGTCAATTTTACTCGTTCAAATTGAAACTCGTCAAAATATAAACGTACCGCCAATGTGGAATAACGAACGTGCGGCGCAACGGAGGAGGTACGTAGCAGAAAATACGTTCAAATTGCACTGGCTGTCTTCGATTCTGACTTTCCAAATATGTTGCATCGGATTTTGACATTCCCAAAAATAACGTCACAAGTTGGCCCATTCCCCCTTGAGAGAAGCGGGAATATCTCGATAGCATTTATAAAACATTTCCCTCGGCATCGCTCGCGACCAAAACTTAATTGGGCCGGATTTGTGATTTGGCTTTTTGGCAGATATTATCAGGAAACTAGAGTCAACTCCAGAGTTCACTTGCCGCCGTTGTCTCGTTTGGAGTTACATTTCCCTCCCCAAAACGTTTCTTCCGGCCACTTCAAAATCCAATCAATTATAAACTTCCACGAAATTAGTCGATTTTCATTGATGAAATTTCCCCCTCGATATAACCTTGAGGCATTTTTTCGACTTTTGGTCAAAAATGGACTCCTCAATTAACGATGAAAGTCAATTCATACTATTTACCTACGGCAATAAATCCATTTACCTCCGACAGTTTTGCCCGTCACCGATTTCGCACAAGTAATAAAATCGCGATTAATTATATCCACTCAAAATTGCAGTGCCATGTTAAATTAAAAATAAGTAAGAAAAGGCATGGCTTTAATTTTTAATATTAGAATGATTAATTGTCGCCTATAATGATATAATTTAGTTAGAATAGAATGACAATACATACATACACACACAAACAAGGAGGTTATCTCCCCAACCTCACTTTTTCACTTCGAATTGCCTTGAACTGGTATTCTGCTAATGAAGATGGCCCACGGATGTGGAAGAATCTATTTTTGATGTCAGGAGCGAAATTGTGGCGTCTAAACCTAACCCAACCTAACCTGACGTTTTAGTGATATTGAAGTGTCATGTATGTTCTGTTTGTATGAGTTGTATAGAAGTAGGAAAAGCTATGGTTCCCATGTTATTTTTATCGGAATCTTTTTATTTATTATTTTTCTGTCGTTCTTTTAGTCACTTTTTTGATACTTTAGATTTATTCAAATCGAAAGTTCGCAATACGATTGAATTACAATTGCAATGCCCTTGAAACGAATTTTGTCAAAGCTTCAGCAACAGATTTCAATCTGTCACTTAGTGATTTGACACATAACCTATTCAAAACTATTGACAGTTCAGTTATTTTTGCTATGACATGCTGTGCACTTTCAGACGGTGAAATACGTTGCACTTGATGACAGGTGATGATTTAATTTGGTAATCATTTCCCTAACTGCTTCGCTTTCAGGCGCAGATCATGGAAATTACATTTTGTTTCAATAATTACTATGACTATTTACATGCACAAATTAGGTTCTTAGATTGGGTTAATTAAGTTATTTATGCATATTTAGATTGAAACGAAACTTACGCAAGTGTTAATTCATACAAAAAAGTACAAAATGGCGGCAAAGGGATCGTTTTTAAGAACTTTGAATAAAAATGGAATTATAATGGATCTTTTACCATCTATCCTGACGTAAATCGTTGTTACTTGTAGTAATTAAGTTGAAATGAAACGTAATTTCCTAATAAGTGCCTGTTAAATGTGCGGCGGTTAGGGAAATATTTAATTTTTACCCACCTCGAATTACTGTGAACTTGATGAACTTAATATTATTACTATAATGTAATATAGGAACTGATGTATACCCGCTGTTGCTCGGGGTTATGAATGGTTTGGAGTAAAGTTTAGAGGTTGTAAATTCTAGTGTTTCTGATAACTGGGTTTATTTTTATGGTGAAAAAAATATTATTATAAAGAATTGAAAAGTTTGCTTTCAAAAAGTTTAGTTTTGTCGGGTGTCCCCGACTTCCACCATTTACTACTGTATACCACATTGTTATCATTAAAAAAACCAACAATATATCGACCTTTATTCGACTCCTTATCTCGTTCCAGTGCAGAGATAATGCGTTCAGTCTTCCTCAGGCGTCCCCAACTTCTTCTACCATTCATACCACTCTCTAAACACTCCTGACACTAATAAGAACAACCTTTGAAATTTTCAGCAAATTTGGACCACTAGTTTTCGGGTCTTTAAGGGACAAACGAAGAAACATTCAATTTTTATATATATACTAATGGATCCCCCACAACGCTTTGCTATTGCTAAAGTCTTTCTCAGGCGCCTCCGACTTCTCCCACCATTCACTACTGTATACCACAATGTTACTGTTAAAAAAACTATATTACATGGACTGTAATTCGACTCCGTATCTCATTCTGGTGCAAAGATATTGCGTTAAGATTTATTCAAGCGTCCCCGACTTGTTCTACCATTCAAACCACTCTCTAAACACTCCTGGCACTAATAACAACAAACTTTGAAATTTTCGGCGATATCCTTCGACTACTTTCGAGTTTTGCAAGGTTAGAATTTAACTCAACCATTTGGAATGCAATATAAGACGTTGTCCTGCCACAGACCGCCTTCTATGTAGGGAAGTTAAAATTTGTGGTTGTATGTATTTTGAAGTTGTGAATTCTAGGATAGACATGGACTTTTCTCTACTTTCTATAAGTATAATATGCATGTGTTATATACGTAAACCCTCGGGATGAAATGATAGTAAAAGCCCTATCAAAATCTGTTGCATAGTTTGAAAGAACTAAGCGCACAAACAGAGAGACTGGGATAGTGACTTTATTTTATACTATTTAAAGAAGATATAGATTATCCATAATTATCATAAATGCCTAATGTTAGAATCTAACAGCTCGTGAGGAAAACTGGAGTGCTAGTGATTTTAATAAAACTAAACTAAATTGTTGATAGCGTGGTAACAAATTTATTCAAAGGCCGAGATTTTGTTCGTTGTTTCTGGATCAATCCTGGTTCCGTAACAGAAAGCTGGTAAAATTTGAATGAAGGGAAATTGCTCTGCCTCATTCTACTCAGGATTCACTCAAATTGTTTGCAAAGGACAACTTTCGTAAAAAATTTCAATAATTATGTGAAAGCAACGTATTGAGGAGAAGTGCAAAAATTCTACATAAGAATTCTACAGAATAAAGTCTACACGTCAGCTAGTTCTTTCTAAGATGTTGTAATAACATCCTGTGAATTCATCTATTGGGAGAGCGATTTGTCTGAATATGATAGATACAATTATTATAATTGAGTTTTATAATTCATTCACAAGTTAAAAGTTTTTAGCAGTATGTATTCACTGGCAAATTGGTGCATTTCTAATGCTGTAAATCTATATATCTGTGATTTTATTAACAATGTAGATACATATAAATCAATCGATAAATAAATAGGTGTACATATAATGTAAAATAACCATCTCTATAAATAGTATAAAGTAACGTCACTATCCTTGTCTGTCTTTTTGTACGTTTAGTTCTTCTAAACTACGTAACATATTGTGATAGGGTTTTCACTATCATTTAGAGAATTTGTCCCGGAAGGTTTGTGTATATAATGCATGCATATTATATTTGTAGAAAGTAAAGAAAAGTCGATGGCGCTTACATTGCTAACGCTGGCTAAACCTTATGAAATACATCAAAACAAATTACTACTGAATTTTATATCTTAAAAAGGTCTAGAGAAACTAAGAAGGATAACCCCCAGCGATGCCGGGTGCACGTCAGCTAGTAACATATATTATTATAAACTACAAATCATGTGTAGTGTGGCCGGCCTGCTCAACCACCTTGCAAACACAGATGTCGTTCACAGTCATAATGTAAAAAAACACATAAATATCAAGTCATTATTCCCAACGTGACATCAGAGCTCTCAATACTGAACCCTCTGCCAAAAGTGTACGACCACTGTCTTCGATTTATTGAAAGTATTATTCTTGGGAAAACTTCGGCTCGAGAGAGAAAGTCATTCCTCGTTGAAGCTAACTATTGTTGCAGTTATAAATGTATATTAACGATGAGGCAAAACAAGCAAATAATACGAAGCATTTCTCGTAGTTCTTTATAAATTAATTACCGTTCCAATTTTCCTTATTATCTTTGTAAACCTTGTGACAAGCCTTCCTCAAATGTGTCCAGTATTGCCCATTCCTGGTGACTCTCATCTATCTGAAGGTTCCAGTTTATTTCACGTCTTCTTTCTGTGGGTGAGACCTCTGCTTCTCTCAGTCATCCATTAACCGTGCTGCGTGCTAAGCGTAGTCCCACGTAGCTAACTTTATCTTGCTTCGAATTCCTTAGTATTTCTATATGGCGAACAGCATTTCTGCGATGGCCATTTTTGTCAAAAGGTTCTCGGTGAAAGACAATGTTTTTGCTCCAAATATTCATAATAGTATAATTACAAAAATTGCAATTACTCTTTTTATAACAATTGAATTCTGTTTTTTTTTTTATTAATAAGGAACACAGATTGATTTTGCTTAGAACTAAATGAAGCTGTTAGACTTGTCTATAATAAGGAACTTAATAAAAAATATTATGGCTTAAAAATATAAAAATTAATTTATATTTTTATAGATAAACAAACACTAATTATGAATATATAAGTTTTATTATATATAGAACTAGCTGACGTGTACCCGGAGTTGCTCATATCTACTTTCAATAAATATAATATCCATGTATTTTATAATATAAACCTTCCGGAAGAAATTCTCTACATGATAGTGAAAACCCTATCAAACTCTGTTGCATAGTTTAGAAGAACTAAGCGTACAAACAGACAGACGCGGATAGTGACTTTGTTTTATACTATTAAGAGATTAGTATTGTAATTTAACGCAATTTAAAAACGGTTAAAACCGTAAGACACGTTACACGCTTTGTGTTTTGGTCAGTGGGTTCTGGCAGAACTTGCACCAATGCCTATTGGGTCGGTCTGTTCCATGCATTAGAATGATGGACGATTTTGTTAAAAATTATTTTTAGTATTAAATCGACATTTGTAAACAAAAAATACTAGTAAGTTAGAGGGTAACATTACTAATGGGAAATAAAAAAGAAAGACTGGAATTCCTTATTTGTAGTAGGATAAATCCTTGGAAAAAATATATTTGTACAGCGCCCTTGAGATTTTTCACGAAAATGGCCCCATACAAATCAAATTATAACAGTAAAAAATTCTCATACCCATGGCATTGGAAAAACACAGTTTTATTGATTTTCAAAAAGAAATATGCAGTGGAGGAATATTCACTGATTGGATATTGGATAGGGGTGACATGATGTAATAAGGACTCCAGTACATTTAACTTTTTTTTAATCAATTATTAACTTAAATAGCAGTATTTTTTTTGTTTTCTTTTAGTTAGTTTTAATTTTCAAAGTTTTAATTTTTCAGATCTCCCGAAAATGCACCAAATCTATGGATGTGATTGATTATTTCAAACGGCGCTGTTTTTTGAATGGAAGTCGAGACGTTGTTAATTTTTAAGATTATCTGCTTTTAACATTGAAGAACTCTAGGTGAAATCTTAGAATCTCATCACTAACGTTATTGTATTGAATCAAAGTGCAAAAATACATCGATGACTGCACCTGTTACAAATATTTACAGGTATTTAAAACCTGCATTACAACATTTTCATCAGTTCTAATGTGAATGTGGACTAGGGTTGCCAATGCACATGTTCTAAAATACCCACAGAGATGAAGAGATGTTGAAATTCCCCACAAAATCCACATAAGTTCATTTGCCTCCAAAATGAAACAAAATTCTATTGAAATTAGCATTTATTTTTCATTATCTAGTCATTTTCGGATTTTCTCTTTCATTCAGCTTTAAAAATATACTTTTTTTTTAAATTTGCTGTGAAAAAAAACGAAATACAGTACGTTCTCGCAATTATTGTAAATATTCTTTTTCTATATGGTTGGATAGTCAAGAAATGCCCAGAATCCCCACAAAAAGGTTCCCCCCACAAAAAACCCAAATTTTTGAAAAATATTATAAGTTCCCCAAATTCTCCACGAATTGGCAACCCTGAAGTGGATATTGTAGACCATAGATATATATTACTCACGTAGACTGGTTTAGGAAAGTATTTTTATTGCTAATATCGCGCTAGAGACCCAACCTGCTCCCAACCGTCTGGGGCAATGTTGTGAGAGAAAGTTTGGGAAGTACCTGTCTATAAGTGCTGCAATACAAAATATAATCTTTTAAATAAATTAATTGTGAAATAACACAAATTAATTAAATGGGCTTCATTCTATGCATCACAAAACCATTCAATAAACCTTTTACATTTGAACTACTGTATATGGCATACGTAAGATCTCATCTTGAATTTGATCTGTCATTTCAAATCTTCAATACCAAAATCATATTAACCGAATTGAAAATATTCTTCAACAAAATTTTTGCAACACCTGTCGTATCGTATTACTCTTTACGAATATGGAGAATTTTTTTTCACAAACTGTTTCTGTATAAGATTGTGAACTGTCTTATTGATTCCAGCTCTATTAGAAAGTTTGCATTTCGTTTCGCTGAATGCAATACCAGATTGAATAAATAAATAAACAAAAAATCGCTGCTACCCTTAAATACATTTTTATATTGATTTCCATGTATTAATTTGTAATTTAAATTTGCTAAATACCTTATAATGAGATTGCATAACCTAGATGTTACGATGATCATAAGACTTTACTGTTGAGTATGTAGTTCCCTTGTACATTTTGCAAAAGACGTGTATAAACTTTCTAAAATAAAAGTTCTTCCAGACTTCTTCAACTAACCATCATGCTTCACTGCAGGATAAGGCGGAGAGACATTCTGTTTTGGAATACACTACTCAACTCAAGAATGAGTTGTCAGAAATGACCTGTTCTCATGTGACAAATGTCAATCGTGTGCAAGGGTTTGGCGTGCGTTTGGCGTGTTTCTCGACTGCACTGATGACGAAGGGATCCATGACGCTAGTTCCTCGTAGCACCTTCCATTGAAATACATTCCTTGCTACCTAATTCTTATATATATCTTTTAGCATATCACTTTGACATAATACAAAAATAGGTCATTATTATCGTCACTATAAGAGATGTCTACAAGTCCTAGTCGCCTCTGTAAAACTTCTCCACTCCCACAGTTCTTCTGCTGTCTTCCTCTAATTCCTTATGCCCAAGGAAGCGTTGTTGGCCTCCACACCATCCGAACAACTATTTTTCGTTCATTCTGCAGCCTTATATATTTAAACCTTTTTGATGGTCGGCAATCTCCTTCCTTGCTACACGCGTCCTGCCCAGTGCAACCTTCTTAGTTTTACAAATCTTATTACTGAGGGCTCTTCAAACAGTTGGAAAGCCCGCAGTTGTACCTCGTTAGTAAAATACCGTTTAAACGTGTGACTCCAAAGATTCTTCCTAAAAAATATCCATTATCCTTTCGCTATTCTTTGTAAAGCTATGTACACACATATATTCATGCTTGACGGTTTGGCTAGATCAAACACGTTGACTTAGAACTGTGTTTGTCATTGGGTCCACACGCTCGAGCAGCTCGACACAAGACGCCATAGATATACCACCAAGACGCTGAACAAAAATTACAGTCGTTGAATTTTTTTCCCATCGAACCGTTTGCTCGATATCGAACAAAAAAGTTACACACGTTGAGACATGTTCAAGTGAGCGTAAAACCATCAAGCATGAACGAGCGAACAGAAAATCTGGTCACCAAAATATTATATACAATACTACACATCTTATTTAATCCTTTCATAAAAAACTGCATATCCCGAATCGTGTAAACAGTTTTTTTTTTTAAATTATCCTATATTATAACAAAACATTTCCCCTTGTATTAACTTTGTGTAATATGTAATTCGTTGCAATTGGAAATGGTCTGTTAATAAATAAATAAATACACACTTCCACAACATGTCCTTGATACTACTAATATAAACCAATTTAAAGCTAGATTGGTTTCTTATTTGGAGAGAAGTAAGGATTAAATTACTTTAAAACAACTCAATTACTGTTAAACTTATTGTGAAATCAGATAAAGGAAAAGGCCTCAGGGCTTATGTCATCTTTTGAGATGCTGTGAGGAGGGCCTTTTTTAAGGAAGGGAAGGAGAGGAAGTTCTGGGAAGGTAAAAGGCATGAGAGGTGGATAGGAATCTAGGGATCAGAGTGTCCAGGAGTGACGGACGTATGAACATATCCCTCCCACTGCGACGTAAAGCCATGGGTCGAGAGACCAGCCGGAGAGGACCCTGCCAAACCACCAAACGAGGTGTTGGTTGTCCAATAAATGGTTCCCGGAGTGGTGGTACCCAAACCCGCCTCCCAAATTGAAAATCCTACTCATTAATAATAATAATAATAATGTTACTTTTACACTATTATACCATGGGGTTAATCATAACTACTAGTCCTGGGTCGATTGTGAAATACCCGCTCATTGTAACCTGCTCACGAATCACTAATGAGCGACCATAGATATATTAATTTTGTAGACCGTGCATCTCGAATCTCGTTCTCGCGACAGACAAATAGAGATAGTGGATACCAGAAAATCCTGATATCTGAAATAGGTTATTTATTTATCATTTACCTATGTCAAAAGAGGGTGACATGTAATCGGGTCTCAGGTACGACGGGTATTTTTGGCTTACGGCGGCGACCGCATCGATCTCTCTTTACTCTATGGCATTTTTTCCACTGTGTAGTATTACCGTAACATTTTGACAGTGGGAGGTGTAAAATGAGTGATCGATTTAACTCTAATTACTATAACTAGGTAAATCTTTTTCGAGTAAAACACAAAACCATACCTTTGTATACATGGACGAGGAAATAAAATTATGGTTTTGTGTGTAATTCCAAAAATCGGCTGATTTCGGAGTTACCGAATTGTGATAATACCCCACGATATAAGGATAGGTTATTTGGTGTAAAGCACGCTTGAGGTCATTTATCGTAAAACCTCTTTACATATATAAATTAACCGTATAAATCATCCCATGTTCACATTTTAGGTAATTTGACCTTCTACATGGTGGCATACATACAATGGCAAGGACATTACAAAAGATTAGTAATCCGGTTAGAACTCTGACAGAAGAAATGTTTAAAAATCTATTTTAAGTACATTAAATTTTTTTTTTAATAAAACTAAAACAACATACCTGAATACTACACTGTCCAACATAAACATCAAACCAGCGCAATAAGCCAAAATATACTGGTTCCTTCCAGTTTGAACAGTAAAAAACACAGACATCCGAATTGGTAGACCCAGCCCATAAGGGAAACGTTAACAAACCAAGTGCGCGGAGCGGGGAGGTGGCGAGACCGTCTCAATTTCTGTTATTTAAAAATACAGGCAACTCGCATTGTAATATCACTATTTAGTCCCCGAAAATAATATTTTTTTTGCAAATTACTAGTCTTTTTATAATTAATTTAATTGCAGATTTAGAAAACTTAACTATAAATCCCAAATCGGGTAAACAAAAGTTTCAGCTTTTTTCCAAAATCAAATATTTGTTACACCATTTAGCCCGTCGTCCAACGGGGCTAAATATATTTTTTTTATTTTTTTATTTTATTTTATTTTATTTATTTTTTTTTTTTTTTTCAACCAAAAATTTACACATCTTCGGATCTACCGGATCTGCCCTGATGATGGACACTGCAACGCTGTCCGAAACGTCGGCTAAAGAAGGAGTTAGCGCAACACGGCATAACACCCCAAAAACAAACAACAAAAATGCTTTTGGCCGTGAGAATCTAAAAACTTACGGGGCTAAATATTTGTTACACTGTTTAGCCCGTCGTCCCACGGGGCTAAATATTTGTTACTCTGTTTAGCCCGTCGTCCCATGGGGCGGTAAGCAATCGAATTTTACAAATATGTTATAGTTTACTCACTTCACTCATTTTTGCGTCGCTACGCAACCCCATTTGTTTACTTTTCTGCGCATGTGTGCTCTGTCAACGTACGACTGATGTCGTTGTTTATTCAAAGTCTTCTCGAAGCCCCCTTATGCCAAAAATATGGTCACATGGTTTGCCTCCATCACTGCGAAATGTCACCCAGATATTATGTTAGGGCAAGTCTATATATTTGGATGTCTATGTTTCTAGCCCAACATCTGATTTTGTTTAAGAGTGTTTATTAAGGTGTTGTTTTTTTTTGCAATTCCAGGAGATGTCTTGCGGGGAAAGGCTTGGCGTCGGACTGCTGGTGACAGTCTCGGGCGACCTGCCGGCGCCCCCGCTGGGCCGGCCCCCGCCGCCCTCGCTGGACCAGGTGAGAGCCCCCGCCCGCCCACAGCCATCCACGTCGTGGATCCACACTACATGGTTGGACACACTGTTCTCTTCTCTTGTTAATCAGTTACAACTAAAATATAAATAATAACCCCATAATGGGCTCTTAAATGAATAATATTATTAAAGTAAATAACATGATGAACTAGTGTGTTAATCTATAATTCATATTTTTAAATTTATTAGAAAATTAGCATGATTAGCAGTAACCCACTGGTAGACCTTTTATTTTAATTTTTAATTTTTTTTAAAATTTATTATTTATTTAAAACAATATGTATAACACTTTATTATATAACAAAATAGGTAAACCAACAAAGCTGTCACCTATAAACCTTTCTTCACTATTTAAATTTTGTCTTTGAAAAACAAACTACAATAATGGCTGATTATTTATATGGAGATCGTCTATATAGTTATCACGTAAGTAAGCACTCAAGTCATAGGCCCATTATGCTAATCTCCTCTGTATCACCTTTGTCAGCTATAAAGTTCTTGTAATGATGTTTGCCAGGTCATCAGATGTTTGGCAATGACTCTTGGTTTAAGGAGTATGTATATATGCTAAGGTATGTTTGTTTGGTTGTCGGCAGGTGGAGCCGTGGAATTCGGTGCGGGTGACGCTGTCGGTGCCACTGGCGGCGGCACTGCGCCTGCGCGCGCTGGCCGCGGCCGGGGCGCCCCAGCTCCGCGCCCTGGGGGTGCTGTCTGTGCAGCTGGACGGGGACCGCGCCGTGTCCCTGCGCCTGCAGCCCCCGCCCGATGTGCCCCCAAGCGCGGAGCCGGCGCCGCCCTCCCCCGCACCCGCCCCCAACACCGTCTGTCCCATGGATGGCAAACTACCACTCGTGCCCGCTCCCGCCACGCAGGACCGCCGCGAGTTCGCCTTTGAGAGTATGACGCAGGCGCGCGTCATCCACCGCAAGGAGAACACCCTGGGCCTGCCCGGGCCCAGCCACCCGGGCACGTTCGTGGCACCGCCCCCGCCCTATCCCGCCAAGCGACCGCCCGCCGTAGCCATTTCCTCTCCACTACTGGTCAATCTGCTGCAGACAGAGCAGCCGCCCGCCGAGCCGCCTGCCGCGCCGCCCTACCGCCGCCCCCCACCCATCCCCGACACGCTGCGCACGCTCCTGCCCACAAACAGCAGCATGGATCGCGAGACCCAGTCCAGCTTCCAGGAGTTCCAACGCTACCAGCAGCAGTACAACGCCAGGCAGCGCGCGGCTCAGGCTCATTCCTCCTCTCCCTTCCTGCCTGCCAGCCCGCCCGACCCCTGTGACCTGGACCAGCTGTTGCCCAGTCTGAGTGCTGCTGACCTCAGTCTGGACATTGCGGAGCTGCAGGATACAAAGCTGGACCTGTTGTGCGAGCAGCAAGTTCCTCCGCAACCTCCCCTGCCCCCGCAACCCACTCAGCTGCCCCATCCCATCCAATCCCCTCAGCCCTCCCAGTTACCCCATCCCCCCCAACTGCCCCAATCTTCCCAGTTGCCTCAATCCTCCCAGTTGCCTCATCCTTCCCAGCTGCCTCATCCCTCCCAGCTGCCCCATCCCTCCCAGCTGCCCCATCCCTCCCAACTTCCCCATCCCTCCCAGCTGCCTCATCCCTCCCAGCTGCCCCAACCTTCCCCGCTGCCTCAGCCTGTCCGAGTCCAGCAGCCCTCTCAACTCCCGCAGCCCTCTCAACTCCCGCAGCCCTCTCAACTCCCGCAGCCCTCTCAACTCCCGCAGACCTCCCAGCCCCCGCAGCATTCGCAAGCTCCCGCCCAGCCGCCCCCGCCCCCGCCACTGGTGCTCAACAGCCGGGGCGGGCATCGGGAGTACCTGATCAACTCCCTGACAGGTGACATGGAACCACTGCCCACTGAGTCCTCCTCCAGCGAGGCGGAGGATGAGCGCCCCTCGGACCCATACTTTGATGCGCCGCACTTGGAGAAGCCTGATCCCTTCTTCTCCGACGACGAGACGTCTGGCTCCACGGAGTTCTCCAAGAAGGCAGACTCGGATGCTAGCGACCCCGAGTCCTCACGCTCTAACAGCGGGGAGGGGACTAAGGCCGTGTCCAAGCCCAAACTCATCAAGAAGGAAAAAGTTCCTAGTAAAGAGGGCCGCCTGCCAGGGGCCAAGGTGATGAAGGAGAAATCCCTGTCGAAGGAACAGCAGCTGAGGCCAAATTCGCTCAAGGACAAACTAACTGGGAAGGACAAGGACAGGCCGCTACCCAAGGACGGGAAGGTGCTAAAGACTCCCTTGCCCAAGGAGTCCGCGCTGCCTCCCCGACCCACCGCTCCCAGCATTCCCGAGCCCCCCGAGAAGACAGCCAGCATAGAAAAAGAAAAGATCAAACTGAGGCTGAAACTTGAAAAGTCGGAACCCGTAGTGGCCCCTGTGTACAAAGCGGACGTTAGTTTTGTAAACTCGCAGGCGGCCAAGAAAGGGGTGGTGGGTGGCAAGCCCGCCTCCGCCGCCTCGGCCACCTCGGCTAGCAACTCAACGGCCGTTACGCCCGGGGAAGAGCTTAGAGTCCCCCCGCTGCACATAAGTCTGAGGGGTCGGAACTCCGCTGTCATCAAGATGTCCAAGAAGGACAAGAAGAAAGCTTTAATCTCCAACGACGTGTCGGCTACGGACGACGGCACCCCCAAGAAATCCAAAATAAGGAAACTTATTGAAACCTTCACGGCGTTAGATAACAAAATCCACAAAAAATCAGACACCAAGAGTTTACAGCAAGGCATGATGGAATCTTCTAAAAAAGGGGAAGAGACTGTATCAAAAGTTCCGCTAGATCTTGCCAAGGCTTCGGATTCTAAGGCTGTACGACCCGTGAAGCAAAACAGCCACTTCGGTGAGGCGGAAGAGATCGGCGCTCACTGCAAGGCGAGAGAACCGGCCGAACCCGCGGGCAACTACCACATGAAATCCCTTTACAAGAATGCGCACATAGTCACTAAGTCGCCGAACCTCTTGTCCAAGTCGGGCCACCCTCAAAAAGGTCCGTCGCTAGAGTTCCTCAAGAACAAACCCAAAAGAGCGAAGATGGGCAATGAAAGATTAACGAGCATCTCAAAGTCTTCCGAAGACAACAACAAAGAGAAGGATGGAATCATTAAAACCGGCCAGAACTCAGACAAAGAGGGGAAGTATTCCCACAACGAGGGTTACAGAGAGAAGGTGTTTGGCAAGTTTGGCGGCAGTAGCGCCAGCCCGCACAAGGCGGGAGGTGGGGCAGGTGCGGCCAAGCAGGGGGAGGGGTCGAGTTTTCGCTGTGGGGGGGCCGGGGCGCCGGGGGCCGCGGGGGGCGTGAAGCGCAGTCTCGGCGTCACGGGGGACGTGGGCCCCAACGGGATCGTGTCCGGGGAGAAGAGGCGCAAGCTGAGCCAGGCTGCGCTAGCTGACATGGCCCTACCTGGTAATTATTCTAAACTCTATCATTACATTGTTGTATGTTGTGCTTGAACCTTCCCAATTTTTAAAATGTTCATTTGCTCAAATTACCATCTACCTAAAGTTTAGGAATTGCTTTTTAAATGTCTTTTGTGGTGTGCCCAATCTCCTAGATCACATGAGGTTTTGGTTACACCCTTTACGAAGTTTGGAGTCTATTTTGTGGTATAACTTTTGTTGATTTCAGTTTTAGTTCAAAAATCTGTCAGCTTTTTTCTATCTCCAATATCAAATGCATCTCCAAAAGTTCAATAACCCCATAAGTTAAAAAAGGAAAAAAGTTACTAAAATTGAAATATATAAATTTTTTGTGTTCTCTATATGTACATTCACCGGTTTCCCGCTTTACTGCTAGTTTCCGGACACTGTGTATATTGAGAAACGGCACATGTGCTATATTTGGTGTATTTTTGTGTTCTCTATATGTACATTCACCGGTTTCCCTCTTTACTGCTAGTTTCCGGACACTGTGTATATTGAGAAACGGCACATGTGCTATATTTGGTGTATTTTTTGAGGGTGCTTGTTAAAAGGTCGGAGAATTTTTTCAAATAAATGGAATATTTCTGAACATTTCGGAAAACTAAAAGCTGTTTTTGGTAAGGTGATGAAATATGCTTTCAAATTTAATTATTAGAAATAAATACAATTTCTTGAATATTTTTATTTAATTGCAAAAATACAAAAAAGTTTTAAAATTGGCTCACAATACATTTTTTCGATTAAAATTGAAAAAAAAAAAAAAACACATTTTTTCGATTAAAATTGAACAAAATTGAGAAAAAAAAAAAAAAAATTTTTTTAAGAAAAATATATTACAAAATCATTGTTCATTTCACCTTACTTTTTTTGCAATTTCATATAAAAATAAACAAAAAATTTCCCAAATTGCAGTCGGTACGTTTTGGCTTCATCAAGGTGTACAATTTAATTCTTCTATGGTTATTTTCGAGATTTGAATATAAAGCGTGGTGTTTTCTCTTTCTAACACCATTTAGATTATATTTGTCACCTTGCCAGTAAGCGAGGCACAACGATTTCTATGAACTGTTCCCAAAAGCGAACAAATTAACTCTACGGGTAGCGTGAGTGGTTAAAACAAAGTGAGTCAAGTAAACTCCAAGTTTCAGTTTAAGTCAATCAGGAAATATTTCGTCTCACCCGGCTAACAGGTTAATCAGTTAATTAACATAATTTAAATACTATTGCACTTGTTCTGAATACATAGATATATTATTTTAAATGCTAGATTGCAAAAACTAATATTGTTGATCTTGTTTTATCAAATATTTTATGTCACTTGCATAAAATATGCTGATGACACTTAGAATGCTGGCTGAGGTTATTCCTTGAACTTGGTGGACTTTACTCTTGGTTGAGTGAAAATTACTTTCAACCTAAAATTGCACGCTTCAGCCAAATTTAAACTTAGTGGTTTTACAGTTTTAGTGAAAGATTCAGATTATCTTGAATCTATTGAATATGGATTCATAATTTTTGAAATGCCTATTGTGTAACTGGAAATTTTTCCATACGTGTCCGTAATATTGCAATAAGTATGGTCTTGCGTTTTATTTTGGCGGGTATGATTCACATTAGAAAGTTTATTGGAAATTACAGAGGTGATTAGATTTTACAAAGTACTTTAAATATAGTCTATATAATTGAAGTTGAGGAATGAGGCGTAGTGTATTGATTTGTACGTGTGTGTTTTTGCAGGAGATGGCGCATCGGGAGTGGGGTCAGGCGTAGGAACAGGTTCGGGAGGAGGAGCGAGCAAAAGCCTGGCTGGGGTGGCAGCGCCCCCCGTGTCCGTGGTGGCACCCCCCTCGCCCATCGGCTCCACCAACAAGGGCACCGTGCTGCCTGCCACCCCCCAGCCCGCCCCCGCACCCCCCCTGGGCGCCCCCCTGCCCTCCTACAGCCCCAAACCGCGCAAGGACCGCACCAAGTCCTACTCCAAGATGCTGGCGGAGCGCTCTGGCCTGCCGCGCACCGTCCTGCCCCAGGGGAACATACAAGAGATGGAAGCCAAGTTCAAGCAGAAACTACTCGAAGACGCTAAATTTCACAGCGCTAAAAAGTATGACAGCCTCCTCACGCGAGACTCCAACGTCGGCTCCCATAAAGATGGGCTCGTCAAGAAGGTGGATGAACTGGTGGAAAATAACCAACAACAACAAGTCAACTTCAAAATGAATGTCATGAAGAAGATGGAGGAGCGTCTGGTGGAGGATGGAGAGCCCTCCTCGCGCAGCCCCAGCCAGGAGTCCCGCGGGGCGCAGGCCCAGGGAGAGGACTCGGGCATTGAGTCCATGGACGCCCTCTCTGAGAAGTCTCCTAACCAGGCCTCTCAGTCTCCGGCCGACCGCCCTGTGCCCCCGCCACCTTCTCCCCCCTCCACCGCACACACCCTGCTCTCCGACAAAACCCGCAATGAACTCCTAGACGACCTGTCTTCCAACGATGACCTCAAGATAGAGGTGTTCCGGAGTGCGGAGCTGAAGAAGGGTGGTGGCTACGCAATGCACGTGCAGTACACGCACTTGGCCGACCTGGACGACATGGGCGACATCGAGGCAGAGCTGGCCAAGATGGAGGGCTTGCACTCGGACCAGACGGCCTTCAATGGTGACCACAAGTTGGACGACCTCATGAAGGACGACCGCTTCATCGAAGACTTCATCAGTGAGAACCTGGCCAAGCAGAGCCTGGAGTGTATCCTCGTAGGTAATGAAAAGCACCTCATCATGAGTAAAGATGTCAATGAAAATAAAAGTGTCATCAAAAAGGAGGAAGAATTCATGGATCGGATAGACGACTATAGAGGAGCACCAAGAGAGACTGAGACTAAGAGAAGAGAGTCGCCCAGTCCCAAGAGCGAGGTTAAGGTGGAGTCCGAGATTAAAGGGAAAGCTGAAGACCTCAACGGCAGAAGCACCTCCTTAACCAACTGCCAAGGGAAGTCAAGCCTCGCCAAAGACGAGGACGATTACGACCCCCTGCCTTTACGGGTCACCCCCGCCTTGTATACCTACTCCAACCCCGATAAGATGAGAGAATCTGAACTGTCAGACCTGGAGGAACACGCCCCAGACACCTCCAGAAGCAAGAGCTCGCAGGCCCAAGGAAACCAAACTAGCACGGAGTCTAGCGGAGACAAGCCCCGGCAGACTGACAGCGGGGAAGATAAGGACTGCAATAAGGAGAGGCCCATCAGCGACGCCTGCCAGAGGTTAGAGAAATGTGAATTTCCTGACAAGCACTTTCTCGAACAACTGCTGATTGAAATACCCAACTCTGAATATGCCGAGAAGCAGATCAGCTCGCTCTCTCCATCCGTGTCCGAAAAGAACTCCATCAAGAGCACGGTCAGGACGAGGTCCAGCAGTAAACTGAACAGCCCAGCAGACAAACTGAGAACCCCCAAGCACAGTCCCAACCTCCTCAAGCCAGACTCCAGAGCTAACTCCCCCGCTAACTTCTGCGTGAGGAATAACCTGAGAAGCGGCTCCGTGGACAAGATGAGTCCCAAGATCGCCCTGTCCCACAAGACTGTACCCCCCACCACCGCCACCAAGAGAAAACGCCAAGAGTCAGAGAGTTCCAACCACTCCAGCATTAGCTGCGAAGACGGCTTATCACCCAATCTGCAGAGCAAAGCTAAATTAAGAAAGTGTGTCGAAAACCCGTTGGAAACCGTCATCAAAACGGGTGACCTTATCGCTCAAGTGATAGTCAGCGAAATCAAGCCACTTCCGCAACAGCCCAAACAAGAACCTTCTGAAAAGAAACTACCCTCTGAAGAAAGCGAGAAGACCATAACTAATGAAAACAAAGTCAAAACCCAACAACCGACACTGTTGACGGGAAAGGGACAAGAAAAGACCGGCGACCCGACAGAACAATTAGAATCGGACTCAGATAGCGACGAACCTTTGATCGCCGTCGCCGGGAAAGTAAAGAGCAAAGTGGCGACAAAGACTGAGCAGCCTAACCCGCATGTGACACGAAATCAAAACAGCAAAGTGTCAAGTGGTGGCGGAAAGAGTCAGGTGTCTCCGGGTTCGAGCTCGTCGTGTTCGTCCACGTCCAGTGGATCTGTGTCCAAGGTGGCAGTGAAGGGGCTGGGGGAGGACAAGGTGGGCACGCGCAGGTCGGTGCGGCAGTCGGGGGGCCGCAAGGGGAAAGAGGGAGCCGAGGAAGGAGCGCGCAGGAAAACTCGCAGCGCAGGTGAGGACTGAACTGTAATCCTTATTATTTGCTATTTAATATGATCTAACATATATACATATATATATATTATTATATTATAAATTATTATTATTTAATGAGTAGGCAGCATTTTGCTGATACGCTCATATCTAATTTCACAATACGTAAGTACGTTGTTGTTGCATCCACCGCCAAGGCCTGAACTTTTCCTCACCTGATGAACCTGGGCACCCCTGCTAATTCACCAAACTTAGCGAACCACTAGGGGTTACTTGTGGCCTAATAACAGAGGTGTTGGTTATCCAATTGTTAACGGGGCGGCCGTACCCAAAAATGCCTCCCAAATTGATTTGTTGACATGTTGTAGAAGTTGTTCAATTTTATATTGTACTTGAGACTCAAAATGGGAACTGCGTATCACTGGGATTGTCTAAAGAGCATATTCGATAAATATGTTATCAGAAAAGGCACTAAAGGTAAAATGTACTAAAGGTATGTGCGACATCTCCTAGAATATGCTTTACAGATATGGAGTCCACGTTTCGCCAAAGATAGAGATCTAATAGAGAGAGTACCTACAGAGACGATTTACAAAGGTACCGAGAGCTTTGAAAGACTGCCAATATGAAGGTAGACTCGAGGAACCAAGATTACCAACGTTAAAAGAAAGGGGAGACATTACAGTTGCCCTGGCATCCAAGAAATTCACCACCAACACTGCTTGGCAAATAAAGAACGTGGCAAATAGAGCAGTGGATGCACGGAAAAAACTTCCACAACATGTCATCAATTCTACTCATATAAACCTATTTAAAGCTCCGCTGGATTCTTATTTGTAGAGAAGTAACCACAGAAACCACTCAGTTACTGTTAAACTTATTATGAAATCAAATGCGAGCGCATCAGCACAATGCTGCCTTCTCATTCAATAATAATAATGTGTGTCAGGGTGTTAGAAAATAGTCTTTCAGCGTTGGTCAGTTTATTTCTCTTACATACAGGGTTCACAGCTTATAGTAAAAAACAGAGTACGGGAAAGGTGAAATTTAAAGTTGAAATTTTTTAAAAACTATTATCGGAAAAGAAACCTATAGCATATCATATTTCTTACTTTAAAGTATTTCTCTTTATAAATAAAAATTATGTTTTTATTTAGTTATAATTTTTTTAACATTTTTATATCTAGAATAAACCTTTTAACTTATTTCTATTACATTAAAGACACTTCACAATACATCTAAAACTTATTCTTTATCGTATTTAGGCATAACCCACGAAAATACACTTCTGTCCCTTATTAATTTTAACATACCTTTGAGACGTACACGATATACAGTGCTATTCCACACACTTAATTATAAAACAAATGCAGCATCTAATTCTACAATTAACCGACCTCTTCATACTCTAAATAATATTTGTCTAAACTCTAACATTGACATTTTTTAAGATTCACTGCCCAAATTCAAATGTGGCATCATGTCTATAATTTAAACTGCTCAATGCGCATACATACAGACACACACACACACACACACACACACACACACACACACACACACACACAAACAAACACTCACACATTCATTACACACACACCTATATACTACACACGTCACCTGGTAATTAACGAATAAATATACCACTTAGCTGACATTACAAGGAAACATATCATAGGTACCAAACATGAAGTATCTTATTCATGTATATTGTTTCATCCCTGTAAATCATTTACTGTTTGTTTCTATAATATAAAATAAAATAAAAAAATAAATACAATAAAAGCATTAAGGCTTTTAGCTTCTTTAACATCTGTTGGTAATTCATTAAAAATCTTAAATCCTTTAAAATAGAGACTATTTTGGATTCCCGTTAAATTGGTTTTTGGAAGTCTAAAATCTCCACAGTTTCTCGTGATTGCTTTGAAATTTTGATACAAAGTTGCATTCAAATACGCATGTGTTCTTTATATACATATATTATATAGATGTCACCTGTGACAGGTAAAAACATGTTTTTGATTTGAAAAAAGCACCATCTTTTGGACAAACATGCTGTTTTGAAAAACAGTGTAGACGTAAAAGCAACACTCACCAACGCGCTATATATGTCTCTAATATATATATATATATTTTGATAATTCTAAAGTAATGTATTGATTTGCAGCTGTGGAGCCAGCCTGGAGTGGCCGGCGATCCCGCGAGGGCAAGTGACACTGCGCCGCGGGCCCCCTCGCCCCCGCCGGACCTCCCCCGCCGCCCGCCTCGCCCCCCTTGGCCCCCTTGGCCCCCCTGCACCTCATCCTGACCATGCTGGACTAGCCCCCACCCCACGCAGCAAGCAACACACACACATCGCCACTTGAAGTTCTAACAACAGTTTTACCGCCCAACATTTTCTTGACCAGATGCTATAACTATGTTAACAAAATAAGAATATTATAAAATCATATTTTTTGTATAATTGTTCATTTGCCAGACTGAAACACTTGTTTAGAAGCATTTTACGTTCTCAATTTTTAGAAACTTACGCATTATTATCCGGAATCATTTGAAAAAGTTATAATGCTATGTAATTCTTGTACGGCACAACTGCTGTTTTACAGTGTGATCGGATTCAGCGACAGTTGGCAGCGAGTTGTTAGTGTAAATTCAGTCACGTGATGATTACATCATTCACAGATTTTGCATCAATTCTTTTAGTTCATTTCAAGGTGTCGTTAAAATACTCCTTCGCATGGCCATAATCTATAACTTGTGCGTACAGTACGGGATGGGCGGTGTGCGGCGTGCGTAAATATGTGATAATGTAACATTGTGTGAGGTGGACGCGACGCTAGAAGACAGAATAACACAAGTAGAAACCTAGATAATTTATAAAATGAAAACTAAAAGTGCAAAGGAGTGTTAAAAAAAACTGCTATTAATCTTAAGGAGATAAAAATAATAATAATAATAATTAACGGGATAATATTATTATGAAAATGAAGTGATTTGTGTATATTTTGAGATGGTACTTATATATTAATGTGTTTGTGTGCGTTTGTATAAAGATTTTGTATATATATAATATATATATATATATATTACATTATATATGCGTATATATATATATTTTATATGCTAAATTTATTTTTAAAATGGACATTGTAAATTGTGAATTTCTATACTATAATGTAAATATTGTGTGTCACAGCTGGACAATATATTGCAGAATATTTTCGTATTTAAGAAGTTTGTACAATAGTCGCTATTATAATTAATAATTATTGTATTTAGGTGTAATATTGAATGGTGAATGATTTTAATAGTCGGGGGCGGTCAACCGTCCCCGGCTCTGTTTTGTTTTTATTTCTTTTCTATGATTAATTTTAAATGTAACGTCTAATAGTGAAATGCGATGGACATTGATAGAAATAAATAAAGAATTGTCTATGTGAGAGAAGGAACGCATCAAATGCGTGTCGGTTTCTTTTGTAAATACATACACATATTATAATTGAATATAGGTCATAGTCAAATTATATGTTTTTGCTTTTTGTTTAAGTGAGGTGAATTATGTTCTCTGTTAAATTTTAATTTATACATATTCTTCCATTGTTTATTCAAAGAGATTTGTTCACAATAAAAAACAAACACAATATATCAGTTAATGGCGCGTGCGGGGCGCAGGGGGCCCTGGGGGCGCAAGGCTTGCGTGCTACGTCACTAAAAGATCACTTTTTACATTGATAGCATAATGTACTATTTGTCATGTTCATTTTGATTCTCTGTAAAGAGCTTTAAAATAAGTTAGTGATAGTTCTGTATCAGGTGACCATTGATTACAAATAAAATCTTTTTTCGTTATTACTCATGGAGCTATGTAATTAGAGGCGCTATTGTGTACTAATATTTTGTCAAAACGTGTTAATGTTTTTGTCGGTCAGTGGAGCGTTGGAGGCAAAATCGGACTAATTGGACAGACAAAAGTGGAACCTATTTTTTCACTTCATGTCTTATCTAAATATAATACATCAATGTTGTTACTATAGGAAAAATGGACATTTTTTCAATTACTATGGGAAAAAGCATATTTATTTCTTGTTATTATGAGGAAATGCATATTTCTTTCTTGTTACTAAGAGGAAAGGCACCTTTCTTTCTTGTTACTATGATGAAATGCGCATTTATTTCTTGTTATTATGAGGAAATGCACATTTCTTTCTTGTTACTATGAGGTAATGCTCATTTATTTCTTGTTACTATGAGGAAATGCACATTATTTCTTCTTTGCTGAAATGCGCATTTACTGTTGCCATGGAGAAATTAACACTGTTTCCTTGTTACTTTCAAGAAATTAATGTTTTCCCATTTACAAAACGACTTAAAAAAATATCTAAAGCATATGTCATTAGACAGTTTGTTTCATGTAACAACATTTTGAATAAGACTCTGCATTCTCGGTTTAATTTCTACCTTTTAGTGACATTGTGCGCTTTGCCCGGCACCCTACTAATTACAAATTGGCTCTACCATGCACAACGATAGCCTCTGTAGTTTGTTGGTCGAATGAGCCTGAAAGTGCACTAGTACATTCTCATATATGTCCATATCTAACTTATTCTGGACAATTTTGAAGCACCTATTGGCTGCAAGGAATAAACTGGCAATTCTCAATGGTTGCTAGCTAATTAAACACTATTTTCCAAATACATATATATATATTTTTTTGTTGTTATTTTTGAACAAAACTGAAATTAAATAAATGAAACCATTACTTTCAAATATTTTTCATTATTGCATCCAATTGACAAACAAATTTATTGATGATCTCTTTGAATAAACAATGTATTTAATAGTCCCGATTTATTTTGTTATTGAAATGTGGATAATTTGTAGAGGCTTAGAAATTTATTTTGAATGTTACACAAGATCCCAAACTGCCCAATGCAATGATGGCATCATTCGTATTGAGGAGAATGAAAAAGGATAGAAATGTCACTTCACCTGGATAAAGCTGTTTTAATTGGAGCTCTGTCACCAGGTATAATAAATGCGCAGAGCCATTTATCTATCGAAGCACCCACTTCATATTGTGATTGACCAGAAGCGATTGTTTGATGTAATAACTTTTTATCAACATAGACAGTGAAACTCTTAAAATATTCTTTGAGGGACCGGAAAACAAACTTCTTATGCTGGAAAACCTTATTAGGCTATTTTTTAAGTTTTATGTTTCAAAAGAAAAACTTCTTTACCTTGTAGGCGGGTTTCACTGTGTAAACAATAATCTTTATCCCTTCACTGCGCAATAACGGCTGGATAAGTACCCGCTCTGGGCTTCAAACTCGGCCCTCACGAATGCTGGTTCAGTGATCGGAAGATAAAAAAAGTACTAAAATGGCATTGCAATCCAGCTGATGGATAGATATACAATTTAAAAAATAAAACAGCTCTTTTACATACAAATATTTTTCTTTTTTCAAAATAAATTGGGACTTTCTCATCCGACCTATAATTTTGTAATTTGGCGAGGTTTTTTTTTTTTTATCCTAATTTCTTCGAGAGAAATGAATAAGTACGAAGAAGAAGAAATCGTAATAAACTTTGAACGGACACTTAGAATTCTCATTATAGATTTGACAGAAAATACATTACCGATAAAAAAGATAAAGATAAAAGAAGCTAACTAGATATATCAATATTTTTACACATTTGAAAACCTCTAGTGTTTAAGAAAGCCTTAAAATAGATTATTAGCAATGTTCAAATGAGGGTATGACTTATCTACCGTTTCATTAATTCATATTCTCATTACGATGTAAAAAAATAAAAAATTATTCATTGTGCATTTTAGAAATTAGAATATCACTAAAAGAAATATTCCAACACATGAACAGATTGATCTAGGAACTAAATTAAAATGCAATTAATTGTATTGTATTTTTAGCTGCGTTTGTTTGCGAGTTTAGTCAAATCAAATGGAATCCAAAATGTATCCCAATTTCTCGTTGCGCTCTTCTACGGGAGGTTGGTCACAATAAATCATAAAGCGGCTGCGCTAGTTTCTTGTTATTATTCTGTCAATATCGAACTCCGGTTTCACACCCTAATACCGTTTTACAATGGTGATGGGTGTATTGGACGTTGGAGGCAACATGGCTTTTCTTTTGTTATGTTAAAATTTCTCTAACCTTGAGATATGCGCTTGTATGTTCAAACACCGTAAAATAGTTATAATACCTCCAACTTCTTACATTTCCCATACATTCTGAGGGCAGTATGCTACTCTAGCTCTCCTTCTAGCTGCACGAGTTGTGAGGCTTGGTTTTCTTTAATACATTGTTGCCTCTAGCGGCCAGAGTTGCCAGCCAATATTTAACGGGAGTTGGATGTATTATTAATATTGTAGGGTTTTTGGAATGCCATAACAAATTGTAGGACTAGCGATCTACCTCGCCGACTAGTTACTTACTCTGTCACCAGAGCCATCTACGCACTGTCACGAAAACAAATATCTCAAATATCACAATTATAGTTATTAGAGACAGGCGTTCTACAACTGAACAATTTATGATGCTTCTGTGAATATTTGAAGACACAACTGTAGATTTTTCTGTTATGTATTAGTCGTAACAAATTCCCATTCTTCGTGCAATGCAATATGCTATTTTCAATAACTAGACTTGAAATGAAGAACACTGTATGTTTCAGTGGTGTGTGTTTGAAAACCAACCTCCCCTAGTATATAAATTATTTGATTAAAATTTTAGGGGCCACCAATATTGATATTTAAATTAAATTCCCACTGTGCACAGTGCAAAGTAACGTTACCTGATTTTGATGTCAACTCATGATTATTATTCTTTTCTCTTTGAGTATCAAAATAAATCTCATATTTTCTCATAAACACATTTCAACAATCTCTTTACAAAGTCCCTGAAAATCCACTAAAACCATTCTCACTTCTAAATTTTTTTTCGTATGAATTATTCATCAAATCCATTTACACAATATAATATTTTTTCAACCTCAATTTTGCCTTAATTCAACTTTGAATAATCTTAAAACTATTTTACTCACCAAATTAGTCGATTCACCAACAATGGTAAAATTTTAACAAATCTTTTAAAATAAAAACAAAAAATCATTATTGACTTATTCAGGTCAATAATAAAAGGTCGCAAGCCCAGAAATGTTAATAAAAATAATTACAAACTTCTGCTACAATATTTAGCTTCCATACTGACGCATTGGCTTTGTATTATTTGTTCATAACCCTTAACTCGCCCTCTTACTAATTAGATTCTTATACGCCGGCAACGTTGGCATGGTAAAGCTTGGTTTAAGGCCGTTTTAATCATACAAACACCATGGTAATAAGTCAAGTTTTTCACTGTTCCAACCTTACGCGCTGCGTTATGTGTACACCGCATTTATAAGTAGAGATTGAAATCGTCACGCACTCTATTATTTGAAAATAAAAGCAATAACATTAAGAGGAACAGCTTCGCGGTCTTCATACGAAACTTAAATTTGGATTTGAGGCAAAAATAGTTGGATTAAATTTAAGGAAATATGTAGTACGGATATGTGCTGCTTTATTTATTTGTGTTTTAAATTAAAAAATATAGGCCATTAAAGAATATAATTTATCATAATTTTCGAGTCAACTTTGACCATTTTTTGTTATTATATTTTTATTAAAAAAAAAATCTTTCCCAAACTACTATGTAAATATAATAAAAATAAATTAAAACGTCGTAAAGATGCGTTTTTTGTGTCAGAATTTAAAATTCATATTTGACAAATTTGTGTTCCAACGTAAATCGGTTGTTTGAAAATTAAATTTAAGTCCATGAAAATAGTTTTTTTTAATAATTCATATTTTTTAATATTATATTTGCATGGTAAGAAAGGCGAGATTATTTTTGAAGTAATTACCATTAAGTCACAAATAATTACCAAACTTTCCTCTAAAATCGTGAATTTCTTTATTGGCCCATATTTTATAATTTGAAACACAAATAAATAAAGTAGCATATATCTGTACTAGATATTTGCTATACCTTTTGATTAAAACAATTATTAATCAGATTGGTTGCGTATTTTGGCCTCAAATCTAAATTAAAGTTTTGTATGAAAAGGGTCTCGCAACAGTTGCAAAACACTCACAGAACATAGAGCATATCTCGCTGTGCCCTCATTAAGTTTGAATGAAAAGTTAAACCCTAAATTGTTACTTAAACGAAGAAAACGTAGTGACAGTTCTGTGTGAGAAAAGATATTACAGATAAACTTGGACTCAATAATGTTTCTTTACCGAACTAAAGCGTGTGGCATTTGCTTGGATGGAAGTCTGTGTTATTTTATCGACTGTGATTTGGTAAGTCCTTTAAGCCTCAAAATAAAATTTTAACAGAAGACAATAAAAACAGATATTTACAATTTCATAAAACTATTTAAAATTCTTGAAGTTATATATATATGAAAGTGGTTATTTTTAAAAAATTTGATTTAAAATATTGAAATTCTGTTTATTATTATGAGAGATTTGAGGGTTGAGTAATTTCATCTATAGTTTTCTCAAAAAAATCTAAAAAAATGTACGCATGAATTTAGTTCTTAGTATTAAAAAAGCCTTAATCGCCAAAAATACATTACCACGTTAATAATAAATATACATGGTGTCCGGAAACTCGTAGTACAAGCCGGAAACTGGAGAATGTATACCACACGGGGAACCCAAATAAACATAAAGTTTTTTGATTTGAGCATTTTTATAAAAAAAAAAAAAACCAAAAAAATATATTTTTCGGCTATTTCAGGGTTCAAATTTTTTCGTCATTATTTGTTTTACGTTTAAATTTTTAAATAGTTTTAATTAGTTGGGTACTTTGATCTTCAGTAATAATTTATAAGAATTTGATCAAAAAAAAATCAACTTCTGACTCGATTTACTCGAAAACGAAAGCTCAAATCAAAAAAAAATATACTACAAAATCGACTCCAAATGTGATGTAGATTCACCAGTTTCCCGCTTGTACTACGAGTTTCCGGACACCATGTATAACTTATATATTTAAGACTATCAATATGAAACCACTGAAAAGTAACATTACCATAAAATGTGGCTTAAAGGGTTTTTACCAAAACACAGTTGTTATATTTTAACTCATACATTTTTCCAACATAATATAGTATGTAACCAAGGGGTGAGTTTTCATGATCCATACGGCCGTATTAAATGGTAAATTCATTCTTATTTAAATATATATTGTAATAACCCTTTGATAATGTTGATTGAATTGCTTTGACTTTTTTTTACAAATTAATTGCATTGGTATTTTTAATACGTTATCATTTTGGTATATTTGCATCGATTTTCTATGTTCTGTGGGTGTTTTCCATATCATCACATTACCTCTAATCGATTTTGAACTAAATTTGGGGAGGCCTTGTAGATTTAAACCTGGTTCTTAAGTGGTTAGAAGATAACATGTAATTAGATGAAAGGTCTCCAATTTAGGGGGTGTTTCACCCCCTCTGGGTAAATTATAGAGTAAATACTCTACATGGCAGTAAAAACAGACATTTACTTGACGGGTAGCTGTGCTCAGCGGTGGTGAAACGGATAATATACGCTACTCGACAAGTAGTACTAATTGTTACTTAAGTCGGAGGTGGTGAAATGCCCCCTTGAATAACCTCAGTCAGTCCAAAATCATTATTTATAACATTGAATTCATAATAAGTCCAAACAGATCCCAAACATCTAAAGACATAATATTATACAATATCATAGACTTCCAAACAATAGATTAGCCCTAACGTGAAATCTGGGTATCACTTCGACGAGCTGGAGGCAAACCATGTGACCATACTTTTGGCACCAGGAGGGTTCTAGAATGCTTTGAATAAACTATGACGTCAGTCGTACATTGACCGTCGAAGAGCGCGCATTGAAATAACCAGACCATGCGCAGAGAAGTAAAGCAAGGCAAAGGTTAGCAGCACTGTCCATTGTAGGACTTTGGTGCGCAGGATCTGAATGTTCATTCTTACACGAATCGTCTGGTTCCACCACAGCTCCGCGCAAGTTGGTTTGTTCCTCTTTTCCTGATTGGCTCGTCTATTCATTTGAACGCCTATATACAATATGCTATCCATGACTCCAGTTTTCGGTGTATATTATTATTTATGGATGATAATAATTCTGGGTTTTGTGGCTTGTTATATATTATTATTGTTAAACAATGTGATCATAAAACAGTGTTCATTAGGCATGTCTGTTTATAAAGAGAATATAATATATAAGTGAACAATGATAGAAATACATCACATTAACAGGGATGTCGTTGTCATCCCATATTGCAAATTACCCTCTAAATCTAAACCATACTGAATGAATAGATAATATGTACGCAAATGTAGTAATTTAGAAAAAAAATCTGTTTAAAAATGTATAATTTTCTGTATATTAAAGTTGCAAAGACTTCACAATACAAATTCAAAATTAGAATCAATTTTCTTTGGTCATTAGTTGTATAAATATCAAACATTTTCAGACTGCCAAAATTGCATAGACTTCAATACAAATTCAAAATTAGAATCAATTGTCTTTGGCCATTCGTTGTATAAATAAATATCAAATATTTTCAGGCTGCCAAAATTGCATCGGCTTCACAATACAAATTCAAAATTAGAATCAATTTTCTTTGGTCATTCACTGTATTAAATATCAAACATTTTACTAAATAATATTTAATACAATTTCAAACACCACAAGTCTGTCAATACTTTAAAATTCAGCTCTTCCATAATGTAAACTGTACAATTATTATTAGATACATTGTTTTTATTTTTATTTTTGATGCACTTACAAAAAATAGCCAACACAATACGTAATATTATAATTATCTTTGTCGGAACATTTGAAAGTTTGTCTCCCTTTGAAATCTGAAATATTGGAAAATGGAAAAAAATGTGTAATATTGTTATTTTCAAATTTGAAAGCTCTAGATAGTTTTATTTATAATAAAGAATTTATTTAATTTATGTCCTGTAAGATACTCCGTTATATTTAAAATTTGAAAGTACTCTTTTCACTAATTCGCCACCCCCAAAAACCGGGTCCAATTAGCGGAAGCAGTGGAATATAGTGCGTACATGTAAAAACTTAACAAACACCGCTAGCGATCTTTTGTAAATGTTTACAATTGAGAGAAAACTCAGTTTGACTACTTTGCACTACTGAATTTGACATTCGAATACTGGCGAATTATAGAGCTTGATTTTGTTCTTTTAACTAGTCAAAATAATAGCAGTTTATAGTAGTTGTTGGACGATCAAGAGGCGGATTACTGAGAGAGTATTGTTTATCTAAAGCGCTTGTTAAAATCTATGGTAATTTAGCCAAAACTTTATAATTAAAATCTTCAATCTCAACAGTTTAAATACGTAAGGAACAGGTCAATTTTTTAGTTGTGTGTCTGCGCATGCACGATTTTTGATTTCCAAAGACGGATAAGTGTATTAAACGTGGGTTGCTCAGTCACAAAATGTCATTTAACAGGAAAATGTTCTTGCGATACATTTAAGCGTAAAGCAGTCATTTAACTTTGTCTCTTTCTTCGCATAGGAAGCGCTTTCTGGCACCCATACAATACATTGATAATATGCCACGAGTAAAAGATTGACCTGTAAGAATGACGGTAGATTTTAACAATCGTTTTAACTGGAAATATAATTATATTCCGTGACTTGGCTTTTAACAGTTTTAGTGGGTAATTTGCAGTTTCTTGGATGGTAGTGCATTAGTCGGCTATTCAAGTGAGCTGTGCACAGAGAGAAGAGTGTTCGGTTGGAGAAGTTTCCTCGTAGTTAATACTAGTATACATTGATTGCCTTCACAGTAAGATTGTAATGTGAAACACAATTCACACCATTTGTCCCCTAAAGCAAAAACATTGTAATCATGTTGAATATTAGATTTACTAAGTAAGAAATTGAAAATATATAAATAATAGTGTAATATTAATTTTTAAATAACTGCATATACTAGCCATAAGAAATTATATGATTGGAAGATGAGTTTAAAAGCTTTAGGGAAATAAAAACTAGTTTTTAACGAACCACACAACCCACGTTTGTATTTTAGTATGATACATGTACGGATAATTGTAGATTTCTTTGTGGACAGGTTATTATAGCTAATCTATAAGATCTATATTGTTGAATAGATACCTTACTATTGTGTTAGTGCAGCGTTTGATTTCTCCACTCTCCCCGTTCTCTTACCTCCCGGCTGACGAATAACCAAACAGGTACTTCCACACCTTCCTCTCCCTTCTCCTTCAACCCCCGTCGTATCTTCAGCCTCACAACTACCACAATAAGGTGCTTGAGTGAAGAATATTATGCTTTAAAAAACATATAGATTGATCAACAAATGCTGATTCTTAATATACAGGTGCACGATACACAGATTCTACATGATAGTACAAGTAAAAAAGATGAATAACTTTTTTCGAAATTCCACCGTTTGAAGGTAGTTTTTAGGCAAGAAATTGAAATGTTTGTATGGGAAAATAAAAATTCTTCTGTGGAAAAATATTTTTGTTTGGGTAAATAATCATTGGAATTTCGAAAAAGTTATTTATCTTTTTTACTTCTACCATCACATAGAATCAACTCGCAAAATTAGCGCACTTTATCCCCGGACAACCCTGTATAATATAATTATTATATATAATTAATAATTACACAATTAATAACTTGTCATTTACCCTCCCTCAAAACCTGACCCTCAAATGCCCTGTGTTTGGTCGACGGGTATATTAAGAATGGGGACAATTTAGTGCCAAGTTGCGCTGCGAAGACTCGAAGATCACTCATGAATCATGACTGCGGTTTACAAATTATTTAAAAAAAAAATCATGCTTTATGGAAATCTTGCTAAATATTTAAATTGGATTTTTTATTTTCATACTGACCCGAGTGGAATTGACATTACTGTTAACCGACAAAACCGAGGTACGTATGACGTCACATGTACCCTGAAAAACGCAAACTTTTTCATTAACTGTAATCGACATTTGTAAAAAAAAATTTGATATTCAACTAATTTTCAAAAAAAATTTATTTAAAAGGTCAATATTATTAAATATTCAATCGCATATTATTACTTACTTGCAGCAGTTCGGAAAGTGACAGAAGTATGATAGTTTATAAATATCAAAAATAAGTGGTGAAAAGTGGCTCCTGGAAGATCAACATGAGAAGAATCTTCAATGCACAAAGCACCACACATTTTTTTGTCAAGAAAACAGGAAAAAATTGGATTATTTTTAGTACACGCAAAACAAAACAACCGACGACAGCCGAATGTTATTGTTGCGAGTCCTAAACATGTCCTAAATAACTAATTAATTTTGTTAAGTCGACTGTTGTGAAGCATTGGGCGCCAAAAACTAGTGACTGCTTTTCCATACCGAAATCAGATAATCGCAAGGAAAAGTTAACAAGGCTTTTTAAATTGCGAGATGATTTGAAAATCTTTTCAAATAAAAACAACATATTTTCAGAGGTCTTACTAGATGAATCTTTATAACTGTTAGGTTACTGAGTGATATATTTTCTCTTTCGAATGACTTGAATATTAGAATAATATGAGTTCACAAGGCCATTAAAAAAAATCGTACAGTCTAAGTATATTTTCAGAGGGAAGACATATCTCAGAGAGTGATTTATTTATGGTAGACATCCAGTCCAGACGCTGAAGTACACAGAGCAGGGATATCTGAAAAAAATTGCTAATGTGTGATGATTTTTAAAATCATTATGTATATATCGTTTGTCATTATTATTTTATTAAATAAATAAAAATTTAAAACGTTTTGAAGGGTAAAAAAAAGGTATTCCATTTTCTAGATGGGTACTGCTGTTTACGTTGAGAAGGATAAATAATAAATTAATATGGCAACACTTCCATATGTCTGACGTTAATTTGACATTTCGTTCAGCGGCAAAAACGTAAATAATCCGATTAAAAAATTTTAAAAAACTATAAAACTATTTTTATACAGTTTATTGAAAGATTCGGCAGAGAAAAATATAATACCGCGCTGCTACAGCGACAAATAGAAAGAATGTCCAGTAAGTAACTTTATTATTTCTTCAACAATTGTAAAATCACTTTTTGGCATGATTTTAATTTAAATAAAATAAATAATTTTGTAAACCCCACTGATTCTGATCCACGTGATTCAATACAAAATGGTTTTTTCGTCAGGATAATTATTCATTATATCCGTCAGTTTATCCTGACGAAGAAACATTGGTTTTGAAGCATGTCGATCCTTTTTGATTAAATAGTGGTGTTTACAAAGTTATTTATTTAATTTAATATTGTTTATATACAACTAGCTGACGTGTACCCGACGTTGCTCGACTTTTTTCTATTTCCTATAAATATAATATGCATGAATTATACATATAAACCTTCCGGAAGAAATTCTCAAAATGATAGTAAAAACCCTATCAAACTCCGTTGCCTAGTTTAGAAGAACTAAGCGCACAAGCAGACAGACCCGGATAGCGACTTTATTTTATATTGTTTAGAGATTAACTAGAAATTTCAGCAATACTAAGTATATTATACTGTTATATTTTGCCTTTGTTAGAAATCAACTTGAGTACAATTCTCCCGTCTGGAATCTGGAACCCACTTTACAATATTCATGTACAAGCTCTTGGAAGAATACAAAATAAATTATTTCGTTTCTAAGATTTAAAATTGGAATTCCAGCAATTTTGTTGAACTACAACACTGTCAAAACCCTATCAAAATCCGTTGCGTAAATTAGAAGAACTAAGCACACAAACAGATAGACGTGGATATCGACTTTATTTTATACTATTTAAAGATTAGTATTTATAATCTTTTCGATTTTGAAAAATCAAATTTTTCCGGATAATGACATTCCTAATGTCATTACATTCATAACATAATGACTAAATATTGACATAAATATTGACATATTGACTAAATATTATTCATAATGACTAAATATTGACATTTGCTTTGCTTTTATTTGCAGCCAAGTTCCAGGAGCACAGAAGTATAGCAGATGGGTTTATTGATGACTTTAAAACTATTCTTGAAGACTTTTCGAAAACCGATTTGAAATATCATAGCTTTTTGGAAATATGGAATGAAAAGAAGTGTCACTACATTTACGGGTGAGTTTTATGTGAAATACGGTGAGAGTATGGCATCCCCAATTGGGGTATGTTGTGAGGCGGGGAGACGAGGAAGATGAAGGTGAGGGAGTACCTGACTATTCAGATTTGGTCACCAAACACGGCTAAAGCCATTTCAATTCTGAATGGTGGTCTTACACCTGAGTGATATTGAGAGTATATTCCACTTTGGAGCGTGCCGCAAGTATATTATATATTATTTTAAATGAATGAATTGTGAAATAACTCAAATTAATTGAATGAATTTTACTTGCGCACCCTGGGATTTGAACCTGCGACCTTCATCTTGCTAGTCGAGAGCTTTACCCCACGACCACGGAGGCTGTCAAAAAAACCCCTGGCATTCCAAGATATTCGTAATAGTAATAGTAATGAAGCGTACATTATTGTTACTTTGATAATTTATAATCATTTATGTTTGGCATAGTTGACAAATAATTCTTCTCAAGTCATTATTAACAATATTTTGTCTTCTTGCCTTTTGTACTCGTTTTTTATAATTTATTCTTTAACTTAACTGTATATTTAACCTTACAGTTTACGCCATAAATTACGCTTTATACTTTTTTTAATTTATTTTTTATTTTTTTATTATTTTAATATAGATCATATGGGTTACATTTACATACATATTTTGCAAAATATAATATTTAGGTTCATAATTGGTCATGTATACCTTATCAGAAAAGAGGAGCTCTTGTGCCTGAAAAAAAACTTAACTTTATATTTAACCTTTACACTTTATACGGTATATTAGACTTCAAATTTTATGCTGTATACTTTATTTATTTATTGGACAATTTGTATAGCACTTTGCTATTGTGAGATATCACCTCAGGGGCGCTTTACAGTTGATGCAGGTATTACAAAAAATATAAATATTACACAAATAAAGTGAAGTTAAAGTTATATTACAGTGCCAGCACGAGGTTCGTCATCCGTCCAGGTATGTGTCTGCTGCTAACAAAGCGCTGAAACAATATCCTCTCACAGATACCAGACCTTGGCAGCACCGCTCTGACGTTCGACGAAGATACCTTTATACCTTGTACTTTTTAACTATATTTTTATATTTATGTTAATGGCACATGTCGTGCCGTTTATATTTAAATAAATAAATATTCCTTATACATGACCAAGCCACCCCCACTGCGGCTTTTGTATGAAGTGTAGCCGAGGTTCGACATTAAGCCCATCTCGTATAGTTGGGTTTCTAATTAATCCTATTAAAATGGGGATAAATTTATAAAATAATATTTTTTTGTTTTTGTTTTAGTGGGCGCAGGACCGTAGGCGAACTGCTAGAGTTTACGGAAGAGGCCATGAGTATGTCGGCGGGCTTCTTCCTGAGCCAGGAACTGAACGTGCCGGCGGCCACTTGCGGCCTGTTCATGATCTACTCTATGATGCACACACAGCACTCGGGCAGGAAGGCCTTCGTCCGGGTTCCCCCCGACAAGGTGCGTATATCGTCACTCAAACTTCCCTATCATGAGGGAGGCCATGAAATATCTAGTATGGATACTACTCGTGTCTCTAACCTACTGAATTTCTCTTGTGTATGCTCGGAATGAACTAATTACGGGTCAGAATGGATGTGCACATTGCATCACATTTGTTCAGTCTGATTCGTGGATGGTCCATAAACTCGACTAACATGGAGAGCATTCATTTCTATATTCCCGGTGATTATCTCTGTCACCGACAGCATGCACTGTTTTATCTCCCGGTCTGCAGGACTAACTTCGCCAATGTTTATGCCTGTGGGGAGAGCTATCTTGTTGTAAAATAGAATCACTTCTGATATTGATCTGTTTGACATTGACAGCAAGCTTTGTTGCTGCTAGTATAAAATCTGCTTTTATATGTTTATCCCCTTGGTGATGGGCGTGTTTTGGATTTTGCACGGCTGATAAACACCCATTTACGATACATTAATGGTTGTTTGTTAGTTGTGTACGATTTAGAGTGCGTTTATTAGTAAGGTCCTTATTCTTTTTCTTATGTATCTTTTGAAAACGAATTGAAATTTTATTTTGTAATGTTCTTAAAAATGAATAAAGGGATTGAAGTGAATTGAATTGAACACAATAACTGGAGTTTAAGTCTATGTTAAGTTCAAGTCTGCAGCTACTACTGTAATATAGCTGTTTGTTTGTCGGTCAGATGCCCTGGCTGCTGGTCTTCAGGAAGTGGCTGCAGGATGAGAGACAACTGGATGCGTTGTACGTGTTGAGCTCCCTGCTGCGGGATGGGGTCTTCAAGTTCGTAGCCACGCAGCGTGACTACGGCCTGGAGAAGTCCTTCAGGAAGTACGTTGAAGGTATGATATTAAAATAAACTAGCTGAAGTCCCCGGTTTAAAATTTCACGTAGACAGTGACCTCCCTCTTGTTTTGAGATGATGTATGAATGTGAATGAGACAAGGAATGTGTGCCAAGACCGAGTTGTTTGGCAGTCCGTCCTCTGTGCCTGCCTCTGCGGTAAAACGGCTAGTTATTTAGTTAGTTAGTCATATTTTTTAAGAAAGAAAGCAGTAAATCTGGCTTTCTAAGAGTTGTAGGAGGGAGGAAACATAGATGCCGAAAAATCATTCCACAACCGAGCTATTGGAGATAACTTCGAGTCATAGAAGCGATCCGTTCTAGTGCGTGAATGTCAACCATGTACAATTATTGGATGCATGTTTTGCTTGTTTGGGATCAATGACATATAACTTAAATGTAATAGAGTTCCCCAGGTCTACATAAATCATTATTTACATGTAGTCAAAGCCATTTGGTTTAATTTAAAAAATGTTTATGTTTTTTTTTGGTAACATGCGAATACACTCTTGGAAATGTTTTGTTTTTGACATTTCAAACTATCACCATAGAAATGTCAAAAACATAGACAATATTCACAGGGCCGTAGATGGCGCATAACGAATAACTTCCGCCCGTGGAGAATCGAGCCCCTGGTGGAAGACTGTTTTGGGTGATTTTCTGTATGTGCTTGTAATTGCAGGTCCCGCATGCCGAGGGGCCAATATGTTCACTTCTCTCAATAGCACGGGCGAGCTGCACGAGACCGCAGCCTTGCTGGATCCTGTCTCCGCAGCCCTGCAGGAGTATCATAAGGCCAAGTGCCGATTACCCGGTAAGAATATCGTACTATGTTCTCTTTCTTAAGACCTTACTACTTGGCTATCAAAGTATATAACACCTCTGGTCTGGAGCCCCAATGTACCTTAAGAGTAGAATACAAATAAAATAGTAAATTACTCAATAAAAAATATAAATGTAAACTACGTGTAAAGGAAACAACTTAAAAAAAAATACAGTATTATAGCTAAGATTATCTTTGACAGTTTCACTTGATTAAATTTTTTGCTTTCTTATAAAATTATTTACAAAATAAATAAAGACCAGTTTTGTGTTTGAAATCGAGCGTTTCTAGATTCCATTTGTCAAGTGATTTTAATGCCTATTACCTACAATATAAGGTATACCAAGAATATACACATTCTTGGCTTGTAGCTTCCTCTTAACTTACAAATCTTTAATGACCGAAAATAAATACAGAAAAAATGGTATGTTTTGAACGTAAATACAAATACATAATAACCTGTCTTTCATTTTTTTTCACTATAAGGTTTTTTACGCCTCCTGATAAGTTTGACAAATTCTAGTTACGCATTCTACGAATTAAGCCTACTTACTTACTTCCCATTGTACTTAGTTTATTATTTTTTTTATGATAAACTAATGTTTATAAGAAAGTTTTATGCATAGCACAAAGGATAACAAATTATTATAAGCAATAATAATTATTATATGACTATATTATACATACAACTATATTAAATATATTATACAACTAATTATTGCTTATAATAATTTGTTATCCTTTGTGCTATGCATAAAACCTTATCTTATAAACATTAGTTTATCATTTAAAAATAAAAATATTTGTGGTTATCATGGTGTACAAATAAAAATCTCTTCAACTCTGATACAGCATTTATTGTTAAATTAAAAATCGATTTTACAGTTTCAATATTTACGTGTTTACTATTTACAATACTATAGAATGCGGGCGATATCTAGATCAATGTTCCCTAGCGCGGTAGTACTTGGCTGACGGTTTGGAGACTGAATTCTGGCGAGTTCCTTCACGCTGCCGCTTTTATAAGGTGAAGAAGCTTCTCGAACATTTTGGTTGCTATGTAGATATTGCCAAACTAAAATTAAAAAATATATGAACATCCAAGAAGCTTGTTTGGAAAAAGCCGAAACTTCTAGAATGCCGTTCGAATCAAGTAGTGGCGTACCACTACATATTTAATAATAAACAAAATATTTCAGCAACAAATGTAGATATAATATGTCTCGACGCCATCTAGTGGGAAATTTAGCTCTTTCTACAAGCCTTTCCTACAAAAATAAAGTTGGTTGTTCACAGGTGAAAAAATATAATAATCAGTAATTGTTGATTGAAGTACTAGTACATATTGAATTATTTGGCGTGTTGGAAATAAGCCGACGTAGCTCAGTGGTTCAGAGCACCTGACCGGACATCAGAAGTTGCGTGTTCAATTCCCGTCGTCAGCATTTATTTTTTACTCGGGAGATATTTTCAATTTGTATTGATATTTCAAGCGACTAATTTTTGCTTATAATAACTCAGTTAATTTTGTTAATAAAGGTTTTTTGAATTTTGTCCATTACCACTTGTTTGATATTTTTATCACTTTGTTTGGCAGGTAACAATAATGGGGAGCCCTGTAGAGAACTGAGCTACGTTAAGCTGGATTTTATCAACGAAATCACATCCTCTCTTGAAGAAACTGTGGGAGTTGATTCCATCTTAGGTAAATACATTTATCATCATTATGTACACCCCGGGGTGGTATTTGGCCTGTTCCACAAATGTTCACACTGGCTGCGGTCCCTCGCCATTGGCCTCCAGGCAGTCCTCACTCCTGCTCCAATCCTCTTCCACGCAGTCCATCTACATCTTCCTCGGTTAACTCTGGATTGCTAGTGTCCTACCATCTGGTATTCTTTCAACATGTTCAGCCCATTGCAGTCTTTAGAACCAATTGAATTTTACAAGGTGATCTGTTTTTTTTGTACGACTGCAACAAGACGAAACCTGGCTCACATCTAATACGGCATCCTTGTCTACGAAGGAAGGATATCGATACTAAGATCTCATACTGGTTACGCAAATCGTAAACCAACTAATCAGTGGCCGGCTCCCTGCTACCCACCGAATGATGTACCATGAACGGCCTATATAAGCAGACGCACCGCCTTGAACGAGCAGAGATCCAGAGCTGGTCTTGGGTTCAAGACCTAATACTGGTAACGAGATGTGTCGTCCCTTCCAGCGAGGTCTTATAGTAGTTCTGGTTTGTATCGTCCCTTTCAGTAAGGTTGAAGAGTGCCTAGAGGAATTCTTTATCTTTCGTACTTGGCATACGTCTAATCCGTGTCACCTTTTCCGCAAAGATTTTTATATTCAATTTTTTATATTTTGTTACATTGTTATGTTTGCACAAAGCTTGCTAGAGCTAACTGCAAAGTTATGTATGTCCACACGATTGCAGGAAACGAACCACGCACTGATGGCGTGTTAGATCACCAATACATACAAGTACATCCGCGATATCTCTGCTTGTCACGATCACGCGGGTTAACAGCCAATCATGTACTTCGTGTCCTTATAAGGGCATGGGGCACGCGCCAAAGAGTGGGACAAGCCCCCCCCCAGCGAGGACCAACGCAGGTCAAGTACTTGCGGCTAGCTGCCCACGCGCCAGTTGACCGCCGACCCCGCTGATCTCAACACAATGTGTTAGTTCCGAGTTACCATCGCCGCCGAAATTGGTGTCGCCATAGATATGGACCGGCCTGATTTGTTTCACCATGTGTGCCGCCAGTCCCTCAGAACCACAGCCTCCTTACGTTATATAGTTGGGTCCTGTCTCCGTCTGCCGATGTCTCCCACCAGCACCTTATGTTGTATAGTTGGGTCATGCCTCTGACCACGCCGCCAACCTCGTACCCCTGTGATGCTAGCTGCCCCACCTACCGTCGACCCCAGGCTGAGATCGTGAACTTGTAGACCCCGGCCTCAGCCCTGGGCGTCTGCCGCCCTAGCCTGTTTGTGTGGACCCCCTTGGCCATCCAATCAGTGCCCCCGTTCTGCTCCATCGTCTCTGCGACTCCGGCCGCCGCCCTGGCGTCCCTTTGCCGTCCAGCGTGGTGTGCCCTAGTGGCCGCCTTTCTGCATCAGCCCCGCATCATTCTGGCGCACCTTTTGCTGTCCAGCGTGGTGTGCCCTCGTGGCCGCCCTTCTGCACCCGTCCTGCACCCTGCCTGGCACCTGCCATGGCCCCTGCCGACCGTCTCACCGCATCCGCCGTAAATTACACGTGAGCGCATAATATACCTTGTCAATCAGAGCCCTTAGAGTCAATAGATTGCCTAAGTAACTAGTTAGGCCTTAAAAAGCTATGTAACCTTTGTAGATCTGTTGATAACCTGTATTACCTGTATAATAAACCTTCATAACAAGAGACTTGTTTTAATTGGGAAATTGACTATAATCCACACCCTGAATGATTGGAGTATCAAGCTTTGCCGCCGGCTTGTGCGGCGATGACTATTTGTGTAACACACCTATAGTATATTACATGGCCTAAACGCTAACGTAACACTTTAATAATAAATGTTAAATGTGGATGTTTCCGAGAGATAGATGTGTTATTTCAATTTTGAAATGCAATTTAATTGTTTCGTATAGAAATAATTCTTTTTGTCAGGTTAAGCTTTGCTTATCTGTTTCATTATAATAAGTTGAAATAATTCAAATACTATAAAGAACTTCCAAGTGTCAATTTGCGATAGGATTAAATTCAGTTATTGTTTTATTTCACATTCTTTAATAAATATCGTATTGGTTGTTTTTAAATTAAGATCCATAGACTTTACCGGTCGTTCCCATTATTAAACCATGGATCCTCACAATATTAGTAGAATTTTAAATTTTGTAAAGGCAACGGCGGTCATTACAATTAAAATCACTTTGCTCATCCGGTCTGAGAATAAATATCGTTAACAATTTCACTGTTAATAATATAACGACAAGGAATTATTATTATTAACTTGCCGCAAAAGTATTATAACAAAAAATAAATCATGGATCAGAATAAAAACTCGCAACAGAAAAATATTACACAGAAAATAAATGTTTGGTCAAAAATAAAACACGCTACGAGCAGTAACTTGAGATATCTTAATAAGTCACGTCTATTAAAAATACCGACAAAGGATCCATTCCCGCGTCGCAACAGACAATATTTACGCATAATAATAATAAATATGAATTCGTCAAAGGTCGCCGCGTTCATGTTGATACGTATATTGTTTATTCTCGCACCCAGTTTAAGGCGATATAATATGTAAACTATAATACATATTTCGTGCATTTCTAATAATATTATTTAAATGAACAAGGTGCTATGTGTCATTCAATGTTTATAACTCAAAGACGTCATGAATCTTTGAGTACATTTATTTTGGCTGACATAGTAGTCACTCTGTTTATTTTATTGTGTTTCTGTGAGATTCTGACTAGCTAGCAGACATCTTATAGAAATACAATATATAATTTTTTTTTTTTCTCTCTCTTTTCATCTCTCTCTTCCATAACTATAACTCGTTTTAAAGTAATAATAACAATAAATCAAAACTCAGACACTTTTATCACAATAAATGAGTATTGTGATATAGAAGATATAAGTTGTAGTTATGAAGTAACTACATAAGTTATATAAAATTATATTTAAAAATATACATTTATGTATATAATTCGTTTACGAAACACGACACGTTACATTGATTGAGGGTTAATTCAAGCAACCTTGAGTTTAGTGGATTTTTTTTTTATTTTTAATAAAGAAAAAACCGACTTAAGTATTCAATATCCTGCCCGGGACCGAAAGGTAAACTTAATTTACATTTCGTGGAATTATTGTACTAAAAATATACACCAATTTTTAGTACAAATTAAGATTATATGTGTGCATATAATCTTCTTTTCGTTGACAGGAAACGGCGTAAGAAATGTCCTGTACTTTGAAGTGATGATTTCGTTCTTCATCACTTAAAGTTATCAGTGGTAGATTAGGAACCCATTTTGTAAATATAACTCAAATATCTTGTGTTATAAATTGTATAGTTCAAATGAGAAACCCCGTATGTGGTTTTTGTTCAGACATTCTCTTATATAGAAAATTATGTCAAATGTTTTTGTATTTAATTGGTTACATACCAATTATTTGTTTTTTTCTGGAATTTTTTTTTTCTTTTCTCCTTCTTGCGTAGTGAATACGTGTCGTTATTTTTAAGGAAGTCAATCTCTGGAAATCGGATTATGTAGTTCTCGATTTTTAAATTGAAACGACTCGAATAAGTCTTATATAACAGAGATTGAATTATCACACACAGTAGTTGTTGAGTGGTATGTAATATGTTTGTAAATTATAATTGTGTAAATTGTTCCCTAACTAATTATTAATTGGTTATGGGTTGTGTATTGTAATTTCTTGTAAACACGTAATTGATTGCCTCGGTATCAATATGGTAAAAAAAAAACCAGCGTGTAAAGTCCTTCATAAAGTTGAGACGAAATAAATTGTGTTTTTGTATTATATGCTACACCATGTCAATTATGGTGTGAATTTTTTTTGTTGTAAACACGTATTTGATTGCCTCGGTATCAATAAAAAGAAATAACGTGTAAAGTCCTTCATAAAGTCGTGACGAAATAAAATTGTGTAATTGTAATATGTGTTACGCCATGTCAAGTGTGGTGTGTATGTTCTCATAGAAAGATGAATTATAATATATACCCGGTAAGAAGAAATAGTTTTTGTAAAGATAACGTAATTATGTCTTAGATTTGGAAATCTAAAATTGTTGGTCATTAAGGACAAATGGTGGTTGCATATTTATGTCATTTTGGGACATTATTGAATCTTAACCAAAGAATTGGGTTGATAATTGCACTTAAGGTCATTTTGGGTTTTGTCTGGTCATTTGGTGAGAACACTTTATGAGTGTTCTGAAAATTTTGTCGAACGTTTTCGTTACGACGTGCTGGTGTTTCTTGTTAACACCTGGTACAGCGCTGTACGGTTTATAGGAAATAAATCGTTAAATGTCATAGGATAATATTAGCCTTATAATTAATTACATGGTAGGTCTTGGTAGCGTTGACCTGTATAATCAATATGCTATACGAGAGGATTGGTCTATATGCCTAAGAATTATTAGCAACCAGACAAACCATGACTAAATGAGAATATATTGTTAAAATCTTGAGTAGAATTTTTGTTGTTTTCCGTTTTTCAAAATTATCAATGGATAATAAGAAATAACATAACATGTGTATTGATACTTGTGTTGTATAGTGTCAAGAATTTCATTGTTAAAGACGCAAATATGGGTTGATTTCGATCAATCGCATGATATAATCAGCGTACACATTCCATAACAGGAATTTTGTGTATAAAAAAAAACATGTATAGTTTAAGAATTTCATTGTAAAAAACGCGAAATATGGGTTGATTTTGGTCAATCGCATAAGCGTATAATATTCTCTAACCAGAATACCATTTTGTATAACATTGTACAATTGTGAACATTGTTAATTGTTCTTCTTTTGTGGTTTGATGGAGAGTGTAGGCCTGGTGGTAAATTGTGTACATCCATTCGGTAATACCACATTGTATGCTACATTTGTTGTTTTGGTATTGTCTTTTTTTTTGAGAAAAAAAAAAGCAAGCCAGGTATATTCTTTTTGTTTGGAAAGAAGGTGATGAGTATTCTTTTCTGTTGGGAAGAAGGCCATGTGTATTTTTTTGTTTGGAAAAAAGTTGTGTATGTAAATCATAGCGTGTTTTGTATCGCGCCTTGGAGATCATTTCTGCAATTATTTTTGAAAGAGGTTTGGCAACCCTTGTTCAGTGTATTTGTTAGGGATTGTTCAACTTGGCTCTCAGGTAGTTAAATTTTTGTTTTGGCTCGTTAGGGAGTGTTTAAATCTTTGTGAAATGAGGTAGCTCTGTACCTCTCGTACGGCAAACAAGAGGACGTTGCCCTGCTTCGGCCACGTTGCCTGGGATCTTCTTTCATCGACAAGGAGGGTAGTGTTATGTTTGCACAAAGCTTGCTAGAGCTAACTGCAAAGTTATGTATGTCCACACGATTGCAGGAAACGAACCACGCACTGATGGCGTGTTAGATCACCAATACATACAAGTACATCCGCGATATCTCTGCTTGTCACGATCACGCGGGTTAACAGCCAATCATGTACTTCGTGTCCTTATAAGGGCATGGGGCACGCGCCAAAGAGTGGGACAAGCCCCCCCCCAGCGAGGACCAACGCAGGTCAAGTACTTGCGGCTAGCTGCCCACGCGCCAGTTGACCGCCGACCCCGCTGATCTCAACACAATGTGTTAGTTCCGAGTTACCATCGCCGCCGAAATTGGTGTCGCCATAGATATGGACCGGCCTGATTTGTTTCACCATGTGTGCCGCCAGTCCCTCAGAACCACAGCCTCCTTACGTTATATAGTTGGGTCCTGTCTCCGTCTGCCGATGTCTCCCACCAGCACCTTATGTTGTATAGTTGGGTCATGCCTCTGACCACGCCGCCAACCTCGTACCCCTGTGATGCTAGCTGCCCCACCTACCGTCGACCCCAGGCTGAGATCGTGAACTTGTAGACCCCGGCCTCAGCCCTGGGCGTCTGCCGCCCTAGCCTGTTTGTGTGGACCCCCTTGGCCATCCAATCAGTGCCCCCGTTCTGCTCCATCGTCTCTGCGACTCCGGCCGCCGCCCTGGCGTCCCTTTGCCGTCCAGCGTGGTGTGCCCTAGTGGCCGCCTTTCTGCATCAGCCCCGCATCATTCTGGCGCACCTTTTGCTGTCCAGCGTGGTGTGCCCTCGTGGCCGCCCTTCTGCACCCGTCCTGCACCCTGCCTGGCACCTGCCATGGCCCCTGCCGACCGTCTCACCGCATCCGCCGTAAATTACACGTGAGCGCATAATATACCTTGTCAATCAGAGCCCTTAGAGTCAATAGATTGCCTAAGTAACTAGTTAGGCCTTAAAAAGCTATGTAACCTTTGTAGATCTGTTGATAACCTGTATTACCTGTATAATAAACCTTCATAACAAGAGACTTGTTTTAATTGGGAAATTGACTATAATCCACACCCTGAATGATTGGAGTATCAAGCTTTGCCGCCGGCTTGTGCGGCGATGACTATTTGTGTAACACACCTATAGTATATTACATGGCCTAAACGCTAACGTAACAACATACTATTGATTAGTTTAACTTTTGTTGTACATCTAGATTAATTATCCATTTACAATAAAAAACTTCTTATTTTAACACTTGGGAAGATCAATAGCACCATTCCTCTTGTCATGCCAACCTGTGCTATAACATCTGTTCTGCTGTGTGGTATCTTGAATAAGTCACGATGACTACGGCTGAAGTTTTCAGACACGTATAAGCCATAGCATTCCTAGAGGAAAGGACTATCAATAGAATTATGCACTACATTTATTAAAACCAAGTATCGCATCATTTGCAGGCTAAATTTATTACATAGTTGTTGATGATAACATGTTATATTCTTGTTATTAAAGATGTCATATTATATTTATGTTATTCCAGATGTTTTATTGTTATCAAAGATGTTATATTGTATTTTTATTTTAACAGGCAAGAAAGAAGAAATTTTCACGAACCTCGCAGCTAAAGGGGACAAAAACAAAAAAATAAAGGGGTAAGTTATGTGCATACATTTACGCAAAACCTTTTATTTTGACCAGAAGTTTGATGTAATATTTCATATTATGTATTGGCATTCTTTGTATGTATTCACCCCAATGTCCTCGTCTATCTCTACATCACTCATATGTACGTTGTTCAAGATGTAATTTTTTTTTTAAACGAGGGCAGAAAGATTACTATGCTGTAACATTATGGCCCGGTATATCGGTCAGTCCGTATCTTCCTCGAATGACATTTCTCGATTAAATTTAAGCAGGCTTAATCATCCTCTCCTTTCCTAGTATGTAGTTCCTTTTTTAGACGCCGAGGCGCTAGCAGTCACATGTCAAATTTGACTTTTAAGTAAATAATTGCATACCCTCATGTTACCAAAATTTACATAAATTGCCCCATTTTATCACTATGGACTATAGATGTTATTACATAATTGATAATCAATCTAAAAGAATCTGGAAAGGTATAAGAGATATTTTAAACGTTTCAATATTAGGTCAGTTTGTATTCAGAGGTTAGTGCGTTATAATTTCATGAATAGTGCACTGACTCCAGCAAAACAAATATCATTTAAAATTAGTATCCTTGCATGTAGCACTATGCTGATTGAAGTGGGGAACTTTATCAAAAATCAAGTAAATTAAACCCGCCTAAAAATAAACTGCTGTCGTTCGCATTTTGCTTGATTGCGATTACAGTAGAAAGCATAGATTGATGTACTGCTCACGTGGATAGTAGTTTGGTTTTACAAAGAAAAAAGAAATACGTTTCTCTATTAACTCCTCAGCCCTTTACCTTGTTTTGACATAAGGTCAGAGTATTTCCGCTTTGCAATAAAATCCAAATAAATGGAATATTTCTGAATATATCCGAAAACTAAAAACTGCCTTTTAAAGGTGATAAAATACGCTTTCAAATTTCATTATCATAAATAAAAATAAAATTTTTGGTATATTAAAATTTTTAATGAGAACATATATGTATATTTTTTTTAAATGGCTCACACTACATTTTTTTTGTAACTAAAATTACTGTTAACCAAAAAATAATATATTGTAAATGGCACTTCAACTGGTATATTTTATACTCAACATCTTAATGCAAAATTAATTTACAAGTTATGTTTCATAAAAATACTCAAACAAACAAATATACAAAAACATAACCATTTTGTTTCTCTTTCTAACACCGTCTAGATCAAGGCTGCCCAACCCCAGGCCCGCGAACGAATTATAAGTGGCCCGCGTGAACCATTTTCAAAAAACCCGCTAATCCGCCAATTTGAAAAAGTGTCGCGGGTCCGCGGTAAAACAAAGAATGCAGTTTGCGCGCGGTCACCAGTGTTGCCAACGATTTATCGCTATTTAGGCTACTCAGAACGAGAATCAGCGACGAAAAAAATCTAACCTGTTGAACTTACTTTTTAAACAAAAATACACCGGTTTTTGATATAATATTTTTTGCGTCCGAAATGGAATCTTGTAGCCACCCCCCCCCCCCCCCATGGAATTCCAAAAATTGTTGCGGGGAATCACACATTATGTTTTTGGGTGCGCGGAATTTTTTCTCAGCGAAGTTCCGTAACAACCCATCATTTTGAATTTTTTTTGTGGGGAATTATGTTTTATAGAAATTCTCTAACAACCTCCCCCCCCATGGAAATAGGAACCTTCAGGTATTCAGTGGCCCGCCAGTGATTCAAAATCGCCAATTTAGCCCAACTGTTAAAAAGGTTGGGCAGCCTTGGTCTAGATCATATTTCTCACCATGACTGTAGGGGAGATATAACGCTGGGAGATTTCTATGAGACTTATTATCTGAGTTGTTCCCAAAACAAATTAGCCTGAAGGGATAAAATCATACACAATTAATGGGTGTAATCAAAGGCGGCTCTAGGGATCCAGGCGTAGTAGGTCATTTGAAAAAAATGTGTGACTAATCTTTATTTGATATTGTGAAAAATGCCCATACATAATCTATACCAATTTGTAAGTCCGCGACTCTAAATACATTTTATGTTAATATAGTAAAATGGAAATAACTACACAATCCATTAATTATTATTATTTACTAAAAAGACAAATAACTTTGACATTCTAAATCGACCCAGCGAATCGTTTGGACTTGTGAATGAAAGCTTCTATTAGAGACAACAGATGTCACTGCTCGGCACTCGCCGCCTATTCTTAATAAATTAAGAATAAGAACAGTTGTTTTGATTCACATAATTGATTATTATTGTTGTCTTATAATTTTGGGGGGTCAAACATTAATTGACCTAAGGGAAGAACCGCCCCTGCGTGTAATATTGGTGATATTTAGGCTTATGACCTATATACGGTTTATGTTCCAAGCCGAGCTTAAAATCAACTGATATACTGGACCTATATACTAATGTCTTATCATTTCAGCCGGCGAAGGAAGATTGGACAAGGTGCCCCCAAACCTTTCCTCGAAGATATCCCGAGCCCTGCCGAGTCCCCCAGACTGAATCGGAAGATTCGCATCGACACCATGAAGGACTTTATGACTTCAGAACCCGTTGAGGCCAAGACCACCTTCCAGGATACCATCGTGGGCACGAACATGCCCATTATCATGCAAGAGATAGACCAAATTCCAATCACCCCCAAAACGGAGTCACATCAAATTGCAATGGACAGTACGGAGACATCGGAGGGTCCTGGTTCGCCACTTGTAGTTGATTAATAAATGATAAATAAAAATATCTTCCTGTTAAAAACAAGTTTTTATTAATATATCTATTAAAACATATATATTTTGGTTTGACTGAGGATTGAATCTTCCTCCCCCGTGACTCCTTTATCTGCTGTGAATTTTAAAAATTATCTAATTTCACCCCACGGACTGGAGTCAATAACACCTAAACTAAATTTGTATATTAACTGATATAAATTTTTATTTATTTAACTAGCTAACCCGGCTAACGTTGTTCTGCCATATAAATTATTTATATTGAATATTTCTGTTGTTAAATAAAAATAATGAATGTAGTGTAAGTGTGTGGGGATGGGATATATGGCAGAAAGATGAATGGATCACTGAAGACGAAAAAACAATAAAACACCAACCATTCATTTTCTCAATTCAATGTGTTTCACTAAAATAACGGACATATTCATTGTTCGATCTTTTAAAAGTTTAATGAAAAGTGAAAAAAATCTGTATATTTTTAATCCTAAAGTAGGAAAATGAAATAAAGACAATCAATATTAATTTCGAAGAGCAATTGAGTGTACAATATTTTTTGTCAGTCCGTCTTTAGTTAACACAAATAAGCTCGATGGTTTGCCCAGGCGAGAACATGCCACGTATAATTGTCCATGTGAAAAACATGGTGTTCCCAAATCGGTAAAATTTCGATCGCGCTGGCCTCGCTTATTATAAATATTTTTTAGATAAAACCTTTAGATTCACCTTAATTACTGTACGACACAACTTTTAACCTTCGGGGCGGTGGAAAATATTGCAATAAAAATTTCAATTACGTAAAATTAAAATTAGCTTTCGTTTTGTGAAACGAGGCCGTCCATTTTCAAACTTTATTGACAAATGTCATTTTGTTTTGTTGGTATTTCTGTTACTATAGGACGAAACGAACGGCTAGAAGTGGCTAGAAACATAATCGCGCGGGCGTTTTTTTAATGTTAAAAAATTCCGTTAAATTGGTATTTATCTAATATGCATGCATTGTGTGCGTTGTGATTGAATTTTATTAGCTGGATTTTATTTTTTTATGTTCAAATTTTATTTAAGTTAACTATTTCTGCGATGTTGAGCGGCTACGCTAAGTTTTTGTAACATGGTTTATGATGAAAAAGAAAATGCCCCCTTTATACCGCCTGCTTGCGTCAAGGCAAGAAAAACATCCCAGTTTTCAATTAGTTTAGCGGCTACGCTAGGTTTGTGTAACATGGTTTGTGATTCAAAAGAAAGTGTCCCTTTCATACCGCCTGCTCGCGTCAGGGCAAGAAAAACATCCCAGTTTTCAATTAGTTTAGCGGCTACGCTAGGTTTGTGTAACATGGTATATATATATATATATCTCAAAAACCATGTTACACAAACCTAGCGTAGCCGCTAAACTAATTGAAAACTGGGATGTTTTTCTTGCCCTGACGCGAGCAGGCGGTATTAAGGGGACACTTTCTTTTGAATCACAAACCATGTTACACAAACCTAGCGTAGCCGCTAAACTACTTGAAAACTGGGATGTTTTTCTTGCCTTGACGCGAGCAGGCGCTATAAAGGGGGCACTTTCTTTTGTATCACAAACCATGTTACACAAACCTAGCGTAGCCGCTAAACTACGTGAAATCTGGGATGTTTTTCTTGCCTTGACGCGAGCAGGCGCTATAAAGGGGGCACTTTCTTTTGTATTACAAACTTAGCGTAGCCGCTCAACATCGCAGAAATAGTTAACTTAAATAAAATTTGAACGTAAAAAAATAAAATCCAGTATAATAAATTTAAAATATAAATAATAAATAGTCAATATAATAAATTTCAATCACAACGCACACAATGCATTCATATTAGGTAAATACTAATTTGACGGAATTTTTTAACATTAAAAAAAAACGCCCGCGCGATTCTCTCTAGCTACTTCTAGCCTTTCGTTTCATCCTACAGTAACAGAAATACCAACAAAACAAAATGACATTTGACAATAAACAAATAAAGTTTGAAAATGGACGGTCTCGTTTCACAAAACGAAAGCTAATTTTAATTTTACGTATTTGAAATTTTTATTGCAATATTTTCCACTTCCTCGAAGGTTAAAAGTTGTGTCGTACAGTAATTAAGGTGAATCTAAAGGTTTTATCTAAAAAATATTCATAATAAGCGAGGCCAGCGCGATCGAAATTTTACCCCCAAATCTAAGCCACAAACAGACATCGTTTGACCTTGCGACTTATTGATCGTCATTGCAATTTCAGAAAAATGTGTGTGCGCATGAGTGCCACCAAAAGTTGATAGAATGCATTGACATCGACAACGAGTCTATTTGCCGAGTTTCAGCTCGATCGATGTCGGGAAGTGGGTTAATTTCCACTTCATTAATTCATTCAATTAAGAAAACAAAATCGAAATTCAAATACAAATAAAAACAATTGGCTCGACGCGACTGATTGTTTGGCGTGCTCATTCTTGTGTTATATTCTTAGTACCTTGATAGCTATAAAATAATTGGTAGCTAATTGGTAGCTATAAAATATGATAGCTAAAGTTTTTCTGAATGAGGTTTTCTTTTTTTTATAAAAATGTTTATCGTTAAAAAGTTAATAACGATAGTAATATTAGTTTTTCGATATCTCCAAAAATGACGAAGTTATGAGCTTTCGAAGTGAACTTAGGTAAATCGTATGCAATTGTGTCTCGTGATGTCATACGAGACACTTTTTGTAATTCGAATGGCAGTGCTGCAGTACTGCTGCGCCAGTCATTGTATGTACAGTGACATCATGTACTTATCGGCCGGCCGCCAATACATATCAACATTTTTTTTTATATCTTCGGTACTATTTGATATTTTCAAAATTCTGTCCTCGATATGCTCTGATTAATACATTGTAAATAACATGAAATTTCATTGTAGGAGACAACCTAACGGTAATTTAACTATTTATATGAAAATTCCCACAATACATTAGTCCAGTCATACTCAACCAGCGGCCCGCGGGCCGCATGCGGCCCGCCAAGCTATTTTGTGCGGCCCTCAATACATTTAATATCAGGAACATGATTTACAAAATCTGGCATTTTATATCACGTTAATTTGAGATTAATTGCAACTTTAACGTACAGACATTGAAACCCGAAGAGGATAGTCGTTGTCGTGTCAACATCAGATCTGGTATAAGAGTGTTGCTACTGCACACGCTAGATCTATCTCCAAAAAACAAAGATTGACAGACAATTCATTTCGCGGCAACACATAAATTATTGTTATACATAACTATTATTATTTTGTTTTGGTTATATTTTTATAAATCTCAAACGGTTTTCCAAAAAAACGGCGGTGGTGGGTTTCATGATATTTTTTGTCATACCAGTATAGTGTTGCGGCCCGCGTAGCTTTACAAACATATGAATGTGGCCCGCAGAAGAAAAAGGTTGAGTATCATTGCATTAGTCCCAGGAATATTCTGCAAAAACAAATTCCCTGGAATTTACCTATCAGTTGCAAATAATTATAAGCAATAATTAGTCGCCTGAAATATCAATACAAATTGAAAATATCTCCTGAGTAAAAATAAATGCCGCCGACGGGAATTGAACACGTGCCTTCTGATGTCCGGTCAGGTGCTCTGAAACCACTGAGCTATGTCAGAAAGCACGGGTTCAATTCCCGTTGGCGGCATTTATTTATACTCTGGGAGATATTTTCAATTTGTATTGATATTTCAGGCGACTAATTATTGCGGGATCTTTTTCCGCTAATTCTCTCAATAATGTATTGGAGGATACAGAACCTAACCCAACACAGTTCTCCTTAAAATCCATGGTCACACTCAGCACCGTCGACTTTTTCTTTGCTTCTTTTTTGTCATATTCTTCGATCAAATGGTCGCAAATCAAACTAATTCCTAGGTTCATGACTTCATTCGACAACATCATAGAGGGAAAGGACGGATGAATGTACATTTCTTTATCATTCTGCATTGGGCGTGTGAACGTAGAATGAATGTTTACTCGATTAAACCGCCTCTACCACTAACTGCTCAACTAAATAACCAGTACCGTGTAGACATGGCATACAACGTGTTATCAGATATATATATATCGGTTCCATGATAACTCAACACACTTTTAAAAGTATTTGTTTCATCACTTTTTAAAGATGTGATGAATTATCATTTTGATGAGTTATCCAGTCACCATATATATCAAGGCATACATCAGTAGTACTCGCCCTTATCAGCTCTCTCATAATATATAAAACCCTAAGTTAAAAAAACTGCGCACACATTATCATTGTAGGATAGCAACATTGTATTTCATATTGCTTGCTACCTTGCAAAGTTTCAATTATTGCTTTGAAAGCAAGACGTCACTTACTTTTATGGACAGAAGAGAGTTATACAAGATGAAAATATAAAATAATAACCTAGCCCAGTGATGAGCAATAAAAGGACCATGCGTGATTTGAATACGCCCTGTTTCAGTTCAGTACATTATCCTATCACACACTATGATTAAAACTATATCAGAATAGCAACTCGATTGTAGTTATCAGAATTATCAGTTTACTATGAAAGGTTTTGGCAAATGAAACAGCGTGAATTAGTTGTTTTTCTTTATTTTAGCGTATATAAAAGTAACGTTTCATTTACAGGTAGGGCTCGGGGAATTCAAAGTTAACCTCTCGCCCTGTCAGCTTCTTGTAGACAGACTGGAAGGTGTCAACCTGTAACAAACAAACAAACACATATTATTAGTGGAAATCTTATTGTATGTATGCACAACTTATTGCTCAAGGATCAAGGCTGTAATCGTAGATAACAGAAACGAAGGAGATGTTTCATAAACCATTATTAGTATGAAACCAGGATCTGAATGTTAGTTTTAAAACAAACCGCCTAGCGTATCGACACTAAAAATGAGTGAGGTGGGTAAATTATAACACATTTGTAAAAATGTTTAGCTAAATATTAAATTATGGAAAGCCCAAACTTTTGTTTACCCGATTTGCAATTTATAGGTAGGTTTTTATGCAGCCAGCAATTTGTGCACCATTGTAAAAAGGACTAGGAATTTGTAAGCAGATCTTATCTTAATATTAGAATAGTGATATTACAATGTGAGTTGTCTGTTTCCTGGTCAGATTCAATCGACAAATCACAGAAAGGGTGACGGTAACGCCACCTCCCGCATAACTTGGTTTGTTCCTTTTTCCCTGATTGGCTGGTGTATCAATTTGAATGTCTATTGTTCACTTGAACTACTGCAAACTGTATCTACGCGCAGTGGCGCGCTGCTTTTGTTCCTGCGAGTCCGCTTTGATAGTCCATACAGTTTGGTGACAGTCTGCATTCTTCTGTACTATAGTACTCTGTACTATAGTAGAGGTAATATATTACCTCCCTTTGTTTCTGTTATCTATGGTTGATCCACTGTTCTATGACAGGACATGGGAACGATGATAGTTGATTGTTGCACCTTACGAGGATGGGATCCAGACATTGATGGTGTGGACACCGAAGGCATTATCAGTTCACTAGTTCAGTCTACCTCGTACTTGCATTCATGTTGCTATTGAGGAGCAAGCCCATGCCGGTTAGAGGATCAAGTTATTTGCGTTTAAAAATAATACAGATTCCTAAGATAAAGCATCAATACATTTGAATTTTTATTTATTTGTCGGCTAATCAACATGATATTTTTAACAAGGCCTATTAATCTATATGCTGTTATGATGCGTGAATATATAGGTTAGTTTGAAAAGGAAATATTTTAAACTGTTAAAATGATATCCACGAATCCTTCTTGATTGCGGATGCAAGTTTCACTGTGCGCCAGCCGATTCTATTTTCGCAATAACTTCCTTTGTTTTTGTAAATTGTACTGTCTATAAGTATATAATAATATACCATAAGTAGTTTCCCCAGAATAGCTAGTAATATTAAGGATACGCTTGTTGGACAACATGTTAAATGTAGGAATACTGTGGCGGAGGTTCGAGATTGATAAGAATGTGTTGACCACTATTTACACAATATTTGTATGCTTTATATTTAAGAATTATATTTAATGATATTTTATTGAACATTAACTCCACAGAGTAGGCTCTGGAGGAAATAATATCTCTAAGACCTATGTCATCTTGTGGGATGCTGTGTGTGGGGGGCGTTTAAGCAAAAAGGAGGAGAGAACATGGCTCTGGAAGAGTCCCATGTTGTACATGTTGTAGAAGGAAGGACAAACAATAGCTGGCAAAAGGTTCCCCAGCCAACTGTTGAACGTAAGAATGAATTGTAGATGCAACCCATTCTCAGGTGGTGAATGTCAACTGTGTACTCGCCGGAATAATGCAAGTGGTTGCGACACAGAGGAATACCAAGGAAGAGGTGGATAGACTGCGTTGAAGAGAACTGAAGCAGGATGGGAAGGACTAGGCGATTGGACAGCATCTGAAGAGGCCAAATCCCACTCTGGGAAGTACAAAGTGAGTTTTGAGAGTGCGTACCTTGTGCTCGATGGTGGTCTGCTGGTTCTTGTCCAGATGCACCTTGATGAAGCGGGATCCATCAAGGCGTATGCGCACCCTCTTGCCCACAATCTCTGCGGGGAACACCAGATCCTCCAGGATGCTGTCGTACACCGAGGTGAGCGTGCGCGAGTGTGGGCGCTTCTGCTTGTAGCCCTGGCGCGACTTCCTCGTGGGTTTGGACAAGATCTTGCGGTCTCCCACAAACACGACGTGCTTGCCCGAGAACTTCTTCTCCAGCTCACGCACCAGGCGGATCTGCACCTTCTGGAAGGCCTTCAGTTTGGGCATCGGCACATAGATGATGATTGACTGCAAAATAACATGAACATCAGCTTCTATAGTATATTAAATTGACTGGAAAATAACATTCACACGAGCCTTCATTTTTTTCTAAAAGGACGGAAACAATTCCGGATTGCGAATAACCTGACAATATTAGAAAGCTCCTACTATCACCCTTTTAAAAGGAAAACATTGCTTGTGCAATAATGGAGGACTAAGCTAGCAGAGGAATTGAACCCATGACTCCTGGATGGGAACTGCAGATGCATTCACCGGTCTATTATTTGTATTAACTAGGTCCAGAAAATTAAATTGCAGTTTTTTTTGTATAATTTATGTGCACAGATCACAATTCAACATAAATAAAAAAAAACTTACAAGAGAGCATCAATGTTTTACACCATATTTATTAATTTATTTTTACAACGGGTTTTGCGTTGTTAGTTAATATTAAGGCTTGATAAACTTTGAGTCAAAGCGGACCACAGTCAGAAGTCTTGCATTCGAAACAATGGTAAAATTGCATTTTTATTAAAATAATACTACATCAACTCTACGACGGTAACATAAAATATTTTCAAAATTACAGACCATTTTGATTGTCACCAGCTACTTGTCAGGCGAAAGTAATTTTAATCTACTAATTTTGTAATTCTACTTTTCTAAATCATGTTATCTCTTTATTCAGTGAAAAGCTTTTGTCATTTCTTAACCCTCAATAAATAGTAAATTCAAACCAGTACGAGCTAGCATATACTTTTAAGGTTAAAATATGTCATAATGTCTATTACAATCTAGTCATTTAAGCCATTATAGGTTGCTAGTTGGTATTTTTGGCACTAACTTGTTTAAAAAATTCCATAATTGTACCCTGAGAGTATACATTTTGCAGAATGACTAAAATCTCAACTAACAGTTTTATGAGGACTTTGGGAGAATGGGAATATTGTTGCACCTTACGAGGATGGGATCCAGACATTGATGGTGTGGACACCGAAGGCATTATCAGTTCACTAGTTCAATCTACCTCGCACTTGCATTCATGTTGCTATTGAGGAGCAAGCCCATGCCGGTTAGAGGATCAAGCTACTTTAAAGCATCTCTACGATGCCAAAGATTCGTTGTTATTATAACTTTTCCTGAAAATAAGCAAACCAGTAAACGCAGTGGGATTCAATTTAATTTCGCCTGGCTGCTAACTGAACGTTTTATCAACCAGCTATAATATGTTTGTATAAATGATATTGAATAATACCTTCTTGTTGTTGAGGTCAATCTCCTTGGCGCGGGTGATGTACAGCTCTCGGAGCTGCGCCTTCAGGTCGGAGTTGTTCTGCAGCTCCACCAGGGCCTGGGAGATGGAGGACTCAAACTGGTCCGGCTCGGAGCCGCCAGCCTTCAGTATCTTGGCGCCTGCCGACATCTACAAACACAACAACTACATTAGTTTATCATTCAATCAATCCTCATTTCAGAGAATAATTAGACACACTGTATAAACATACAGACAGCTTCCAACTTCCCATGGAAGGAGAGGTTTGTTTATGTATTTCGGCAGAACATTGAGGAGTAAGACAGAGCTTAGTTCACAGAAGAATTGTTTGATAAATTTCCATCCAAAACATATTCAGTTCATTCCGATATTTCAATGGCAACATGTCATGTTAATGAAATATCCACTTCAAGCTAAGCTTGAAAACAACACAATGAGTTTAATAAATAGTTCAATTATCAGCAGTGCAGGTAAACATGACAATAGTTAGGGGCATTATTCAATGTAATACAAAAACATGTCAATCCCTTAACCTCGAAGTGTAAAACGCAGTAATCGGTTCGGAGATGTTCAATATAAATCTGAAACGTGGATATTGTCAAGGGAATGTAAAATACTCGAAACAAATAACTAATTTCAATCTCTCCGAGATCCAAATGAACGCATGGTAATAATTTTGACAGTTCTAACCTAAAGTTTGGGAAACAATTAAGTATGCTTTTTTGATCACTATTCATGTGCCAATGAAGTAAATAGACGTAGGATAACTTCCAATGCACAACAAAAAACAGTCAATTTACTGCAAATTCCTAGAATATTGTTATTTTGCTAAGAGTAACTTCAACGGGTTGGTTTTATGCCGACCGTGTTCGGGGAATATGAAATATCGCACAAGATGAATTGTATAATAAACTGGGGTGAACGGCACAAAACTTCATACGAGGGACACTTATTTGTCAACTTTTTGATATACTTTGTCAAAATAGCATGCATGTAATTTCGAGATGTGTCCGAATCCAAAATAATATTGACGATTATCTCTTGATATAAGAATCATCCGCTATTCAAAACTACACATATGCACTATTATAAACAGTTTTTAAATAAGGCACCTTTATTTTTTGATTAAATATCTGGATATTAACAAAATTCACTAAAAATTACAAGAAAAATCGACATTAACGTGTACCTTGTCAAATAGCCGAAGAAAAGAGGTTATAAATTCAGCGACATCTGTAAATTCGGTTTCTAAGCTTTAAAGATCACATTGCCATATAAATAAAAAGTATTATTTAGGAACCTACCCGGACATACCAAAAGAAGGGGATACTTGTTTCACATTTTTAATAAATATTTTAATAAATTTATATCCACGATATTATTATGATGTCAAAACTACACTGATGGTGCATACCGCAAATGGCTCTCTGAAACGTCGGTTCAATAAGGAAGAGGTACGCGCAACACTATTGCAACCATATTCTTGAACCTTTGGTTGTCTTTTTGAAACCCATCTGATATGTACTGTATTTTTTTTAAATTTTTGATTCTTATATTTTATGTCTGTTGTGATTTTATTGTTGATTATATTATTACTTTCTCATGTTCAAAATTTTTCTTATTTTATTTATTATATTTTATTTTACGCCCTCAGGGCTTCTACTTAAGTATAATGTGGTATAATTTTGACATGATGAATAATAATTTAGAACATGAGAAAGAAATAATGAAAATAAATTTTCAATCGACAAAGAATACACGCATGAAATAAATATACACAAACACGTTTACAAAGAAACAAAGTTTAAGAATAGTGTTGGAATAGGTATTTAATACAAAATTCACGAAGTTAACATTATGCAATGAGAATTAATACAAAATAATGTGTTTTTGGTTTGAAAATTTGATCGCTTGGAAATATTATAAACGCTTCAATTAAATACTGCAATAATCGAGTATTTAGGTCTTTTTATAAGCCTACAAAAAATAAAGTAACAGACATAAAAAATTACGGAAGCTCAAAATCTCCTACTTACGAATATCTTTTCGAATGTAATTTTATTATATAATGTTGCATATTAAGTTTTTTACAAAATAATTGGAGAGAATTTTATCATTTATGCCCGAGTTTCATAAAATAAAATAAAACGTGCACTTTAGCGATGATTTTTTTATGAATTCACATGGGCGGCCCACAACGAATTTGTATCTAAGAATTTTAACCTTATGTAATCCACCGAAAGACTTGTTATGGGTTATTTCACAGAATTTGAACAATTCATCAAATTTCAACGTTCATTTTCGGGCTCTGTGAAAGTCCTATTCAAGTTCTGTTATTTTATCATTATAGGCTAGTTGCTTGACAGAACTGAAACAATAACAGAACTTTGAAAAAATCTTTCACAGAACTTGAAAATGAAATTTGAAGAATTGTTGAAATTCTCCGAAACAACGTTCTTAGTTCGTATGTGAGCGGTTTATTTATGGTTCGTAGCCATTTGACGGCGAACGGACGTGTCTTTGGCCGCACGATGCTTTTGCTCGGCGAAAAATATCCCTTCCGAATAACAAAATGGCGTTGGGCTAGGTATAATTGGAGTGGATTGAATTTTAAATATCGCGCGCTTTCGAACTACACAATCGTCGCACAGTGGTCAATTTTTAAAAAATCGTAAAAATAATTATTAGTTAATTTAATTTTCCATTCAAATTAAATTTAAACAACAAATTACTTAACGTTACTGTTTGAACGACCACATTAATTTAATAATAGGGAGGGATGGAGGATGAATTTTTAAATGTCCGTCACTCCTGGACTTTTACCCAACCCTCATAGCTTTTACCTTCCTAAATTTTCATCTTCTTCCTTTCCTTAAAAAAGACCCTCCTCACAGCATTCCAAAAGATGACATAGATCCAGAGGAAAATTATTTCAGGGCCACCTGTGTGGAATTAATCTAAAAAAAGATCATTATTTGTTCTTGAAATCATTTTCAATAATATTTGAAATGACTCGAGTTGCTATCGAGGATGTCCACTAAAACCGGTTTATATATATTTAAATATATATGTATTTATTTATATACTGTGCATATTATCAATTTTCATGCTGACAAACTGCAAAAGCAGTTGAGAAGGTTTAAATTGTAAAATAAATAAATACAAAAAATGTTACTTAGGCATATTTATTACGTACGAGGCAATTGGGAATATTCAAGTTAGTAAGTTTGGAAACTCTCGAATGGTACATACTATAAATTTCGCCTTGGACTACTATTCTAAATCGACAGGTTTTTGCCTGAGATGGCAATAGCCGTGTTTAGTGACAAGATCTTAATAGTATGGAATTTACCAATCTAGAAAACATACCGCGAACCACGAGAAAACACGGAGTCAGTCGCAAGCCACGCGAAAACCGCCCACAAACGACATCTACTTGGCAGGGTCAGCTCTACGGTGGCTGGCGCTAGTAAAAATCTGCAGCACGCCGCTATACGTCTATACGCAGCTATTATTCATGTGCATATTACAATATATGTTTTTATTTTTTACATTAACTTCACACAGAAAGCCTAAGTCATCTCAGGGGATGATGTGTTGTGGGTTTTTTCTTAAGGAAAATAAGATCTTAGTATCTTAATAAGTTATGAGGGGTGGTTAGAAATCTGGGGGGTCGGTGTGTCCAGGAGTGACGGACGTTTGAATTGAGTGACCTGCAGGAGAGGTAACTCAACCAGTCTCAAGACCTAGATAATCCTCACCCCATAATCCCGAGCACCCCCGCTAAGTCACCAAACGTAGCGAACCACTTGGGGTGACCTATGGCAGAGATGTTGATGATCCAATGTATGGTTCCTGTGGAGTGGTACCCATACCCATATACGTGGATAGGCAGCACTAGGCATTATCAGCGCTTTGGATCCTTGCAGGCCATGAGAAAACATCCCGCAAACCATGTGAATAGGGCTACAATCCACGTGGACACAACACTCTAGAGTCTAGACACCAGAAAACATCTCGCGTATACAGTCCACGATCCACTTGGAAATAGTTCATAAGCCACGAGAAAAGGGCCCGCATACCACGAGAAAACAGCCCGTGAACCACTTGGACACAGCCCGCTGATAAATTACAGTCCACTGACTCGGTATAATTATTTCCCTCCATAAGTATTCCGGGCAATGAGGAAAACACATAAATTATAAACTAAACTTACACTTCTCAAATTATACGCAATCCATTAAATTTCATAATTTTAACTCCCTCCAAACACGACGTCTAATTTTTGATCAAATCTTATTATCTAAATTCCCAAATAATGGTCTGGACTCACCAGAACTTACCAATTTCATAAATCTTCATATTCCGTCTAGATCAACCCGACAATCTGATTTATTTTATCTACCCTCGTGTAGAACAAACATTTGAAAAAATTCCCCAATTCCTCGTATATGTGCACAATATAATACAAAATTTTACAGCATTGACATTTTTGGTAATAACCTAAAGAAATATCGATATGAAGTAATGCGTACGATCGATTATTAATATGAGAGTATGTTATGTATCTGGAGCATCTCCTATCCTCTTCCTATTTTCCTCTCCCCTTTCTTTAACACCAAATTAATTTTAAGATATTAAAACTTCATTTTTAACTTTCATAAGAAACTTCTGTGGCTTGACTTCAGTCAACTTGAATATTTATATCTATCATTGTATATTATATAAAAGCTGTTTGTTTCTTACAAAATAAATAAATACATACTGTAGGTTGTCCCAGAATTTCTGCACTGAAATAAATCCGGACTTCTAGTATTACGTAGTGGAATCCGAAAGCATATGAAATGCATCAATTAGAATTTTATATAGAAATACCAAGTCAGTGTTGAGTTCAACAAGTTTGCTGGAATTCCAATTTTAAAACATAGAAATGAAATATTTTATTTTGTATTCTTCCAAGAGCTTGTACATGAATATTGTAAAGTGGGTTCCAGATTCCAGACGGGAGAATTGTACTCAAGTTGATTTCTAACAAAGGCAAAATATAACAGTTTAATATACTTAGTATTGCTGAAATTTCTAGTTAATCTCTACACAATATAAAATAAAGTCGCTATCCGCGTCTGTCTGCTTGTGCGCTTAGTTCTTCTAATCTAAGCAACGGATTTTGATAGAGTTTTCATTATCATTATTTATAGAATTTCTTACGGAAGGTTTAGATATATAAAATCTACATATTACACTTATAGAAAGTAGACAAAAGTCGATGTTTTGTAATCAAGTCGTAAAAAATATTTTCGGGTCCTTATATTGCTAACGCTGTCTAAACCTTACGAGATACATCAAAATAATTTATGACGGAATTGTATATCTTAAAAAGGCCTACAGAAAAGTTGAAGATGGTATATGTCTATCTCCTAAGGATAACCTTCAACAACGCCGGCTACACTTCAGCCAGTCTAGTTATAAATCTCAACATTTGTACGCCATTGTTTTTGTGATTTCCGCAAGAAATATTTGATTGAAAAGTGATGTATAAGTCTTTAATTTGTGTTCATGTGTCAAAAGTATTGTTATAAATGTTATAATTAACACTTATCGAATAAAATAATAAGTAAAATAACATTTCAATAATATTAACTAAATTAAATACTTTGTAATAAAATAAAATACTTTTTTGTTTTAAAACCACGATATTTATTAATTTAAGAACCTAAATTAAATTAATAAATATCGTGGTTTTAAAACAAAAAAGTATTTTATTTTATTAAATATGTCAAACCACAAAGTGATTGCTTTCTACAATAATAATAAATACTTTGTTTATACGACTTTTAATCAATAATAATCTACATGTTTCAAAGCCAATGGCTTTTTCGTCAGGATAATGAAAATTATAATTATTCTTAAAAATAGCATTTAGCTGTTTGTAAAGAAGGTTAGGGCATTTTTGCTTCATTGCGTTTTATTTTCCAATGTACATTTGTTGCTTAAATTTTGTTTACTTTGCTACCGGTTTCGACACAACTAGCAATCTTAAAACTTAATGACTCAACAATGACGGTTGTGTCGAAACCGGTAGCAAAGTAAACAAAATTTAAGCAACAAATGTACATTGGAAAATAGAACTCAATGAAACAAAAATGTCTAGAAATCGTTACATAGTTAATGCCCAAGAAATACAAAAAAAAGAAGGTTAGGTCGTTGATTAAATTACTGTATGTGAAACTATGTTGTTATGTATTGTAAACACCTATAACTATAGCAACATTACCGAGATGTTGGGTTGTTATGCTTTTTGTTAAAGGTTAATGAGCCTCTTACATACATTTTTAATTGGTATTGACATGATCATCTGAATAGATTTTAAAACTTAAGCAGACTCGCGTTTTTAACTCGTGATGTTTTAATGAAAATGTAGCCCGTCGTCCCATGGGTCGGCAAGGAATCGACATAAACCGTAAGACCTGCGCAGAAAGGTTTCACAATGGCTGCGCTGCAAACCGTTACGTTACTTTACTTGTATGTGCAGGGTCTTACAGCACTTGGTTTATGGGGCAGCGTAAACTAATATTTAAAAAAATAATACATCTATTTTATTAATAGATCGATGCACATAAAAAAATAAATATATAACGCTAATACCTAAGCCAAATTCTAATTGGATAGTACCAGAATTTCGTTCGTATATTAACTGCTGTATTTTTTTTATTTACTAAATATAATGTTATTCAATTTCAGAATAATGCGTGTCAGCGTGCGTGTGTGTGCATGAGTGCCATCAAAAGTTGATATAATGCATTGTCATCGACAGCAAATCTATCTGCCGTGTTTCAGGTCGATCGGATGTCGAGAAGACGGTTAATTTTAGCTTACAAGAATCCACAATTTTCATTAATTCATTCAATCAAGAAAACAAATTTAAATTTTTGAAAATACGATAAGGTCACTACATTATAAGATACGATTGTGATCTATAATATCGATTTGTAGGAAAACTGATGTCGTCCAGTCTAGGCTAGACTGATAAAAGAAATTGATTAATAGCTCAAGAAAGAGTTCCAATATCTGAAAAAAAAGGCTCGATTAATTCCAGCAGAACCACCATTTTCATCTCATCGCTGCCTTACTACTCATTACATAAGGTACTAGCAAACGTTTTGTTTTGAAAAATTTATGTAATTTCATTGTTAGAATGCATTTTTATTGTGGGATTCCAGACATTTGAGCAACACTGTGAATGCATAATTGATTACCATACTTAGGTTCAAGACTACGAGTAAATACCAGTTTTTCGTCTTCACCGTACAGACACTGTTCGCAGTACCAGTTGGAGAACTACCGCCGCAGTCGGCTGTGTTCCTGGTTGATTATTTAAATATTAATTATTTTATTAGCACATTCAAAACTGGGATTAAAAATAATGTAAATAGTGCTGTCGTCATAAAATAAACACTATTATATTGTAACGTTATTTTTACCTGCGTGAAGATTGTTTGACAATGTCGACCGTTCTTGAATAGTGCTGTTTTTAATAGTTGAAGTTGAATAATTTCAGTGCAATGAAAAACTTTAATAATAATAACATGTTTAAGTTCCTTGTTTTTGCGGCAGTTTCTCTGCTTTCAGGTGGGTTTTGTATTTATGTTGTATTGAATATCTGTTTGTTCGTTGTTTGGTAAATGTAAATAAGTTTTATTGTAGACTTGTTGACAAATGACCATGAACTCTTAGTGTAAGGTTATCTCTGTTGGGAACAAACACAAGATAAATAATGTAACATTTTAAGACAGGAGTTGGAAAAACACGCACAAATCGGTTATTGGCTTCTTAGTTTGGGTTATTTAAACAAATTAAATAAGAAAAAATTGGATGAATTAACATAGATTTCGAAGTTTTATCCCACATTTTTAGGTTTTTAACATTAAATTCATAAAAATTACCGACCTAAATTTGGGTAGATATTGCTCGAACATTTCTTGCAGTAATTAAGGCGATGCACTACGTAGTAATTTAAAATCATGTGTTTTTGGTTTGAAAATTTGGTCACCTAGAAATGTTTCAGATGCTTTAATTAAATACTGCGAGTAGAATACATCTTGGCCTTTGAAATAATCGAGTATTTTTTAGTCTTTTTTAAAGCCCAGAAAAAAATAATTGTATAGGCCTATGAAAATTACTTTAAAGTTCAAAATCTCCTACTTACGAACCCATTATTGGTTATGGTTTTATTGTATAATGTGGCAAATTAAGTTATTTATAAAATGATCGAAAAACATTTAAATATTTGTGCCTGAACATCCACAAAATAAAATAAAAGGCACTTTTTGACAATGTTTTTTTCTTGCATAAATCAAAACAGGTGGATGGTGTGAAGCGGGAATTTAAGCCTTATTGCTATCTACGTAACAGTGGCGGATCCAGGGGGGGGTCACGGTGGTCATGACCCCCCCTGGGCCCCAGCCCAGGGGGGGTCATGACTACCTAGGTCCTGGGCCCATCCAGGACATAGGTGGACCACTAATTAAAATTGTTAAACATAATGTTTTTATATATTTTTTGTCACAATATAAATTTTATTAGAAAAGTTATAAGTAATAGTGTTCTTAAAAATTGTTGCTGCAAATTCAATTCATTACAAGAAATGGTAAGTAATCTAATCAGTTTCTTCATTATGCCAGTGTATGTGTGTTTAAACTCAAATGTTATTTGTTAATGTTCTAAGGCTGGGGTTTAGACTCGTAAGTTTTTTTCCTGTAAATCGCTCTTGAAGGCGAGTTTGGCCAAATTCCCAATGTAAACGACACCAAAAGTCACTTAACGTAATTTTAGTAAGTTACAGAACTTATTCTTTCGGAAGTTTTTTGACAGGTCTGGACAGGTCTAACGCGCCCGCGCGAATTACCAGCCTTCCTATACTTCCTAAAGCAATTCTTAAGGCGAGACACAACCTCGTTCATCGAGGTTTTGCCCAAGGCTAACATTTTAATTTATTTCGGCGAAATTATAATTGAATTTAAAAAAAATAAAATTATGCCGCACGAGGGATGCAAGTTATTTATATTTTAGATTAATAAAACAATACCTTACAATTAATATATTTTACGTTCAACGATTTTAAAACTTTATAACCCGTGTATAACTATAAAGTTAGCGGACTTAGCGGTAAGTACCAGATTTTATTTTTCTAGATGATAAATTAATAACTTCGGAAGTGGACACATTTTTAATATTTGTAACAAATTCTTCAGAATCAATTAAAATGAAGGCTAAAAGTGTGGATAGATTTTTTTACTAAGATTACGAAAACGTTAGTAATTTTTTTTAGAAATGCATAGTATTATTTTTAATGATGGATTTTGAATGATTTACATGAAAATGTTCCGTCTCCGATTATGTTCCCTTAATTTTGTAAAATTCCACACTGATTATTTTTTTATACGGCAACACTTTGATATCCGGCGAATTTTTGAATTTGACGTTTAACGTTCACTAGATTTATTGTTTGTTCTCTGCGAACTTAACCACTTAACCTTTGATTTGACTTTTTGCATGAGTAGGTGGTTTGGTATATTTATGCTTTTTGCTAAAGATGGCGGTGTTTTGACAGATGTTATGAACAGAACTCCGTACAATTTCATGCCATTTTTGTGACATTCGTGTGGAAAACGTTCTTTTTTAAATGACTTTCGGCTAGTTAATTACCGTTTTTTTGCACATATAAAATTATGTCCCGTCTTACCGGTTTATAAAAAATGGTCTGATTTTTCGAGTTGAAATTTTAAAAAAATCACCAGGGTTTCAAAAATACGATTAAAAAAATACGGAACGTCTTAGAATATTTGCCTAAATCGGATTTTTTTTTAAATGTGATGCATGTGGCCTATTATCGGTCCAATCCTTTCTAATCCTAATGTTTCTGTTTTTAACATTTACGTATTTGAAATTTTGAATACGAAGCCGGTTGCCGTCAGCAGATGTCAGGTAGGTAGCTGTCATTCGGATAAAACGAAATTAATTGTCGCCTTTGACGGAACAAAAGCGCATAGATAATTGTTTAATTAAAGCCAAAATCTATTTCAACACTTTATTTGGGGCTTTTTGTCTTTCTTAACAAAATCGAGTAAATTTGACAGTAGCAGGTCGTTGTTGAAAGGAAGCCATCTTACCGCAAATAAGTAGGTAACCTACAGTGAATATTACAGTGGAACGATTCAAATTCTTTACCAGGAAGCAAAGAAATAACGGTCAACAAGCTGTTATTATTTGTCTATTTTGTCGTGACAAGCAAAGTGTTACAATAATAATGTCGAGTCAAATTCTGCAAATGCAGAATGCTACGGATATGGTTGGCGAGTGGAAACGTTTTAAGCAATCATTTCTTTTATATATTATGGCGAATAACTACAACGAGGAAAAGGAAATTCAAAAAGTTGCAAGATTCATCCACACAATACTATGTTGAAGACACACCTGACACCATGTTATATTGTAGTGAAATAAGAACACGATTAATAATTGTAATCTGTACTGTATTGGTTGACAATTGACATTACACGAGCCTACGCCGCCCGGGCTTGCGGAGCAAAAGACAATCTTAATGATATACCTAGTGTTACCATATCCAACAATACCTACTTTTTACTTGTATATATTATTATCAAAATTAAATTATAACTTCTTGTAACTGTAACTGACCGGACCTAAGTCCTCCATCACAACACAAGCAAGCATTTTCGGCTTTCTGTGGTGGTGGTAGGAGTTATTGTTGGGTTATTCGTAACCCGGGAATGTTTGTCTTTCTTTAAAAAAAAAAAAAAAAACTTGACCACGACTACGTGACCCCCCCCTGGCGCCAAAGCTGGATCCGCCCTTGCTACGTAAGGAGTGTTATTGATAGCGGCTCTATTCAAAATATTACACGATGTAGTGCATCGCCTTAAGTTGAAACCAAGTGTTATTTTTTTTGTATTAAATTTGCAGCAGAATTTGGCAACTTGACTATATTTTTTATATATTCTGTATTACAATTTTAGAGCATAAATAATAATGTTATGTATGTTGTATAGATTCTTCAAAACTGCACAATGAGAGTCTACAAGTTTAAAAAGAAAAGATGTGACATTATCGTGTTATTTCAAAAGAACGTACTCGTACTTGAACTTAAAATAATCAATTTTTGACTTATGACTTATGACACTGTAGTGGCGGGAGTGCAATATATTGTCACTTTATTTTATTTAATTTCTCTATTTATCGTTGTTTTCTTTATTCTGTTTATCTGTTATTTTAAAATATTTTTTTATATTGAATACCTCCGTGGCAGAGCGAAAAATCCTTGGCTCTGGATCATCGATTGCGGGTTTGATACCCGGTGTGAGACCACCATACAGAATAGAAACGTTGATATGGCTTTAGCTATATTTAGTGTCTAGATATTTGCCAAGCTTTCTCTTTCAATTCTTATCCCCTCCTCCATTTAAGGTAGTGGGGAGAGGAGGAAAAGTACCTGGCTATTCAGACCTGGTCACCAAATACCAGCACCAGCTCCCAACCGTCTGGAGCCAGTGAGACTATGTCATCCCCAATAGTTCGGGTATGTTGTAAGGCTGAAGGTTGTGGGGAGGGAATAGAGATGGGAAAGAGGAAGGTGGGGAAGTACCTGGCTATTCAGACCTGGTCACCAAACACGGCTAAAACCATTTCAAGTAACACAAATTAATCAAATATTTTTTTCTTGCGCACGCTGGGGTTTGAACAAAGCAACTACGGAGGTAGTACTTCAGTTTCGTAACATTCCTCGAATCGGGATGCCGTAGATCCACTGTCTAAGGTCACTTGGAACTCTTGTGTCGTGTATCACACGAGGTCATATCAAAAGCCGGTTTCATTAATAATTACAGCTTGCGTTTTAGTAGATGTTTTTTAAACAATTTGTTCGGTTCAATGGATTTGTTTTGGTTGGAATTGATTTTTGGTTCCTCATAAAGATTCCGTATTCAATTAGGAATACAATTTAATTTATTGTTTGGAAAACAGGTGCATTACTTGTATACAGTATGTTTCAAATTTGTGATTCAAGTCGAAAAAGAAAATTACGGTAAATTAAATAAAATATATTTTTTATAAATGTTTAATTTTTACGACCTAAAAAGTTTTATAATTTTTTTTATTTATTAAAATAATATCAAATGTATTCATTTCGGTTATCTGTGTGTCCTGTGTAACTCTGGTTGAATGAACTCGAAATTTCTTTGAATTTTTCAAAATTGGAACTGACTGTTGTGAAGAATTCAGATAAGTGTTAAATTCATTCCTATAATATTAACATTTTAACAGAAATTATTTTAATTGTCATTTAAAATTGGAACTGATTTGTGAAAAAATCACACTCTCACGTGATTTTTCACGTGTCTGCGCTAGTACAGAGTATTGTGGCACGTTCCAGAGTGCTAGATACTTTCAGTATCGCCCTTGTGAAAGTAAACCATTCAGAATCGAAACGTTGCTTGAAATGGCTTTAGCCGTGTTTGTTGACTAGATTTGAATTATCCAGGTACTGATAATATTAATTATTCAGCTGCTCCCAACCTTCTGGAGGCAGTGAGAATATGAAATCCCCAATTGGGGTTAGTTGCGAGGCTGAAGGTAGTGGAAATGGGAAGGAGATGGGTGAGAGGAAGATGCGGAGTACCTGGCTATTCCTGGTACCAAACACGGATAAAGTCATTTCAAGCAACGTTTCAAATTTAAATGATGGCCTTAAACCAGGGCGATACTAAGAGTATCTTCTAATAAAATTTACTTGCGTCTGCCGGGATTTGAACCCGCGTCCTTTGGATTGCTGATATAGAGACTAACTCCTCGACCACGGACATACAAACAGTCATAAATACGCGTTTTCACGTCATCTAATTTATTGTGCCACCTATAAAAGTGTTTCTATGTACAAATAATGCGTCAGACGTTTAGGTTTTTTTGTCTTACATCGAATATCATGATTAAGTAATAATGATTACAATACTCAGAAATTAAATGATTTGTTATTTACCGGGGACGCCCGATCAGTGTAGTCTATTCCGATTTGAACGAAAATCATTGTCGCCAGCTTACGTTGGACCATTCGTCTCCAATGTAAGCAATTAATTCGTCTCAATTTTTATAAGCTTAAATGGTTTTTGGCATTGCAAATCTATTATACCCGCAAAATCCCTTATGCTTTTCGAAATCTAAGAAATATCCTTACTACCTCAATTCTTAAAACTGTATACTACGCTCTCTGCCAATCCCTACTAGTTTACGGCATTATAATCTGGGGTGGCTGTGCACAATCACGACAAGATACCCCTCCACTCGACTCCTCATAGAGTATAAGGTCTTAAATATACGACAACTCCACCTAAAATTTTCGCTAATACATTTCCTGTTCAAATATAAAAACAAAACTCTCTTACAACACAACTACACCACCAGAAGAATAACCAACGGTCACTACAAAGTACCTTCACTACATACCACGTCAACTCAAAGACAATTTTTCTTCCTAGCTCCTAAAATCTTTAACCTTATCCCTGAAAACCTAAAAACCGTGAGTCAACCCCATTCCTTTAAAAAACAAATTACGAAATGGATCCTTACACACGGAATACATTACAACTACAATAGCCATTCATTCTACACTCTATTAATTTAATCACCTTTCAGACAAAGCATAATATATCCTTATTTATTAATATTAATTTGTGTGATCTATTTACTAATAATTTCTCAAATTTTTAATCTTCTTATAGTTCTCTAACTTTTCCATCCTCTTCTTGCAACCCAAACCAGCTATACATCATTTTTCTAATTTTTCTTTTTTATATCATAGTAATGTATAGATTCTATGTCCGCAAATTGTAAAATTCACCCGCCATAACACAGGGTCATCCCTAGCATGGAGGGTGAAACATCTCAAAAAACCACATGTACTCTTTAAATCATGTATCAATAAAATAAATAAAAATGTTAGTTTGTTCAAAATCTTAAATCTCTGAAAGTTCTTCACCGATTGCTTTGAAATTTTAACACAACGAATGCGCGTGTGTTATATACTTATATACCTATATTATATAGATATCACCTGTGGCAGGTAAAAGCATTCCCCTTTTCTGAAAACAGCGCCATCTGTTGGACATAAAAGCAACACGCGCTATTGTTTATCTATCTGCACAGTCAGACTGCGCCACAGCAACACGTGGCAGGGTACCTACAGCTGTTACATTATATAAACGGTACAGTTATAACATACCCTATCCAAAATGTTAGTAAAATTATGTACAAATTGAAAAATAGTAATAAAAAAATGAAAACACGATGTAAGATTTTCTGTTGTGTGTTGTACAAAAATTTATTAAATTTATATACATGATTTTTTTAATGTAAAATGTAAAGTCAGGGGAGCTATGTCGCAACCCGGTTGGGCAGCGTTGTGAGGCGGATTAAGATAGGAGCTTTAGGGAGGGATTTATTAATGCGGGTATTGAAGAGGCCGGATTATATAAAGGAGGAAAAACAGATGACGATAACTCGTTCCACATACGAGCCGTTTTACATAAAAAACGAGTCGAAGAAGCGACCCGTTCTCATTAAGGCAACAGCAACTGTGAACGGGTGCTCCGCTGGTGTACGTCAAGTTTCACGCACGTGCACCGGGATCAATGCTGCTAGCTCGTTAAAACAGGCTCCATTAAAATACCTGTAGAACATACTCAGCATGACCGCGAATATAGAAGATTGAAATGTTACAATTATTTTGAGTTTTGAATGAGAAGGTTTAGAACAATAGAATAGTAAACGTTTTGCCCAAATGTTATATTATTAGTTGTTTGTTGGATATGTTTTTGACTCTGAGATCTTGTGTTTCTATATGTGTGTTAGGTATGTATTTATGTATATGTGTAAAAGAGTATTGTTTTATAATAGAGTTGTTTAATTATATTGTATTTGTATTTTATTGTATTTGTGATCAGATCAATTTACCAATGAATATATTGAAAATAATCAAATCAAATAGTTAATTACGTACTCTCCCCCCGCTGTATGTAAGATATTTAAGATGTTTTCTCATTTTCATTATGTTGCTTATTTTTGAACATTATTTAATGCCGTAAGTATGTAGTATTTTAAATTTTCTTTTTCTGTATACTTGTCAGCAGGCATTTCCTCGGTAGGAATATATTTAATTTAAACATATTTTTGCTGTACAACATCTCGAATATAATGACAACGAACATCTATATGTTTTGACCTATTTTGACTTTGATTACTTAAGGCTAACTTTAATGCACTCTGGCTATCGCAATACAAGTCAATTACATAAAGTGTATCAGTAATTTCATGCATCAAATTCCTTAAGTAGACAGCCTCTCTGGAAGCCTCAGATAAAGCAATATATTCACTGAAACTGTTAAAATATTTCACGATAATTGGAATTTTTTAATTTGTACACTTCGCATAATCTATTTATCATTAGCTGAAACTGTTATAAGGTATGGAATTACAGCTTGGAGACTTACCTGTAAAACAGATGTTAATCAGTGCAAAGTTCATTGGATAAAAATATTATTAGCTCATAAAAGTTTGTACGAACAAAGGCATAATATTGCAATGATCAACTATTTCTGATGTTGGCAGCTATATTCGTATTTGTCACGAAATTAATTTCGAATCCGGGAACTTAACTTGTTGGGCGCGAAGGTCATGAATTTTGCTAATGACGCTCGCGTCGTTGACGTTGTGGACAAGTAGACCTATCAGTGGCGTGCAGTCTATAAAGGCAGAAAAGGTTTAAAATATGAATTTTATATTATTTGCTTTTTAAATACATATATTTGAATTTTGAAATTTTGTTTTCTTTTTTCCACTAACCCCACACAGGAGGTAAATAAAAATAATTTCCCTTAGGATAATAAATAGGAATCTTGGAAGTGGAAACTAACCCACTTCCCGATATCCGATGGAGCTGAAACTCGGCAGATAGTCTCACACACGAATTTCTCTAAAATTGGATAACATTATTTAAAAAAATGCAGCAGTTAAAATACGAAACAAATCTCGGCACCATCCAATTAGGATTTTACTGAAGTGATAGCGTTGTTTACTTGTTTGAGTCAGTCCCTGGGGAGCAAGGTTTAATCCTCAGTTTAAAAGTTCACAGTAATTAAAAAGCCAGTCCCTGGGGAGGAAGGTTCAATCCTCAGTCAAACTACGTCGGAATTTTTTTATTCTATATATTACACACTTTTTAAAAATATAAGGCAAAAAAGTCCCGATAAACTGCTTTTTAGCATTTTTTCTAACAGGTTCTTTACATTATAAATCTTATTATATTCACAGAAATATAGCAAAAGAAAATTATGAAAAACATAAATAACAATTTTAAAAGTCTTTAGAATAATATATCATTGTGAGCTAATACAAATTAATTCTTTCAGTAAGCCAAGTCTTCAGTAAGTTCACCAATTGTTTGTTTTGGGCACAGTTTTTAATTTCAGCAGGTAACATATTAAAACAACTGGGAATCATATAGTTTAACGTTCTTTGTCCATATTTATTTATATGCTTAGGTACAATAAGTCCTTCATTAACGAGTATTATGATTGTTTTCTAGCCTGTTTATATATAAAGGGTTATTTATATGCTGAAATATAATTTTGTACCACAGAATTGCTCTTACTGAAAGAATTTTGAGACTCTGATAGAGATATGGAATTTTATGCCTTTCTTTGTATAAATTTTTTTCAGCTAATAATTTAACCAATGAATTTTGTACGGATTGAACATGGTCGATATTAGTTTTACAGGAAAATCCCCAAGATGAAAAAATTAAAAATACATGTATTCCCGTAATAAACATTGTTTTTTACAGGTTGATGTTTTCCTTCCACGAGTTTCCACTTTTCATGAGTGATATGGGAATTTTTACTGATTAAATTTGTTTTAATTAACCAACTATCACGCCGTTACATCGCAGGGTATACAGAGAGGACGGACCGCCAAACAACTCGGCCTTAGCACACACTCCTTGCCTCATTCACATTCATACATCGTCTCGTACATACCTTTCTGTTATTCTGACTGATTTATTTTACTGGCTAACATTGTACTGCTTTTTAGTTTGTACTTTTACACCCTACCATAAAGAGACCCACTTATGGAACCCCTTGGAATACCCCATGCCTCTTGCTGTTGAACAGAATCAATTCGGATATCGACATATTTACCATCAATAATGCTGCCTTTAAAAAGGTAAGCTCTGTTCCTACTAATACTGGGTACTATGTATATAATAATTATGTAATTCATCTTTACAAATTATTTGTAAACGATTAAAGGCTTAGTAGTAAACGTTGAAAGATGGTGTGAAGGGGAGTTATGTAAATATAAATATTACAGGGACAACGCTAATATTAAAAAACGATATTAATTAAGCGAAAATGGTGAAAATATTTAATAAAACACGATTCGTTTGAAATAGAGCAAAAATCTCTCGACATATGCTTTAGTTGCATTTTAAGATACACAGATTTTTTTCATACCTATAACATATTAAATAACAGAACAAAACGTGTTTTAATAATTTTCGGAGCTTACTTTGCGATTTTTATCTTACTGAGGGAATTTCATAGAATCACAATTTCGGCTTTATAAATGTATAGACATTATGTTAAAAAATAACTTTTTTTTTTCAGAACTTGACAACTTTTTTTTGTTTTACAAGCAATAATTATTCTCCTGAAACACTCATCGACATTGAAAAATCTCCTGATAAAAGATACATGACCCCAACGGGACTCGAACCCGTGTCCCTTCGATTCAACTTTTTTTTATTTGGTACAATATTTTTTTACATTTCAAAGTTTTCCAGTAATGTTGGCCTCACTGGGTGGCTTGCCCAGCTTACTTTAAAAGTGTTAAGGAGAAATACGTTATAAATCTGTCGAAATTCGGAATGCAGGGGCTTAAAAAGGCGACAATTCCTGTTCATAGTGATTTTTTTCTCATGAATGTCGTAAGTAACTTGTATACCTATTAATTTATTCGGTTGGCCATAATAACAATAAAACGTATATTAAAATAAAACGTTTTCAAATACTCAATGTCAATGTCAGTCTCATGGAACTTAGTATCCATACTCTTTGGTCAGTCTACATTTAGTCATAGCGCAGTCACGCCACTGTAATCTATAATATAACCAATACATAAACTTTGTTATAAGTGGAAAAACCCGATTCGTTGAAAATAACCACAATCAAATGGCTCTGGCTGAAGAGCAAATGTTTATAAGAATAATAATTTTAATAAGTATAAAATTAAAGAATTTCTACTTAATGTTATTTCTTCGCTATGGAAATACCCATCGTAAATCCACATGATAATAAACTCATGAAATACACCAGCAAAAGTAACTATCACGCAACCAAATGGGGGAGTAGGTAGTACCCAAAATTACTATCCTCTTTATATTAGCTTAAATACTTAACATATCATTTTAGTATTTTACGTATTTCTGCGCAAATACATTAGTTACCATTAATAAATGACTGAAAAATTGGAATTTCTATAGTTTTTTAGACAGAAATGCATAGGGTCGTCGGAAGCCCCACTTGTTTACAGACGTTTCGTTTGGCATCTTGTCCTGTCAAGAGTTAACATAAAACACTTGCCTTCCATAACCAAAGGGAATTAAAAGGTATGGGAATTTATTTGACTTCCATAGATGCTTTAACAGATCGTTTCTTGTTTTTAAGCCAACCGAATTAACCTCCAAGATTGGTTCAAGACAACTCCCATCACTTTATTTTTTTTATTTTTAGTTTATTAGGAAAACAAATAAAGAATAGTAAAATTAGGTGATTAATAATTCATATTACTTGTAAGGATTTTCCCTGGACAATGTTGAAGTGAGCTACAAACCCAATGTAATTAGCCTGCTGGAATTACAAAGATAATTAGAAATTCCTCAGTCTAAAACGACTTAGTACCAAATCTAATTAATATAATTGATTAAAACCCTCGAAGACCACCCCTCTCCCTCTCCCCCATATGTTATGTATGTAAACCGTAGATTAAGGGCCCGCTTTCCGCGTAAAGAATTTAGATTTGGGCAACACCCTCAAAATAAACAATATTTAGTGTTAAAAGAATCCGACAGAGGTGTCTGAATTCGTATTAGGAATAATTTTGGGGATTATAATTTAAATAACGAAATTAAATTACCGACATCTATTGCAATTTTAGAAAAACAGAACCATTTTTAGTTAGCACCGAGCAAATTATAACGATGTCGAAATGAAGATGGTTCTCAAAATATGGGTTTTATTACGGATTTAATTAATTATTTTTTTTTTTAATTTTACAAAAAACATTTACGAAAGTTATTTGAATAGGTATAAAAATTACTTTACTTTACTAAAATACTATTATCACTTTTATAAAAGTAATTTATAACTTTTATAAAATCAATAAATATATTTTTACATCAATAAGGTTTTTCTTATATGGTTATCTTTATAGGGTGTCCGGGGGTAAAGTGCTCAAACTTCAGGAGGTTATTCTAAATGCTAGAAGAAGTAAAAATGAAATGGAAATTATTCGAATTTCCAAATTTTTTCCACAAAAATTTATTTTCCGTAGAAGAAATTGTTTTTTTTTCTATACAAAAAATTAAACTTTTTTACTCGAAAACTATCTTAAAACGTTGGAATTCCAAAAAAAGTTTTTTTTCTTTTTTACTTGTACTATCAATTAGAATCACCTCCCGAAGTTTGTGCACTTTACCCCCGACATCTTGTATAATATGCGCAATATAATATTTATACACGTGTAATATCTACTTTTGTACATTTATATCAATTATATACACGTTTACATTTTTATGCTCATCAAATTTATTATATTATAAAGATAGATAGAAAGATCCTTAGTGCTTCCCGAGGACTTACAAATCAGAAGACTTTTTTGTAATTATTTATTTATTCATTTAAACAATTCAATAATTATAAAGAGTAATAAAACATGTAAGCAACATAAAATTACATTCTAAAATGTGAAAGGGGCTCTATTTATTTACATTTTTATGAAATTACTACTTTTAATAGTTTAAGCTTTCAGTGAACTTTCAATTTTATTTTTAACTTCTCTAAATATTATTTGTTTAAATTGTCAAATATAATTTAATCACAAACACAAGATTCACTCAAAATGAAAGATTGGTGGTTCTGAAATGTTCCCATAAATACGGTGAAAGAACCCTAAACTATAAACTTATTACCCTAAACATGCTTCGAGCGAAATGCGGATCTGGAAAGTCTGGATAGTGTGGAAGGAGATGAAGAGTATTTAGTGACTGACAATGGCGGGGCTGGTGTGCTAGATTCTCCATTAGTTCTGTACGGAAAAGGTCATAATAATCGACATAAGTGGACTAGTGTTAAGCCTTTTCACTCAAGAATGCCTCGCCGTAATATTTTGTTGCACCCACCTGGTAACGTCTTAACAGAAACCTGACATGTGACAATTGGTTCACGTCTATACCCACAGCCAAGAAGTTACTGGAAAAAGGTATAATATTAGTTGGAACTGAAAAGAAGAATAAACGAGAAATTCCTCCTGTTTTCTTAGACCCTAAAAATCGAGAAAGATGCACATCAATGTTTGGCTACGACGGATCTCTCACACTTTTGTCGTATTGTCCTCTGAAGTCAGCTAAGAAGAAAGTTGTAATCATGCTGTCCACCATGCATGACAGTCCTGACAAGGATAATGAAGTGTACCTTCCAGAAATAATACATTTCCATAATAAAACCAAATGCGGGGAGGATGTGTTCGACCAACTTTGTAAGAAGTACTCGACGTCCAGGAAGATCAAAAGGTGGCCCATGTGTCTCTTCTACGGGTTGCTTAATACCGTTGGTGTCAACTTTTGGGTCTTATTCTAGCTGTCAACTAACATTGATGAATAGAAAATAACCAAGCGGCGTAAATTTCTTAAGAGTTTGTCAATGGCACTCATAAAGCCTCATATGAGAGCAAAATTCAATAGCCAAGTTTACCCCGGGATATCAGAGAAACTATACGTGCAGTCTTGAATATTCATAGTGAAGATCATAGGCCGGTCCCTGATAATCCCAAACCTGGTCGCTGCTGCTTTTGTCCGCGCACAAAGGACAAAAAATCTCGATCTGTCTGTAACACTTGACGCCGCTATATTTGTGTTGACCATCAATACAAAAGCTGTCCTTCATGTAACGACAAAAATGTCTATTAGTTTTGTATTAATAAATTTTATTGTCTTTTCTTATTACTTTGCCATTATAAAAATAATTTTGAAAAAAATATCTAAGACTTTTATTTTATTCATTTTTTTTGCGCGGGGTACTTCAGTACCCCGTGGTAGGAATAATTACATTCCCAGAGTGGTAGGGTTTAAGAGTTAATAATCAATTAGACATATCAAGTAGTCCAATATTAAGTCTGTTTCCAATAAACCCATAAAAAATTCCCAGTTCTCCTTACCTCCTTACCACCTTGCCAGTTGATGTTTTGTTTCTCCCGATTTATTCGTATAACCCATTAGTCTACATAATTATCTAGCGGTTTTTCCATTACTTGTGCACTTATGTTAATGTATTTTATGACCGTCTTTGTGTTGCTTATATTTGTATCATGTTGTCTCCCTCTATATTTTGTTATATATATGCACACATTATGTACTTCTTGTTTAGTATTAATTTGTACCCTGATGATGCTTAAGTAAAGCGAAACCGGTCGGTTCTTAAATTAATAAATATCGTGGTTTTAAAACAAAAAAGTATTTTATTTTATTAAATTATATTCCCCACAGTTTCAGAACTTTCAATAGCTTTTTTCGCTGGCCCGTTCATTATTTTTCTGGATTCCACGTTCGAGTATTGTTATTTGAAACAGGTGGCCCATATATTATTATTACATATTATATTATATTTCGGACATCGTTGCATTGTGAATCATTAGAGCAGATCTTAGAGTAATATTACTCTAAGGAGCAGATGTAAAGTGACGTGTGTATTTGTGTACGTAGAAAGTTAATTCGCAAATAAATCACGATCGTATAGGAACAAGAAAACTAAATTAATAAAAATTTACCCCGTAATTTCTAATGCATTGGAATTAGTTTTATTTCCCAAAGTACCTATTCTGAAAAAAAAATAATAACTTTTTACTACACAATACATAAATAAAAATATGAATTATTAATTTTTATAGTAAATTATCGTTTATAATAAATATAAGCTTATAAATCAAAAATTGTATTTTTTTCTTCTCACCTAATAGATAGGATATAATTTTATGAGATAACATTTTTTCTTTGAAATACGGGATATCTTTCGTGTATTTCCCATCTTTGAAAAAACAATATTTATTAACTCATAAACTTTACACGCGTAAAAATTATCTTTATAAATTCAAATATTTGCACGTAATCGCACGTCTGTAGATCATAGAACGATGAACGACACGTCTGCCCCCAAAGCCCTCGAGTTGGCGAATGAACTTTTCAAAGAAAGATAGTTTAATCTTCAAGTCGGAGCGAGCGCGCTATAATAAATATGATTTAAAAGCAATAGGCGTAAGCGACAGTTGTGAAAATGTTTAATAAATCACGGCGTATTTCAAAAATAGCAAAAATCACTTTTGGGGTCTATTGAGTAGCATTAAAAGAAGCATTGTGATTTTTTTCATACATATAACTTGTAAAATAACAGAAATAAACGTGTTAATAATATTTTTCGGAGCATACTTTGCGATTTATTTCTATCGAGGGAATTTCAAATAATTACCGTTTCGGCTTTTGGAACAAATAGATACTATCTTAAAGAATAACATATATTTTTTTAAGAGCTTAAAAACTTCAAAATTTTAAGGAAAGTATGTCGGAAATTGGATGAAATTCGAATAGTGGGCCCTTAAAGGTCTATGTTATGTAAAACATTTTAAGTTACTTGGCGTTGTAACTAATTAGTTAACTGTATATTTAGTTTATTTTGATAAGTGGGGGTGTCAATATCTGTATCAAAATTAATATATAGTACTACTGTAGATTACTAACGCCATCTAGATATAAGAATGTAAAACCTTTATTGATTTATTAAAAGTCGTCGGTTGCGAACAGCAAAACGTGTTTCAACAGCTAATAAAACTCTAATTTAAATGATAATATTTTAGAAAATAATAAAGCTAGGTTTGGGAATTTGTTTAGCACTGCCGCCCTCTGGGGTGGATCTAAGACTTAAAAGGCAGTCAGCATCATAACCAAGGGACCCTTAGGGGTTGAGGGGAGGGGGGCATAACGTCTATTTTGAATGTTATGAATGTTGAGGCCTTTTCCATACAAATCTTAATTTTGGATTTGAGGACAAAATGTACATGGGCATATTGAATTTGGGGGCAGATTTGTTCAGTTTGCAATGTTTTTTGTGTATTTCTCTATATATATCTTATTTTTTAATTTTCCGTAAAAACAAATAACTTTTATGAAAGAAAATTAAATTATCTTTCCGCTGTACGCATTGAAAATAAAAATTACTATTTCTAAATGAAACATTTGATTATCAAACGTGAAAAATGTTGTCAAAATCGTTAACCACATTTTTAACTAATAAATTATTTACTCCAATTTGAAAAACTGTAACTTCACTTTTTTCGGTTTAAAAAAAAGAAATATATTTTTAAATTTAATTTGAATTATTGATTGTTACGATAGCGGCGCGAAATATGTATATTCATTTTGGCTAATTTTAGGATTTTATTAATGGCATAAAGAATTATTATTTCTCTTTTTAAAGTCAACAAAATTACGTAATTCCGAATGATACTAAAAACAATTTAAATACTTTTATAAAATATGGAGGCCCGGTCATATATGACCCTAAAACTCTGGAGGGGTTAAAATGGAAGTAATCAGCATTTGCTGAAATGCTAACCTTTAGATCCGCCGGCCACCTCTAATATCTACGTTACCGCCTGCAAAGAGTTGCATATTTTATTTATTTTTTAATTTATTGATTTTTTATAATATTTATTACATTTTATGCAAGGAAGCTTTTGACTGTCCAACTAGGAAAGTTTCCCGTTTTAAGACAATCAAATTAACAGGTTTCAAATTATCCTAGAGGAAAACAGGATTTAAGAATAAAGAAAATGAGTAAAGGTGAAGATACATAAAAGAAACATAAAAAGATACATAAAAGATACATAAAAAGATACATAAAAAGATACATAAAAAACATACATAAAAATATACATAAAAGATACATAAAAAGATACATAAAAATATACATAAAAAGACACATAAAAACATACATAAAAATATACATAAAGATACATAAAACATACATAAAAATATACATAAAAGATACACAAAAAGATACATAAAAGATACATAAGGCGTTCGTGATAAATAATTATCAGATTACATTTTTTGGTAATATTCGGAATCAGTCCTGCCTAGATCTAATAAACATTTTGTTATTTTTGAACCGAAGTATGACATTTCACACAGTTTCAGCTGTGAAGGGATTTTGTTATATATTTTAGGACCGTGATATGTGAATAGTTTTTGATAAGCCGCTCTGTTGCTCAGTTGGAACGGAAAAGTCATTTCTTCCCTTACTTCTGGTTTGATGTTTGTGTTCGGCGGTTTTCATTTTGTTTTTATTTTTATGAACATGGATTACTATTTTTTTATATAGCACTGTCGGACATCTAGTACATTAAATTCCTTGAAGAGAGCGTCGCTCGAATATCTGAATGGTTTCTTCATAATAACATGTAAAATAGATTTCTGTGCCTTAAATAATGGTTTTTTTTTCTTTATTTTTTCCCAATTTTTACATTAATTACATACAATATTATATAAATCAATGCGAATAATAGGAACCCACTAAGGCGCAGCCTGTGCGTGGGTAATATATATAAGTTATTATATTATTGCACCTAGAAATAAACAAACTACGGGCATATAAAACAAAAACAAGATTACATTTTGTCTAAGCGGTTTGTATAAAAAGTGTTTACAATAGTGTATAGTGAAATTATAGAGAATATTTTATGAGAAACATAAAGTTATACAAATTAAATTAAAAAAGTTTCAACTGCTGTATTGAAAAGCCATAATTTTAACTCTTTTAAATATTGAGGAAGTTTAGTAATCACTTGAATATTTTTCGGTAAAAGATTGAAAGTACGAGGTCCAATGAAACTGCAGTGTGTTTGCATTTGTTTTGTGTTCGTTTGGGGAGTATAAAATACATTATTATTTCTAATATTGATTCTGTTTTCATTTATTTCGAATTTATTTTTGTTTTTAAAGATGTATTTCATAGTTTGCCAAATAAATTAGATTCTTTGTATAACTCATCTGTTGAACATATTCTTTTCCGATTATACATAACTTTGATGATATAATTTTAAGTTATTTGTAAAGGTTTTATATGTGCATGAAGCGCACCGCCCCATCCTATTATTCCGTATATGAGTGAAGATTGCACCAAAGAAAAATAAATAATTTTCAGTTTTTCAACATTGAGCACTTCTTTTAGTCTGTGTATATCATGTGTATGTAAGATATCTTAATTTACAGACAGTATTATTAATTTGTGACTGCCACTTTAATTTTGTATCAATAAATTTTTGATCTTTTCAACTTTTCCGAGTTCAAAGCAAGATGAGCATATTTCTTGATTACAGTTAACATTATGTATTCTAATTTTAAGGTTATTGGGGGGTTTATTTTTACTATTTTTATAAAAGGTTAGGTAAAATGTTTTAGTATAGTTTAAGAAGAGTCTATTACTTTTTAGCCATGATGAGACATATAATACATTTTGTTGCCTTCAAAGAGGATTTCAGGCCAGGATGTTCCATTCACTTTTATTGCTGTATCATCAGCGTAAGATACAATTTAGTTTAGTTTTCGTTTAATGTTGTTTTTCCTATACCTCCATATATAATAATAATTATTAAGTATCTTAACGTTACTATCCTAACGTGCCTAATCATGTTTGCACCATATACTTAAATTATCCACGCTAACGGCGAACTCAATATTATAATTAATTTCACAGCAATGGTTATTGACCATTTTAAATGCGTATTATACCAGATTATACGTGCATTATAAGAAAATAATATTAATTCTTAAATGATCGCGAAATTCACTTTTTGGTGTCATTTTAATTTAAAGAAAATAAATAACTTGTACATTAAATTAATATTATAATACCGAGTCCTAGCTAATATAACATTTACGTTTGTATAATACAAGCGATTTCATTGTTAAAAATATTATATATTTTTTGATTTTTTTAACTTTTTTCGGCCTACGGGGATCTTGAAAAGTATACCACATTGTTTTAGGGTGTAATTCTGAATGTTGGTCTTATACCAGGGGATACTGATAAGGTTACCAGATGGTCCAGATAAAAAAAACCGAACATTTTTTATCAAAGATTTTTTTTGGTACGATGTGTCGAAAATCAAAGGGTCCTTTGATAATCATAAACCCCTTTGATTTTGGCCAAAACAAACAGAGATAATTACCGAAAAATACTTTTATTTATTGTTATTATTGGTAAGCAAAAAATCACTTTTTAACATATTTGGCACTAGATGCTACTGCTTTAAATAATCGTTTATTGCCTGAAATTGTATCTTTAAATTCAGTGCAACTGACATTTAAATTGAAGAAAACACACAAATCGCTTTTACGGTATTCCCACCTACTAGATATCTTTCGTCAGTCCATACATTACCCATTACACTAAAAACTCTTTGTACGAAGGCACTGTACACATATTGTACCATTTTCAACATGTTTGAGCAAGTCTTGCTACCACTCGCCAGAATCACTCACGGCTTTTGCTCTGTAAATTATCTAGTGAGGTGTATTTGTCACGTATTTAAAAAAAAAACCGGACATTCTATTGTCCGGTTTTCCAAAATTTTCTAGACCGTACAGCCGTTGAAAAAACCGTACTGTCCGGTCCAAAACCGGACATCTGGCAACCCTAGATACTGATAGTATCTTCCACTCTGGAACGTGCAGCAAGTATACAATAATTTTACCCGCGATACCCGTTTAAATGCTCTATATTTTGTTACCAAATCTGCCAATAATTACTTCGTAAACTCCCCAATTCAAAATCTTCATACACTTGGAAACAAATACAGTTCAATCGATGTCTATCGTTTCCAATCGGTTTCTAAATTTAAAACCAATATATTAGAACTCTTATAATAAAACAATAAACATCTAGCTATTGCACCTCTTATCGAATTATTTCCTCAAGATTTGACACAGTAATAGGTGTAGTCTTCTTGCAATTACTACAACTGCATTATTTTTCACATGTAATTACTGTAATGATTTAGTAACAATGTTATTTTTATTTATTTATCAATTTACGAACTGGCTGGCTTATGGAGTCCGCTAGTTCGTGAAAAGATAATTAAACGAATGAATAAATATATACACTAGCTTTTATGTGTAGCATACATATTATGTTAATACAACTACTACCTAGTATTACTAAACTTAACATTTTTATAAACAATTTTCATCTTTATACCTTAGAGGTAGGCGAATTCTTATTATTATTATTAACAGGCTTATATAAAAAATATAATATATATAATATATAATACCTACAAACTATCATGTTTCCATTTGCTTTTTGCTTGCTTTTATATGTGAAATGGTGAAGGTTATATTATTGCTTTCACTATTCTATACTTATAATCTTCACAACATTTTTTATATAAACTATTTAAAATATGTATGTAAAATGGCAGACCGAACGCCCTCGATTTAACAGGCCACGATAACCAGTCAAACGCTCTATATTTTGTTAACAATGCATATTCTTATTTTGTACAACAGGTTTATACCTACAAATAATTGTTGTATGCATTTACTATTTACTTGCTGTTATAATATGTCAAATGGATATGGTTATATGTATTATTACTGTTACTATTGTGAACTTACAATCTTCAGAATATTTTTCTTAAGAACTATGTATGTAAAAGCCCAATGGGCGTATAAATAAATGATTTAAAATGAATAAATTGTGAAATAACACAAATTAATAACATTAGAATTTACTTGCGAACGCCGAGATTTGAATCCCCGACCTTCGGATTGCTAGTCGAGAGCCTTATCCCTCGACTAGGGAGGCTGTTCGGGTGATATATATATTTTTTTAGCCTTAGCCTTTTTAGCCTTTTTTAGCCTTTTTTAGCCTTTTTAGCCATGTATACGTTGTTACAGGTAAGTCGTTCAGGAGTATAATTATATGTATATAATACGTTACATAATAGACGTAATAAAGTGATTATGAACAATATAAGCAGCTACAATACAAGTTATCTAAGAGAGTTTTGTTGTACAAAATGAGTTCAAAACTAATTGTGTATAATAACAAAAGTACAAAATAAATACTTAAGAGGAAGTTACAAGCCAAAAATGTGTATATTCTTGGTACACATTATATTGTAGGTAATAGTCATTAAACTCGCTTGACAAACGGAGTCTAGAAACGTTCGATTTCAAGCAAAAAAAAACTGGTTTTTATATATTTTGCAAATATTTTTTTAAGAAAGCAAAAAAGTTAATCAAATGAAAATGTCACAGATAATCTTAGCTATAACACTGTATTTTTAAAAAGATTTTTCCTTTATGCGTTCATACATTTCTATTGAAAACAAATATTTTTTTTAGTAGTTTAAATTTATATTTTTTATTGAATAATTATTTTTTTATTTGAATTCTACTCAAGCGAAACGATAGGAAAACCTTCAATTTATCTAAAGCATATTTTTTGGTATTCATAATGTACACCAATTTGTTATAAAGATTAATCAAAACAGTGATTTGGCATTAAAATTCGCCTCAATGTACTACGAAAGATGTCACAGAGCAAAATGTAGTAACTTTGTTGTAAAGCATGTTTGTATTTAGCAAACCTTAATTACGCCAGATTGGGTCTTTTACAGAATATAGCTAAATTAATACAGCGATAAATAATAATGAGGAAAAGATTGTTAATGACAATATGCATTATTTTTAATACTCGTAGTAATAACATAATGATTAAATAATTTAAAAACACGTTTGTCAAATGTCAAATGTATTCAAACAAGTATTTTTTCTTCACAAACATGACCTCTAGTTTGACCTCTAGGACACCCATTACTAAATAAAATATCCTGTTATTTTATATTCAATAAATAACACTAAAAACAGAACAATATTGTGTATTTTACTATATAACTATTGCGTATAATCTTTTAGACAGAAATCTTTTATTGGTAAAATTTATTCGCCTTACTAATAAAAAAACATTTCTTAACCGTTAAACAGTGTTTATGTTACACATTGTGTAAAGACAGCGCGAGCAAGATTTGAGTTCTTACAAATAAAAATGTCTTTAACTGGGCTGCGAAAAGCTGGCAACGTCGCATTTTGGAAGACTAACACATAAGGTTCTCGTCTTGAAAAAGTTAGGATTTTTTGCCATTTTTTTTTTAAGAACATCATGAAAATTATATTTTTAATAAAATAAATGCCTCACGCATGTATGTAGGTATATACAATTCCATGAAATCAACATTTTTTGCGCAAACAATGAATCAACGTAGCTAACCACTATGGCAGAGATATTGGTTATCCAATAAAATTGTAATTGGTTTACGCTGTTATTTGTATGATATATTCATAGAATGACATTCCGTTAAAATAATTCATATGAACGATAAGGAAAAATTCAACTGCGCAAATAGATATCACTTGTATACCAGGCCATGCATAATTTTAACATTATTTATTATAGATTGTATATAGAAATAAAGAAAAATATTGTTAAATAAAACATGTTTTTCTGTATTGATATCGAAGCACGTAATGATTCTGTGTTGTTATTGCAGTGCAAGCAGCCTCCAGTGGTCGCCTGCCGAGATATCAGGAAGACGAAGGAAGGTGAGAATATATTATTAATTATATATATATTAATTTATATATATTTATAAATTATCCCGCTAGAATAAATAAAGTATCTTTTCACATTAAATAAAATATTAAACTCTAAATTAAACTGTTACGAACTCCTGCAACTTAAAAACCTAAACAAACCCACAAGAACAACACGACACAATACCCTATTCCATCGCAGTGTGCAGAAGCGCAACTACATTGCTAATTCTCCGATACAGAGGTTTCATACTATGGAAAATCAATACTTAGGTGATATTGATAAATAAACTTGGTGAATTTTGTGGATCATATTAAAAACCTTTTCCAACCCTATTCTTGAACCATTGGTTGTCTCTATGTAAAATTATTAGATCAATGTATTTAAAAAAAATTCGTTTCTTGTATTGTTTTATTTCATATATGTAAGTATTTCTTATTTATTGTTTATATAATTATTTATAATTATTATAATTTCTCATTTTATAAATTATTGATTATGTCAAAATATAACTTAAGTATAAGCTCTACGGGCATAAAATGAATAAAATAAATATACATACATAAAATTATAAAGCAAAATCCCTAGTACCCTTACTGTTCCCATTTTTTCCTTTCTTTCGAATTGAAATTTGGTTGTTGATTTCACATTTTTCAGTTTCAGATTAGTCGACTTCATCAACGCTGATTTCCACCCTGACAATCCACTGCCCGCATTAACTAGAGAACGGCGTCAGTCTGGCCGGGGAAGTTGCGGGTATAAAAACTGAACTATTTACCTACCTTTGTGCCGGGATCACACGATGACAATACAGAAGACAATACAATATTGTCCTCTCCCTGATCCGTGAACAGCCTCGACCGTGCAAGGCAGGGCAATGGGACAATACAACAATTCTACCGTAGTTCCAACGCGGAACGCTGCGAAAATGGATATAAGACGACGCGCGTTACGAGGGAGTTCGCGAAAAATATTAGGTCTTTTGTACCAGCATGTGTTGTTGTGTTCCATTTAAAGTCGAAATACGAGATCCGATCGCCGAAAGCATCGAGAGCCGAGATAAGTACATGCAGAGCGGCTGGCTATTGTCCTATTGTCTAGTATGTCTGGCAGGGTCGATTGTTACACTACGATAACGGGTCCGGAGCTGGGACAAGACAGTATTGCACTGTCCTCGTGTGATCCCTGCATTAGGCCTAGTTGTTCCGCAGAAATTCACGTGTGACAAAGTCATCAAATGGTCTTTCAGAACCATCTTGTTACCGTTGAAAGGTTCGCCTTAAATGCCGACTCGTCCGTTTCAGCTTTTGAACATTGTGATCAGCAGAAGAGAACAAAAAATATCAAGTTGTTAAGATATCAGCTGTTGATTGAAAGCAAAAAAGCATCTAGAAACAGCGTTCAACGGTGGGACGTTTCAAATGTAAAAAAACAAACAAAATGGCGCTGAATTTAATGATAATGTTACATTTTAATTTGAAACAACTCGTCCTTAATTTCTCCGCAGGATCAGGTTTTTTCCAAGAAATTACATTTTCATGTGTACTGTATCTTTCATTTGTGAGTTTTACTCTATTCTTTGAAATTCGTCATTTTAATATTTGGTTTATTTTTTTCAGATCTGGGAAGTGGCAATGTCGCGACAAGTCTTGTATAGAATGGGACGCCGTATGCGATGGTGCTGTCGACTGCACGGATAAATCAGATGAAACTCAGGCCATTTGCGGGAAACGCTCGTGAGAACTTGATTCTAACTAACTAAATAAACATCGCTCCGTTTCCCCGCAGGGGTAGCCAGAGAGGATGGACTGCCAAACTACTTGGTCTTGGCAGACACTCCTTGCCTCATTCACATGAGAACTAATTTCAATAATAATAATTGATTATTGATTAATTCTGCTGTTCACAAAGTATTCGACTAGCGTTTTTCACGTGGACATTAATGAAACACGGGAGGTGTCAGCTACTAGAGCAGGTGAAGGATAGCTTTGCGTTGATTTGTGTTTTTCCCCCGAATTCGCTGCAGTTGGCAGATGCAAAGTCTATAAGCAAGGGAGAATACTTTCGCCATACCACTGAAAAATTCACGTTTGCACGTGAAGGTACTATCTACGTCCCTGATTGAGAATACTTCCCATGCTTCATAAGCTTCAACAGGAGAATTCAAGTTCTGACCTATGTTGCTTGAAAAGACTGGAAGCTTACACGTAGTATTAACTATAAATAAGTTCTATTATCTATAAACTACAAATTACAACCACTTCATGAAAGAATTAAAATTATTAAAACTCTCAGATAGAAGACTTGTTTCCCACTTAACTGAGCATTTACCTTCAACATACCAACTAGAATTACTCGATCGAAAATCCTTTTTAATTGCAACAAAAATATCAGGATTGAGTCATTTAGATACTCACTTGTACCTAGATTGCACGCAATTGGCAATACTTTCGGAAACTTTGTGGATGTGTTCAACTGCAAGGAGTATAGTTACAAGAAGGCTATAATAATAACATACCTCAATAATAATAATAATTCAGTTTAGCATGAAAATTTTCTTCTGCAAGGGTTCTATATAATCTTAATATTAAATTTTACTTCATGATTAATGTTCCACAAAATTATTTTAAACGTGTCACATGTTTTAAAACGCCCGTATGGGTGGATAAATAAATAATTATTGAATGTTTAGGAAGTGTCCTTCACACCTCTACCGATGCGCGTACGGAGCGTGTGTAGACGCAAGCGCCAAGTGTAATAACGTCAAGGACTGTGCCGACGAATCTGACGAACTCAACAAGGACTGCAGGAGGAACAAAACAGTCACTGTGGTCAACACTTGCGGGTATGTTCAATTGATTAATACCATGTTTTCAGATATACCATTAGAACTAATTGTGGCAAGTACAGACATAGAAAAGATGGTGACCTAGAAACAGAATGGAAAATGGGCTGAAGGAGCTCTACCAAGAGCCTATAAGTAAATTTAAAAAAATCTGAAAACTGTATCACGCACTTCCTGCGGTAAAATTAAGGAGAATTACACCGGCCGGGCTCAAAATTGTAGGATCTCAAAAGATCGACAAACATGTGAGTGCTAATATCATGAGATTGTGTTTGCGGGAAAATTTATATAATTTTGTGTACTTATTTTTCAAGACAGGGATTTTAATAATTATTCATTCAGACTTAACGGCTCATGTGCCATTTATATACATGAAATTTATTGTGACAGTCATAGTTGAATTTGAAAAGAAAGGAAAAAATATAAGATTATATAAGTTAACAAGAAAAATGAATACACACTAGTAGAGTTATAATAATAAAGAAAAAACAAAAAAACCTGTTATACAGTGATCTCATTAATATATGCACTGCTAAAATGCTTAATAAGTGTAGATTTATATTTCGATAGAGGCTTATTAAAAACATCAGCTAACATTGTACATGAGTTACAAGTGGTGTGTAATCTTTGGGGATCTGGTAGCGAGACAAATGAAAGATGTGTCACAGCGTTTATTTGGGTGAGTCAGTAGCGCAGTTGTGAGAACACTTTGGACCGATGGTGATGATACCAGGTGTATGCGGCAAGGACGGCGGTGGAGTGGTCGAAGCGGTAGTAGTGAGTCGACACCGTGGAGACCAGACTCGTGGATGTGTTCCGACCAGCGAAGGTGTCGCAGGGTCTGAGCGCGTGAGGAGCGCAGGCCAGGGATGATATCCGGGGCCAGGGCGCTGATGTGATCCCGAGGAGTCCATGTTTATCCGTAGTCCATGCAGAGCCGGGGCGTAGGTATGGTAGGTCCGTGTAGCGGCGCAGTTGAGTAACGGCAGGGGGTGACGCGGGGGGAACCGGCCTTAGCGGCCGGCCGCCTCAGTAGGCAGCAAACAGTCGCACGGCTCGCAGGCTGGTCACTGTAGAACTGCCAATTGATGACCAGGGGGATATAACTCCGATCGAAAATTGGAACAGAAATATTGTGACGTCATATGATTGCCTAACTATATCCACTAATTTATTTATTTATTTATTTATTTATTAACGGACATCGTCCAAATTACAAAATAATAACACGAAAACAATAAAATGAAAAAATACAGGATTAGACAAAGGTACATGAAAGCAAAGACATAAGGCAGATATAATATAAGAAAATAAAGTGACAAGTCGAATCAAGTCAAGACTACGCCTTGGGTCAGGACCACAGGACACTTATAATATTCCGTTACTTGTTTAGCGACCGGCAAAAATCATTCAGACTTATTCCAAAGAAGTTAAGGTTTTGACTTGAGTTGACCAGTCTACACATTCTGGACAATGGTGAATAATATCCAAAATTTGTCGAATGATGGTTGAGGAAGAGCAGTTCATTATTTCTGAGTCTGTGCGAGGGGATATTGAAGGGAATGAGTTGCAGTAGAGTAGGTGAATCAATAATACCATTTATAATTTTGAAGAAGCAAATGAGGTCATTTCTTTCCCGACGGACTTCCAAAGGAGAGAGGTTTAGAGTTAGTTCAATTTCATCATATGAGTATTTGCCTTTTTCTAATCCTAGCCTCCTAGCAATCCCTCTTAAGAACCGATGTTGAACAGATTCAATGCGTCGAATGTGGACAGCATAAAAAGGAGACCAGATTACACAAGCATATTCAAGATGGGGGCGAACCAAAGAGCAGTAAAGAGTTCTAAGGGTATTTACGTTTTTGAAGTCCAAAGTGATTCTAGTGATGAAACCAAGTAGTTTGAGGGATTTATAAACGATTGCATTTATGTGATCCCGAAAAGAAAGCTTGCTATCAAGAGAGACACCAAGGTCTTTAATAGATGTAACAGTTGCTAAGGAAATATTATTAAGTTTGTATTCGAAGACAATCGGTTTTTTTGATCTATAGAAGGACATAATTTTGCATTTATCGACATTTAGTTTTAAACAATTAATTTTACACCAATCATAGAAAGAGTCGATATCCGATTGGAAAATAAGGCAGTCATCGTGATTTTTTATTATTTTTAGAATCTTATTGTCGTCCGCAAAAAGCCAAAAGCTTGTATGTGAGAAAATACTTATAATGTCGTTTATAAATAAGTTAAAAAGAAGCGGCGCTAGATGTGCTCCTTGAGGTACTAATGAAAAACTCTGAAAGTCTATGGAATAAACTTTAAGGGTTTTTCATTGGTGTATAGTATAATAAGTAGGCTCCGAATGAGAATTTTACTGTCTATATTGGCTAATCTATGGTTTCTTGGGACAAATTTGTTTCGTACCAAAAGCCCAAAGTTATCGATCTAATGAGTGGTTTATTTATGATCGGCAGTCGTCAATATGTTGAAGACGCCGAGTACCTTTCCGCTGTCGATTATATAAGGTGAATAACGTTCCCGAACATTCTAGTTGCTATGTCTATAAACATTAGCGAACAAACCTCTAGGCAACGGCCGAAATGTCCAATATGTTCTATGACGGCCTAGGTGCCTTAGCGCTTGGCAGTGTGTACTAAGAATTACTTGACACCGTCCAACTCGACTAGTGGCGTACCACTACAAATCTATTTATAACAGAATTATAGCCTGAAACCGTGGTACGAATGTTACAATATTAGATACTAGGGAACGTTAATTTAATGGTAAAAAGACTAAATGAATCAACATTAATCTCCAACTGATAATGTAAAATTTTCTATAAAAATATAAGATCAACAAAATTTCTTCTATCACTTAACTTCAATGAATGTAATAAAAACTCAAAATCTGTTGATTCTCAAGGAATTCGTAGTCTAAAATTAATACACCTAAAAAAGTTGGATTGGACTATTTCAATGATATATACGATTATTAAAGACAGGTGACCAAATTGTAGAATGCTTCTAATGGGAGATGTGTTAAATTATTTAAAATATCCCAAATAATTCTTTCACTTTTTAGAAGAAATAAATTTCAATGTCTGGATGTTCTGGATAAGCAGTGCATTGACTCAGACCAATTGTGCGATGGAGTTGCGGACTGCAAAGATAGGTCCGATGAGACGGTGTACCAGTGCGGCAACAACAAGTGCGCAAGTTTCTACGTGAGATGCGCTTACGGAGCCTGCGTGGATCATGATGCCAGGTGCAATAATGTAAGTAGATATTCATAAAACAGATTTAATTTTCAAAATATGTCTCAAACAACGCAAACACGATAAGTGCTGGTGTTCCCCAAGTCTCTGTACTTGACCCTGATTTATTTTAGATGGTAGGGTTTCTGGTTTTACAACAGTGTCCGATAAAAACGTATGTTTTAGATTGAATGTACTTTTATTTTATTAATTTATTGCCTAAACCAGAAAATTTTGCTGGACATCCCAAGGATTATTAGTTCGTGATTTATTTTAAAATTTAGTTTTTCAACAAGATCCATTTTAACCATTTAGTACATTTATCACTTTTGTACAGTTTGCAATGTTTTCTGTGTATTTGAAATGCGCTATGTACACCTTATATTTTAATTTTCCGTAAAAAAATACTGTTTTAAGAACTAGATAAAATTATCTCTCCGGTGTAACCATTTAAAATAAACTTTACTATGTTGGTGTTATTAGTATAATGTTATCTATGGCCATTTCCTAATATATTGTCTGTGCTACAAAAACCCTAGCTGTCACCACTTGTCAACAGATCGCCAGATGGGCTGGTTTAATAAATAACATATCAAATACAAACGTGTTATAATATTCGTTCACCACAATACAACATGGTGTCAGATGTGGGGTTTTGATTTGATCTCATTCACTTTAGTAACAGGGCGCTTTTTATGGAGAAGGGCGAGCGACTCTTCAACTACGCTCACTAATGCATTTTCTAGAATTCTAATCCTGTCTTTTTCGCATTCAGGTCCGTACGTTATAGGTTTGTTTTTGATGGCTTGTTTCCTCTGATATCTTCGGTGCTGTGCGGGGGTGAAGTATTTTCTTTGATCTTCTTTACAAGCTGCATCTGGCGGAAGGATTGGTTTCTCGTTTAGTAGAGAGTCATTAATTTTTGATTCTTTTGTCTGGGACGGGTTTATCAGGTTAAAACGAATTCAATAAGGCACCTGAATGCACCTTACTTTAAAACACTAAAGCGTGATTGGTTTATTTATGAGTAAAGTGATGCAAGTGAAGAAATAATTGAGCAATTCGCCGTCATATTCGGTTGTCAAAAATTCCATCAATATATTTATGGCCACGTGGTAAATGTTGAAACAGATCATAAACCACTAGTCACACTTTTTAAGAAATCACTTTCTGAAGTTCCCGCAAGGTTACAACGAATGATGATGTCTCTACAATGCTACCATTTAGACGTCAGATATGTACCTGGTAAATTTATGTATATTGCCGATACGTTATCTAGAGCGTCGTTACCTGATACAGAAATAACAGATGCGGAAAAAGAAATTGACATACATATCAATTTACTGATGTCAAGTCTGGCAGTTTCAGAAGAAAAACTGAAATTAATCACTGAGGCGACGAAACAAGATCAGTCTTTATTAACTTTAATGAAATATTATAAAACCGGTTGGCCGTCAAATAAAAATGTAATTGAACCCTGCGTTAAACCATACTGGAATTTTCAAGCAGAAATTCATGTTGTCAATGATCTGGTATTTAAGGGACCTAGTTTAATTATACCGTCAATTTTACGTCCTGAAATTTTAAAAGATGTACATAAAGGTCACTTAGGTATGTCAAAAGCAAAAAGTCTAGTCAGAAATATGATTTTTTGGCCGAATATTAACTCTGATATTAAAAACATTGTCGATCAATGTCAGATTTGTACTAAATTTAAACCTAATAACCCGTCACAGCCTCTTTTGCCCCATGGTATCACTAATTTTCCCTGGGAAAAGGTAGGTGTAGATTTAATGCATTTCAACAACTCAAATTATCTCATTGTTACTGATTATTATTCAAAATACATCGAAAATTCAATGTTACACAATTATAACGCGGAAACTGTAGTCACACACTTAAAATCTATATTTTCACGTCATGGGATACTGTTAACGCTTGTTAGTGATAATGGACCACCATTTCAATCAGCCATTTTTAAAAACTTTTTATATGAGTGGGATATTGAACATATCACCACTAGTCCAAACTATCCTCAGTCAAATGGTCAAGCTGAGAGTTCAGTAAAAATAGTAAAGAATATTTTAAGAAAATGCCTTGAATCCAAAACTGATCCGTATCTTGCTATGTTACATTACAGAAATAGTCCAAAAAATAATTTTCCATCCCCTGCAAGCCTCTTAATGTCATGTCTACTTAGATGTAATTTACCCGTAACATCCAGTCAACTTAGACCAAAAGTCGTGCGATTTAAAGAATATGAAGATAAATTTAAGGGTCGTCAAAACAAAATGAAAAAATATTTTGACAAAAAGGTTCGGAACTTGTCTGAGTTGAAGATGAAGATAGGCGATAAAGTAGTTTTTAAAAAAGATGTGTCAAGTTCATGGTCGCCAGCTACTGTAGTAGAAATTGTTAAAGGATGCCCAAGGTCATATATTGTTGAAACTCCCGATGGTTCAAGATATCGCAGGAATAGGAAACACTTAAATTTAGACAGATCACGTCAGGAATCATCATCACCGCTGAATGGAAATAGTTCATCGAAGAAAGATGTACGTTTTGACAATGATTTTCATTCCATCCCGTTTTATCCAGGTCCTACAACTTCTGATGAGCTGACAAACAATGAGGCAAGCATTCGAACTCGTTCGGGCAGAATTGTTAATAAACCTGATAGATATAATCCATCTGATTATAATTAAATTTGGTAATTGTATTTCACTTACAGTTTATTACTATGTCATGAATTATGTTTATTTGAAAAGAAAAATTTATATTTGTAATGTTCATCTTGTCTTGACTTGTTTTTCTTTATTAGGAAAAGAGGGATGTTGGTGTTATTAGTATAATGTTATCTATGGCCATTTCCTAATATATTGTCTGTGCTACAAAAACCCTAGCTGTCACCACTTGTCAACAGATCGCCAGCTGGGCTGGTTTAATAAATAACATATCAAATACAAACGTGTTATAATATTCGTTCACCACAATACAACATACTATTTCTAAATAATAAAAGTTTAATATCAAGCGTGAAAAATATTGTCAAAAACGATAATCACATTTTTACTTAAATTTTTACTCCAATCATAGAAAAATTGATAGAACTCGATATTTCGAAAACACATTCGTTTTGTTTGGGGAGTTTGTAAGAAAATTTTACCTTCACTTTTATCTCGTTCATATAATAAGCAATAATTTTTAAAGTTAAACCGATTGTTACGATAGCGGCACGAAGTATAAATTATTAATTTTGGCTATTTTTAAGATTTTATTCATGGGTTCCAGTAAAAATATTTGAAGCAAACTAGAAAGAATTATTATTTTTCTTTATAACGTCAAGTTTTTCAATATGATAGAAAAAAAAAAACTTTTATAAAATATGGCGTCAGGTCATATATGACCCTCAAACGCTGGAAGGGTTAAAGCTTAAATTAAATAATACCATTTTATAATATTAATCCATGACATATCATCAAGAGACACTGATAAAAAAATATTAATAATATTTGGCTAATTTATATAGCGCCGTTTTCGTGAGAAATCACCTCAAGGGCGCTGAGGTTAAACTTAACATTACTTAAACGTATGTTATAATCTACGCGTTCATAGATTGTGTTAAATTAATTATTTTATTAAAATAAACTTTTTTAGAAGTTGTGCTATAAAATATTAATAATAATTATTTTGAATAGTTTTGTTCGTATAAAAACTCAATTCTTTTAAAAAAGGCATACAAATACAATATTGAATTGAATCATCGATCCGATATATTGAGAACCCTGCAGTGGAACGGAGTGATGGTTAGTTAGTTCGTTTTAGTCAGCTGTTGTTCCCGCTGGTTTCGTGTGGTTGAGTTTAAATATTTCTAGCCATGTTATAATAATATACCATTTCATTCTTCTGTAAATAGAGGGTCAATTATTTTTTCTAAAACTATCTATCCTTTCATGATGCATATTATATTCGTTTGTAGGTAGTGAACTGTGCAGATGGTTCTGACGAAGACCCAGCTCTTTGCACGGGCGTCAAAGATTGGATAGCGCAAGTCCCGACAGTTCCTCCTGTCCCCGTGACTCAAGCACCCCCACCTACTCCCTCGCCCGTCGGCCCTACTGAAAATATGTAAGTATTTTTTTTACTAGACGGATTACGTTAACAAACTTTTTTTGTAATTTGTATCTCTACCAGTACTCCATTGAGATCCTTGGAGTAAGTATCTATTTCAGACCGGCTCAACTATCAGGGGTCCACGTTGAAATCCGAGTAAATCTGGTGTCCTTTTATAGGGATGGAAGATTCTCCAATAGGCCCAACATTTGAATTTGGGAGCCACCTCTGGGCTGGAGCCCAAAATACTTGAAAACATAGTTGATTTAATATAATAATACTTGATTCTGTGCAAAGGAAGGTAGTTTGTCTGATTGACAATCCGTTGTTAACAGACCTGTAATCCACAGATGCAATGTGGACACGCTGAGGCTATTGTAAAGGCAATTTAATGGAGCCTGCTCTAAAGAGCTAGCAACATTGATCCCCTTTGTGTAGGTGCACGTGCGTGAAACTAGATAGATATGAATACCCGTTCATAGTTGATATTGGCTTCAGGAGAACGGCTAGTCGAGTGTTAAAGTGTTAAAACGTCGTAAAACATGACTAATTGTGGAAAATCTTCATTTAGGTGTTAAATCGTCATAAAGTCTGAAAAATTGTTGAAAAACCTTATTTTTGTGTTAAAACGTCGTAAAACATGAAAAATTATCTAATTGTTTTTTCCTCTTTAATATAATTCGGGCCTCTTCAAGACCCATTTTAATAAAACCTTGCCCAACCAGGTAGCGATATAGTTCCCCTGTCTTTACACTGTAAATACAGGGGCGATCGATCATTCAATAATTACAGCGATCCTGAGGGAGCTTGTATTCTGCCTGCATATCCAGAAGGAGGGAAATACATCGAACATAGATATAAGCTTGGACCAGGACAACTAGTTCCACAATACAGCTTCCTACAGTATTCATGCAACTTTGGTTTTGACCTGTCCTCGGCTGCCTCCCCCCTGTGCGAAGAAGGTGCCTGGGGACCAGAACCAGCAACTATCGTCTGTAACAGTGAGTACTCTTCTTTGTGTTATTCTTTAAAAATCATTATGTTAAAACGAAATCATGCAAACACCTTCAGTATGGCTAGACGGAAGGAAAATGGATGTTTGTCGTAGCGTCAAATACCTGGGATATATTATCACAGACGACCCAAAAGACATCGAGGATATGGAAAACAAGCGATATCCGTTAGGCAGGTATGCTGTCAAGGCGTTCTCAGTTTTGCAGTACAAACGTCAAAAGGACGTATTCTGCACTTTGCTGTTCATGTTAGAACAGTGGGTAGATTACACTGTATTCCAAGGGCATAAGCTAAAAGTCGCTTACAATAATGATTACCGCCAACTATTCTCTGCTGACGTCGAGATTGTGGTTGAATGCCTTGGAATTGAAGATAAACATTCCTCAAATGTAGTGTTGATGATTTTGAAAACTCTCTCCCGTCCGAAGCGGCAGTTCATTTTAGATCGTCAACTCATCTCATTTGCCCATCTTTTTCCAGTGACAATCTGTAAGTAATAATATATACTAATTATATTTGTTTTTATTATCTTCTTTCAGGAAAGTGCAACATGGTGACTTCCCTCACAGTAGACTTCACGTGCAGAGATCCCATGTACAATTTTATCCCGTGCGCAGAGAAAATGCCATCGGGAACCATCGTCGATTCCAAGTGCAAGAATGGACACAGCTCAACAGACTTCCTGGAGGTCTTGAAGTGCGGCGGTGGAGGCAGTTGGGACAATCCCACTCCAAAGTGCAAACCAGGTCAGACCGTTAAAGGCATCAGGATTACAATAGATATTGATACCGATGTTCGCATCACAATTATGGATACTTATCGGATCATTTTGTTGGCAGAACTTGATAAACAGAAAAGGCGTAGTAGAAATGATAAAATAAGTACTTTTGTTTACGATTTACGAGAAAACTCTGAGAATGAAATCGGAAGTGATGATCTGAAGGCGAACATTCGAAATTTATTGATATGATTAAAGTAACGTTGAAAATCTTTACACACACAATTTAATTAGATATCGCTGGTTAATTACCAAAATACCTTATCCAAGGGTACTTTCCTAAGATATTGCTTATAAGGTATAGAATATCATTTAGTATATTTTTCCGATTCTTTAGGATGTTGGTTGCATCAAACTATTGGTTTTCTATTCCATTTGAAAGAAATAAGCTTATATTATTTATATAAATACCATCGCATGCATAAATGTTTCCGGGGTGGCTGGGTTTTTTAGTAACCTATTTGTGTTACAGTGAAACTCTCTTAAGAAGTTTTCCAAGGGACCGGGGAAAAAAAACTTCTTAAGTGGGAAAACTTCTTAAGTGGGATTCAATTTTAGCCATTTAATAACTCGAGTCCGGTGCATACGTCATTCCTATGTCTACCTACGTTAAATTGTTGTGAAAACAAGCTCATATGATCCAAGCGGTCAAAAAAAAAAATATATACATCTTCTAGTTATCATGGTAATTAGTATTACATATGTATTTAGAAAAAGGTGGGAATGTGAAATAAATGAAAAATGGTAGAACATAGTTGATTATCAAATCAAAACAAAACCATCCCATGGACAAAGTAAACACAATTTTAAAACTGTTAAAGTACATCCCTCGAAAAAGCCACTCGAATTCGGATAGTAAAAGTTGCAGCATTCCAAAAGGTTCATACTGTTGATCTTATTTTAAATTGGTGTAAAGGCAATGGATTATACATATTTACTTGTTAGTGATTACTCACTCTTAACTTGACAGTTGAAGACAGAGCTGTGGATATACGCCGTCTCTTTTTTACGCTTTCGTTTACTATATGAATTGAGGGAGAAAGAAGACTTGTTGTGGTTAATTTTACCAAGCGGTTTGATAAAAGGACACCGCAAGTAATTTTGTTAACCGCAAACTAATGATAGCGGGTTCTTTGCCTCAGAACCGTTTGCGTACTGCAACCCTGCCATGGCACTGCACAGAAAAATCTCACAAAGTCTACGCGGCAAACTGCTTATTAGTTGGCGGACTTTAACTTTTTTGCACGCTTGCTGCTTGCTCCAATGGCATTTGAGATTTGAGAGACTATTGTTATGATGTATTTTCGCCAGGAGGGCGATTCTCGTTCTACTTAACGACACTAAAATCGTCCTTACATTCAAATTAACGATTTTTCTCGGTATTATTCGTATGAAGCGATTCCGGTTCTCTCGTTGACAGATGGAATCCTTAGATTTTCGATTGCGCGCCAAAATTTTTAGCCTTACGCGAAGGGTACCCCTAGACCTGTCATTCGGCGGCCGAACGCTAGCGTTCGCGGGGAATTTGCTTCATTTAATTGTGACGTTTTGACAATTAGCAATATTTGCGTAGTTTTAATAAGAGAAAACTTAATATTATCGTAAGTATTGACTGTAAACATGATTAGTGACTTGTTTGTGGCACAATAATGCTATTAAATGAATTGAATCAGGTAATTGCGATGTTTGTAAAGTACGTAACATGTCGAAAGCCAGATAAGTGATTTAATTTACAATAAACTACACATACCATTGAGGATTTCTACATAAATAATAATAAGTTTCTGGCTGGCGCTCGAAATTGTGGGTTTTGAAGTTAACCACAACGAAATAAGAATCCCTTTCATTCTTAAATCAACTTGGGTGACAGTTACCGCCATTCGGCAGCGTTAGTTTGACAGCAAACGTCACTTTAGAAGTGGTGAATCTGTAAAAAAGTCATTACTATCCAGCGAGGTAAGTACCTTTTCACAAAACGTAAATCTTCGATAAATGGCTTATTTATGTCATTCATAAATAAAATAAGCAGTTATTAAAATGCATTATAATACAAAGTATTTGTTTTTTTAAGTTTTAGTTAGAAACCTTGCGTCACTTAATTATATTTCACCAATTTGTGTTTTCAATAATCTCTTAACAATTTCTTAACCACGCTTCTTTAGGATTTTTTACTAGGTCTCTCCAAAATCGAACTTGTAAGGATATCAAAAGAACGAGAATCGCTTAATAGTTAAGAAAAGATGTTGCAAGCGACGGACAGCTATCTTTCGCAAACGATAGCAGTCGTTGACGAATGCTATCATTTAGCTTAAGGCTAAAAGAACGAGAATCGCCCTCCAGGCACAGTCGACTATCGTATATTTTTAAAGATATTTTAATCCTTTTCTAGAAATTTCTTATGAAAATAATATGCGCAGCTCAATATTATGTCCTACCTGTAGGTTCATTTATGGTCCTACCTAACTAGCAGACATCGAATAGCTACGATTTCGCACATAAATAAATGGCTTGTTGCTTGAATCAGAAAGTTATATCATACGAGCTGTTTGACGCTGGAATTATAATCTGTGAACGCATCCAAAAACTACAAAAATCATTTGCGAAGTTTCGTTTCAATCTACATTTTAAATTTATGCATATGTATTTCCTAACCTTCAAACTTAATTTACGACAAATGTCAGATGAAACATGATGCACGGCAATTTTTGATGTTTGAATGAAAAAAACGTAATTATAATGCATATTTTACCATCTCCCCCGCCATATAATCATGTTGTTATGTATTTAAAGGTGAAATATTCCGTAACCGTGATCCGATAGATTATCAAAAGTTTTTCGTGTTTTACAAATTCGATGGAATAAAAATTTTATACAATAATATTACGAAACATCTCTATGTTCATTATCAAAGGGAAGATTATTGAAGGAGGCGTCAAATGTATGCAAATGTAGATCTAGCCCACGTTGTCATTAAGGTTGAGTTTAATATAATCTTTCATGTTATTTCGGCCTTGAAGACGCTTGCATATTTGTTACATAATTCCGCATTGTTTATTCGTTCCATTGCTATTTTACCTAGTTAGGGGATTAGGAGACGGGGTATTTGGTTTATTTATTGGTTACGGCAAGTTACGGCTTACGGCCCGGCGGCCGACAAAGGGTTTTATGGTCTCAGGTACTAGGTATGGGTTTCAGTCAACGTCTTTCAATTTATGACTTGGAAAAAGGTTCATTTTAGATATTTTGCGACACAATATTTCGTTTGTGTTGATTTTACCGCTGGATTTCTAAAACCTCTTAAGCGGGAAGCAGTTTTAGCTCTAAAACTTCTTATGTGGGAAAAAATCGTGTTTTTTGTATGGAATTTTCAAGGGACCAAAAATCAAAACTTCTTAAGCGTGAAAACTTCTTAAGTGGGAACTTCTTAAGCGAGTTTTACTGTATATAAATATGAATAATTCTACTTTTGACCAACTTTAAACAAGTCCAGCAAGGGAGGTGTCCTTCATTGGGGATGTGAAGGGTAACTTCAGGCTGGCAGAAAGGGAGTCTGACTCCCGGTGACTGACGCCCTTCGTGGTCGGTAAAAAATCACACATCGGCGTGAAAGTACCATCTACCTTCCTGAGATAGGACATTTCTCATGATTCATTTGTTTTCGTGGCAAAAACATGAACGGTATGTAACTGTTTTCGTCATCCAACATACATTTTATTACTTCTTCTTTACATTCTTCTACTTTTATTTCTTCATGTTTCTTCTTCTATTTTTCCTCTTCTTATGTAAATAAGCTTTCTGGTGTCCAGCTTTTGAAAATAGCCACCTTCAAATGTTTCCAGTTTTGCAGATTCTCGGTGACTCTCACCTATGGGGTCACTAGGGTCCCCCACATATCGCGGTGCCATTAAGTCTCCTAATGTTCCTTTTGCCCTTTCAAATAAAACTCAGAACTCCCTCATCCGTCAAACATACATAGTAAAATAAACGGTAAAAGAGATTTTTTTCCGTTGGAATTGCATACATATTATTAAATATCTTAAAAAATAAACATATTTTTTTAAATGTCGTTCAATTACCGAATAATTTTCTACAATTACCTAAATTGTGTGAAAACAACTTAAATATGGCACAAAAGTCTCGTTTGGGGTATGTGCACTCCCCCCTTCGGTGCGGGAGGGTTAAGGTAGTTTTACCCAATAAAGGGGGCTGTCAGTTGATATTGGAATTTCAACGGTCACCCGTTACCTGTGCGAGGAGCCCGTGAGCATAGCATTTATTGAATTGATAAAGTTATTCATTTGTATAACAATAATGTTGGCAAATTAGAAATGATCCCACGTTTGTTGATATTGTATTGGCTATGGGGCCATTAGGAAACTTTTCTCACAATATTGGAAAATAGTTTTGGCGAAAGGAGTCCAAAAGAGATCCCAGCACTGAAAACCTCAGCATCCAAAATCATAATGGAAGAAAAAAATGTTTTTCCTCAATTAGCGCTAATCGAGCCAAACTACTTGAGCAAGCTGAATAATTCGTATTTTAATCAAAAGGTGTAGCAAATATCTAGTACGAATATGTGCTTCTTTATTTATTTGTGTTTAAAATGATGAAATATAGCCGTAAAAGAAATCAATTTTTCATGGTTTTTGAGGCAACTCTGTCAATTTTTTGTTAATTTATAGTAATTATAAAAAAAACAATCTTTGCCAAACTTCCATGAAAATATAAAATTTTAAAATCATTGCAAAAATTCGTTCCCTTTAATTGTTGTATTGAAAAGGCCGCGAAACCGTTCCTCTAACTGATGCATTGAAAAGGCCGTACAACCGTTCCCCTTAATTGTTTTATTGAAAAGGCCACACAACCGTTCTCCTTAATTGTTGTATTGAAAAGGCCGCACAACCGTTCTCCTTAACTGGTGTATTGAAAAGATCGCGCAACCGTTCCCTTTAACTGTTGTATTGAAAAGGCAGCGAAACATTTCCCCTTAATACAATGTACACAGAAAAAACTTGCTTATATAAAAAAATGTTAATTTATAAATCTGGACAAAATTATTCCTGTTCTTACAAATATTGATATTGATATTGACCTACTGATATTGTTTCATTCCGCCATGACATTTATTAGGAAAGAATACGTGTTCTCGATATATTCTGAATGACTAATATTGTGTCAGGAAATCGCAATGCTATCACTTTATAACAGGATCATTTTTCTCCGTGTTCAACATTTTATAATATAATATATAAGTTTCTACTTCAATACTCAAATCCGACTACATTATAATTGTTTCTTATATAATACAAATATTCTCCTGTTTCCGCTGTGTAGGTACTTATGATTTCATGCATCGCTTTTATGTAAAAGCCTTTTTAGGCGTATTATAAACAAATAACAATAAGGGGGTATTTCACTATCTCTGATTATGTTCTGACTAAGCACTAATCCGCGGATAAGTCATTTTTTCGTTTTCACTATATCTGAATAACGCTAACGCTCGGGTTAAAGTTCGATTTGACTAATCAGTGCTCGAACTTCACGTTAGGCGCTATTCCTCGAATCAAAGATGGCGTCAAAACATTCCGAGTTTGACAGCTGAGAAGTGAGTCGAATTTTGTTGAATGAATTTGAATGCTTGTATGATCCATCCTGAATTATTTGATTGTGTTGAAAATAAGAAACAATGTATTAATTCGACACGAATCTATCTAAAATGACCTGATAATCAACATAACATAACCAAAAAAATGCACACTTCGCGGTGTGCGGATTGTGACGCATGACAGCCGTGGCAGTAGATGGAGAAACTGCAAACATTTTGCGATGTTGCCAGACTATTTCGAGTGTTATCTATCCGGAAGCTCGAAACAATGGTGAAACGGTCGCCGTTGAATAACGAAGTTATTCTGAACTTTAAAGCCAGCCAACGGATAGCTATTCAGATATTTAGCCCGACATAGTGAAATACCCCCTTAGTATGATACGAAACCAAAGAGGCTCTCATCCTCATTATAAATATTTATTATAACAAATTAAAATAAATCAATTATTGTTTAATTCATTTTTTAAGTTTGTTAAGTTTATACCGCTATAATATCAGTATTATGTATTCTTTTAACAAATATAATATTCTTCTATTTTCAAATATTTATTGTTTTATTTACTTTTGAAACTTCCAAAATATTAGTTGTTTATAACATGACGTTTTGCGAAGAGATTTGCCATTTCAAAATTATAATTTTTTTAAATTCTCAAAAAAATCATTTAAATAAAGCATAAAAACTAAACGTTTTCACCAAGTTTTGATTTTGTTTATTTGTTAAGAATTGTTTTCTGATTGAGTGAGTTTTTATGTTGAGAGAGAGAGGAAACACAGAGGCCGGCAAATCGTTTCACAGCCGAGCTGTTGAACTCAAGAACGAGTGGTAGAAGCGTCCCGTTCTCAAGTGAAAGATATCAACTGTTTACATATGTTGGGCGCGCGTTTGGCGTGTTTAGAAAACATTACCTAAAAATTAAAGTGTGAAAATCAATATATACATCTTATTTTATTCATTTTACGGCTTTCACATAAATACAGGGTTTTCCAATACGAGGTGTTATTTTGATTTCCAATCGTAAAAGATCAATGGTTTCGTTGCTTGTGTGGCACGTAGCGCCGTCTTGTTGAAAGTAAACGTTGTTCAGATCAATACCATCCAATGCCGGCAATAAAAAATTATTAATCATCTCTCGATAGCGCAATCCATTCACCGTAACTGTTGCTCCAGCCTCATTTTCGAAAAAGGTAAGGTCCAAAACTCCGCCGCACCATAAACCGCACCAAACAGTCACACGTTGAGGATAGAAAAGCTTTTCAACAATAATTCTTGGGTTTGCGACAATTTTGCTTGTTGACGAAGCCACCGAGGTGGAAATGGGCCTCATCACTCAAGATGATTTGCATTTGATTCACTCAAGTAAATTTTAATTATTTCAAAGCGTTGTTGAAGCGTGTATAGTTCCTTTTTTATTAATGGCGTAGTTTCTACTTGTCAAATGTCAAAAAATGACAGCTTCAATAGTAACATCTACCGAAATAGCGGGCTATTCAAAATAACACCCGTTATTGGAAAACCCTGTATATGTGGTACAATTTTGACACGATGAATAATTTAGAACATGAGCAAGAAATAATAAAATAAAATTACATTACATTTAGCATTTTCGGCTTAACTACATAACAGTTTCCAGATACTTGAAGAGTTTTATTGCAGGATATTTTTTATAATTCGCCACCGGTTTCGACACCACAAGTACGAATAAATATCGTTAGGTGGGGATAGTGGGGTGGACATTAGGAGGATGGGAGGGGAGAAGAAAATATGTGATGTATTGTAATAAGTTGGGTATTCAAGCGAAAGATGGCACTAGTCATAAAGCTTACTCCAGAGTCCGACAGATGTCGCTAGAGTGTAACAATTGCCTGTGGGATATTATTGACAGACAACAAGCTTCTAGAAACAGAAAATTACCAACCCTCGGGTAATGAACAGTGTAGTTAAATCCAGACTTATTAATTCTTACGTAAACAAACACAATTATATTAAAAGAAGTTTTTACTTTATCAAAAAGTTCCCAACACAGAAATCTTCAAGTAAAGCAGAGACATAACAGTTAGCAAAGGTTTTACATGATGCTATTATCATCTTCAATGATTAAATACATATTTTTAGTTTTTTTGAACTTTGGAATGCTGAATTAGAATAATTGCACTCTTTCGTAAAGCTAGGAGATGTTTGTATATTTGCAGATTGTGGTTTCGAGAAGGGGCAGGGTGTTACTTACGTGGTCCACGGACAGACGGCCAAGAAGGACACGTTCCCCTGGCACGTGGGGATATTCCAGAAGGATGGAGAAGTCATCACTCAGATCTGCGGTGGGAGTATCATCCGCTCAAACATTGTCGTCAGCGGTATGTATTAGACTTCAACACAAAGTTGTCAAATATTTTTGAAATCTTTGAAATTATCAAATATTTGATTAAAATGGTACATGAGATTCTAGGGTAAATATAGAGGGTGCAGATACAATTTAAAAAAAATAACAAGCGTTTTGAAACACAGGCAATGTGAAGATAAACTCAAAGAAATAAATACCCAACAATACAAGAAAGAAGAGAAGAGGGTGACTTGATTGAGACTCCCAAAATTTTATCTGGAAATACCTGGTATTCGCGATATCTTCACCATCAACACAAATAATGTTTATCTCGAAAAAAAGAGGTGAAGTGGATTCATCTGCCCACTTACTGCGTGGCGGGTCGGATTCGGAGAGACTGATTGAGGGAGACCTTTGACCTCTCCAGTAGGACTCTCTCGACCCATCACCCTGCTCTTGGATACATGCTTCCGTTATTCCTGGACTCACTAACCCTCACATTCCTACCAATTCCTCATAACTTTTTAAGCCAATAACTATGTAACCCTAACATTTTTGTGATTTACAGCCGGCCATTGCTTCTGGGACCCCGTCAACAACGAGGCCATTCCTCCCATTTATTACAAAGTAGCTGCGGGAAAGTTTTACAGAGACTGGGATGACGAGAACGAGAGGGGAAGTAAATTTATCCAAAGATCTGAGGTTCGTGAATGTTATTATGTGAGGTAGATTTTGAAAATTTAAAATTATGTTTTGTTAATGACAGCTCTTGAAAACTGCAAATCCAGACCGCGAAGTTAATTTGAGTTCGGTGACCAAGCGATGGAAGAAGGATATGTAGGAACGGAAAGAAAATGATCTACAGCTGGGAGAATGGCTTAGTGGAGATGGCTTCTGCCATCAGAATATTGAAATAGGCCTTCCTTGTGGTAGATGTCCTCTTGTTCCCTCATATTTACTAAAACTCCACGGCGAATTTGGATTGTTTTTTTTGCAGCGTTGAACCTTTTAACTTGCTCGTTGAGATGTTGAAATTATACAAATTACCGGCACTATCTCTTCTCCAGGTGAAAAACTGATCGGAGAGGAGGTGGTGGGGGATGTAGGTATATTAATAAATCAGCGATGCCCGAACAGTTATTATGAGAAATGATTGCAAACTAAAATTAACTAGCGGGATCGACTACAGTGGGCTGAACCTTTCGGAGGATTCATTTAAACTTTTTAAGTTTTGTTCTGACACATTTATATAAAATGGAGGAAGGATTCCAAGACGGAACTTCCGAATATTGATGTAATTGTCATAACGCCCATCAATATTGGGGAGCGACCTTGTACACTATAGTGTGATGTCGTTAGGAGGGGCGCCGTGGTTTTGAGTAGTTCAATTCCACTTCTGCAGATGACTCAGTAATTGATTTTAAGTCATTTCTCATCACCATGCTAGTTGTGGTAGCCGGAAGATGTTAAGATATTTATTGTAATGATATTAAGGAAAATAAATTACAAATACAAGATGGAAATAGTTGGAAAATGCATTTATGAAATCCCCTTTTGCCATTAGAAGAATGGATTAAATCTCAGAATTCGTAAAACTTTGACGTGAATTTGATCTCTAGTCTTGGTCTGGGAGACCATTAATCTTTCAGGTTTTTAAATATTTTTACTGAAAAGTCCCAACGACATGATGAATTTTCTTGGAATTTTGGAATGCTCCCGAGGTATCTAAAATGTGCTAGATATTACTTATTTTGTAAATTGTCGTTAAAAGAAATACGATTTTAGAAACAAGATAAAATTATCATTGAAATATTTGCATTTGAAAAAAACATTGATCTTTCTAGACAATAAATTTTTAATATCAAACATGAAAATGTTAACAAAAAAACTTACCAGGACATTTTTACTCAAAACTTCCATAATTTTGAAAGAATTCGATATTTATAAATCATATTCCTTTTGTGTAGGTAAGTAGTAATAAAACTGTCACTTCACTTTTAATTCCGGTTATAGAATAAAAAAATATAAATAATTTTTTGACCTTCAACTTTCAAAGAAAAAATGCTGCCAATTCGTAATCATGAATTTGTCAATCAATGCATTAAAATAATTTATTATCTATATTATCTATATTCGAAATGTGTATAAATTTTTCGCAGATGCCCATATGAATTATTAAAGTGAAGATGCGTCACTGAGACAGTGCTCTTGGTTTATATAGCCATTTCATTGGTACCCGTATATTCGTCGAATGAGCGGTGTTAATTTTTTGTTTGATTAGTATGAATATAACACGTCTTTTTTTTTGATATCTTAGAAATATTAAAAAATATATATATTATTTGGTAAAGTGAGCCTCACCCGTGCTGAGGCCCCAATTTTATGTGACAAATAAAATTAACTGTATTAAAAATAATTGAGGTAGTTATAAAAAACTAAGCAATATGTATGTCATTATTAGTTCGGTTGTGTAAGATATGTGTACTATGTAGGTATCGTTTTTTATAATACATCCCTTTTTGTTCTTTAATCCATATCTTAATTTTTTTTCCTCATTTTATGTGAGTGTGAGATGTCTTTGTTTCTGTCCAAAGCTTGTGCTTATCGTCGGGGTGCTTATGTTTTGTATGTACGCTCGTCTAATTGGTATGTTATTGTTAGTTTGTGTTTGTTGAAATTTAGGTTTGTGGTCAAAAATGTAATTTAGTAGAGTTTTTATGTTTATTTGGCCGACGTCAAACATGTCAGATTACACATCTGCCCTGATGATGGATGGACACTGCAATGCTGTCCGAAACGTTGGCTAAAGAAGGAGGTAGCGCAATAAGGCATAATACCCCAAAAACAAATCACTATAAGTCAAACATGTTGATTATTTGGTCACTATCAGTCATTCTACGTTTTTTTTAAGTATTACCTTTATGATAGTTTGCTGTGTAATTTCCATTTGGCCTATAGCTGAGTTTGTTGTTGCTCCTCCCCAAGCAATTGGATAGTAGCTGTATTTTTTTAAGTGATATAATAATAAGCCTTTTATTCTGAACTTCTGTTAGGTATATTAATATTAGAAATGTTTTGTTTGTTATAATATATCCCGAAGCTCAGTTTGCCTCTTGGAATAGGCCTCCTCTAACAATTTCCATTGGGACCTGTCACGCGCTACTCTTCTCCATTGATGTCCAGCCGTGAGTTTTAGGTCGTCTTCCCATCTCATGTGTTGACGTCCTCTATTTCTCTTGCCATCTCTGGGATACCAGTCAGTGACATTTTTACACCATTTCTCTTGTGGGTCTCGGATCATATGACCTGTCCATCTCCATTTTTGTTGGTCTATTCGGGTAACTATATCGGCAACATTAGTTATCTCCCTTATTTTGCTACATCTCACTCTGTCCTGTTTTCTTATTCCTGTCAAACTTCTCTCCATGGCTCTCTGGCAACGTTTCAACTTTTCTCTGTGGCGTTTGGTGAGTGCCCAAGTATCGCATCCATAGGTGATGACTGGAATTATACACGTGTTGAAGACTTTCCTTTTTATTTGCATACTTAGTTCCTTGGATTTCAAGACTTCTTTCAAAGACAGTATTTCTTCCATCCATTTGCTACTCTTCGCTCGATTTCTTTAGTGGTTTGATCTTTGTGTGATATTATTTGTCCAAGATAGATGTAATCTGACACATATTCGAGTGGTTGGTTGTCAATTTTTATAGTTACTGGATCAGAGTTTGTAAGCAATTTTGTTTTGTTTTTGTTCGTGTATAGGCCGACTTTCATTTGATTTTCAAGTTAACGCTAACATTAACATTCGTCAGGTGAATTTTTTGCATTTAAAATCAATGATTCTAAGGCAAACGTTTGTTTTATAAATACTTTCCGCTTCAGAAATCCTACAACTATAAAACGACGTTTGTTTTCACGAGTTTACGTTGGTAAAGAAATAATAATAACAATTGTTTTATAGGTGAGCAAAATAGTGTTCCACGAACGCTACGGAGGTGATGAACAAAACCAACAGAGCGACTTGGCACTTGTAGTGCTGGACAAGCCATTTTCTTTCTCGGACTCCGTTACCGCCGTGTGCTTTGACCTGATTGATGACCAGCTCAACACCATTCAAACCGCCGATGGCGTATTTGGCAAGGTAAAACAATATTGAATTGCTTGCTTTCTTTTGTTTTTCTTTACTGTATTATTTATTTATTATCTGTCTATTATTACGACACAAACGCCATTTACAAACAGGTTAGTTATTGACCGTCATAGTACAAATAAACTCTAAATAGTATAAAATAAAGTGGCTATTTTATCTATCTGTTTGTGCGCTTAATTCTTCTAAACTACTAAATGGATTTTGATAAAGTGGTCAGGTAGTATAAAATATAGAAAGAAAAGAAAAAATATTAATGAAATTTTATTCAGTTGCCTTGTTAGTATATGCACTGCTAAAAAGGTTCGTCAGTGCAGATTTATATTTTGAAAGAGGCTTATTTAAAATATCAGCTAACATGGCATACAGGTTACCAATGATGTGTAATCTATTTATAACAAAATTGTAGCCCGAAACTGTAGTATGATTGTTACAATAATACATACTATGAACCTTGATCTGATGGCTGGAACATGGAAGTGGATCAACATTAATATATCAGTGCTATCCAATGGATAATTTACAATAATACATAAAAATTAAAATCAAAAATGTTCCTCTATAAATTAATTTCAACAATTTCAAATAATGTGATAAAAAAATAATAATCTAATGATTCTAAAACAATTCCAATTGTTAAATAAATACGCCTCAAAAATTATCAAAAGACTTATTATAGGGTAATATTATAGAATGCTTCTAACAATAAATGTGAACAGATGTTTTGATGTGTGAATATAATTTTAAATCATTGGAAATCCTTACTATGAAACCATACATTTTCATATACATATTAAAAGTGATTAAGATACTCAATCTGACTCTCTATTTTCAGGTGGCAGGATGGGGTAGAACAGAAACTGGTGAACCATCGTCTGAACTAAAGACCCTGACTATCCCAGTCATTAATTACCAACAGTGCCGACTTGAACTGGCCAAGTACAAATTTGCTAAATACCTGACTACGGATAAGATGTGCGCTGGGTTCACGAATGGTAACTAAAAAAATACACTTTTTTTAACTTCACACAAGAAAATAATAATCACTCGGGATCTATGTCAACTTTGGGGATGCTGTGTGAAGGGTATTTTTGAAGAGAGGAAGGAGTGAATATGGGTCTTAAGGAGACCCGTATCGTAGGAGGAAAGAAACCCGGTAGAACAAAGACAGCATTCACACCTACTGACTGTGCTATAAGTTGCGCTGTTCGTTAAGATAGGTGAATCTATCAAACGGACTGTCCGTTTCTAGAGAGTCGAGGATTCTTTTACTTTCAAGTATTGAGAGGTCTGTCAAATTCAAGTCAATTGCAATTTGTACAGGGTCAGCAGTTGTGTACTATTAAAGTATCTGAGGGTCCTTGTACTGCTTCTGGCAGGCTAACTTGACTCTGGCTTGATCTTTTGGCTGTGAGGAGAATCTTAAATCATCCCGTATAATTTCAGGTTCGGCGCTCTGTCAGGGAGACAGCGGTGGGGGGTTCGTGGTTTCAGCTAAGGACCTGACGCAGCAGACGCGATGGTTCCTTCGCGGTATCGTGAGCAACGGTCCTTTGAACGACGCAAAGACCACGTGTAGGGCCAACACCTATACTGCCTTCACCCAGATCTACAAGCTCAGGGATTGGGTCCTGAAACAGCTTCGTGAACTGTCCAAGTGACAGGACCTAAGTGTTTATTTCAATGTTTCTTTTTGTGTTTTTTCTTTCTTTATTTACCATTTTTCAAACTGTTTGACTCTTGAGCCCCCTTTGCCATCAATTATCAATCTACTTGCTGTTCAGGCAGCAAAAAATTGACAAACTCATTTGAATTATTGCAAAAGATAGTGAAATAATTTCGCTGGAATCAAATAAAACCACTATATTATACAAGAAGACAAACAAATGGTGGTATATTGATTATAAGTGAATGGAAAAAAATTAATCAAAACATTATATTTTGACTAAGGTTTCGATCAAAAAGTTAATACTCATTTTTACACATAATAAACAACATTATTATAAAGTACTCTTTTTATTTAGTACTTTGTTAACTCATTGTTACTAGTTCTGGATCGATCGTGACTAACTCGAAACCCACACGTTATTATTACGTCATCACTCAGGTCTCAACCAAAGGAAATACTCGTCGGACCTATGCCAAACACTGGAAAGTCGGATACATGGAGGTGAAGTCGGGCTAACGATCAAATTTATCAACAGCAAGCCGAAAATAATGAAGATAACTACAAAAAACTCAAATAATTATAAGCAATAATTAGTCATCCGAAATACTAATGCAAATTGAAAACATCTCCCGAGTAAAAATAAATGCCGCCAACGGGAATTATTTGTTATCCTATATGCTATGCATAAAACCTTGTCTTATAAACGTTAGTTTATCATTAAAAAATAACAAAAAACTCAAACCAGTTACGGCCAAAACATCCGAGGTTGCCTCATCGAACTCTTAGAGTTACACACAAGTAGTGTGATGTGTTTATGTTAAAACATAAATTTTGCTTTTCCTGTCCAAAAACTCATTAAAGAACACAAATATACGTATTATTTAAATAAATTCCAAAATTATTACTGGCATTTCCGATTACATGCGTCTCAATTAAGTCCCCTGCGTGTGAACTGGTATCCAAGTTTCTCTAATAAACAATAAATAGAGTAAATCTCAAGTCCCCTCCCGGTAAGTATGGTTTTTATGTGCCTGTAAAAAATATAAATAAATTTCAATAGGTCGGAATTTTTGCAAACCCAGTTTGCCACCTCTTACCAGACCTGACGGCTCACTAGCAAACACCGCCACCGAAAAGGCTAACCTATTAGGGAAAATGTTTGCGGAAAACTCGACCCTCGACGACGGAGGTGCTGTTCCGCCGTCGGTTCCTCACTGCGGCTTCTATATGAAAAAGCTAAGGATCCGGCATCGGGATGTACTCCACGTCATACGGGGGCTCGATGTTAACAAAGCTAGTGGACCTGATGGAATACCTGCCCTGGTATTGCAGAGGTGTGCTGCGGAAATAGTTCCAGTTTTGACAAAGCTCTTCAAAATGTCCCTGAAGTGTGGCACTGTGCCCTCTGGTTGGAAAAAAGCGGTAATTCACCCTATTCCCAAGAAAGGTGACCGCTCCAACCCGGCGAACTACCGCTCCATAGCGATCACATCAGTTCTGTCCAAAGTGATGGAACGTGTGATTAACGACAAACTGCTCACATACCTCGAGAAGAACAAAATTATCAACGACCGTCAATACGGATTCCGGCGGAACCGCTCGTGCGGTGATCTTCTCGCGTATGTGACGCATGTTTGGGGGCGGTGCCTGGAACGTCACGGTGAGACCCAAACGGTCGCACTAGACATATCCAAGGCCTTTGACCGGGTCTGGCACCGAGGACTTGTCAACAAATTGCATTCTTACGGACTTCCTGCATCCCTGTGTACGTGGATTGCTGACTTTTTAAGGGATAGGTCGATTTAGGCGGTTGCTGACGGTTTCACCTCTTCCTCGCACTCCATAAATGCTGGCATCCCACATGGATCGGTTCTGTCTCCGACTTTGTTTTTGTTGCACATCAATGACCTTTTGACATGTGCACCGATTCATTGTTACGCGGATGACAGTACAGTTCATGATAGCTTTTTGTTTGACAAGCCCCCAAAGGGCACACAAACTCCAACGGCTCGGAGGGCTTTGAAGCAGAGAATGGACGGTTATCTCGAGAGTATTTCCTCCTGGGGTAAAAATAATCTCGTCGAATTTAATGTTTCAAAGACCCAATCCTGTCTGATTACGTCTAAAAGGGATCCAAATGATAATCTAGTCTCCTTCAACAGAAGCAATCTTCCGAACAGGCCTTCCATTGATATGCTTGGTATAACTATAAGTGACCAGCTCAGGTACGGGGGCTCCATCGAAGCCAGAGTAAAGTTGGCCTCTCAGAAGCTGGGCGTACTGTACAGGGCCCGCAGATACTTTAATAATACACAACTGCTGACCCTGTACAAATCGCAAGTGCGCCCTACTGTCGAATTTGGCAGCCATCTCTGGTCCGGAGCCCCTAAATACCTGAAAAAAACCCTAGACTCTGTGCAAAAACGGACGGTCCGTTTGATAGATTCCCCAATCTTAACAAACGGACTGCAATCTTTAGAGCACAGGCGTCAGGTAGGTATGCTGTCCTTGTTCTATCGGTATTACAATGGAAGATGCTCTGAGGAACTAGCGTCATTGATCCCTTCGGCACCGGTGCGTAGTCGGGATACACGCCAAACGCGTGCCCAACATTTGTACACAGTTGACACTTGTCACATGAGAACGGGTCGCTTCTACGATTCGTTCTTAAGTTCAACAGCTCGGCTGTGGAACGAACTGCCGGCCTCTGTGTTTTCTCCCTCCTTCAACATGGGACTCTTCAAGACCCATGTTAACTCCTTCCTCTCCACAAAAAGACCCTCCACACAGCATCCCCAAAGATGACATAGGCCCTGAGGGAAATTATTTTCTTCAGGGCCTCCTGTGTGGAGTTAATATAAAAAAAATAAATAAAATAAAATAAAAATATACTAATAATATGTATAATTGTATGTACATTCTAATGCAGCATCAAGTCCATTAATGAAATGCATTGTACATATTGTTTTGTGTTAGTGATCAATGAACCGGTGGATGCCATCTGTTATAGTTAGTAATAAGAAAGATGATTGTAGACATATACTATATATTTGTACAGCGCCCTTGAGGTGATTTTGCACAAAAATGGCACTACAAATTTATCCACAAATTATTATTATTATTTAATTATTCCTAAACATTCATGGATTTCTTCTTACCTGGCTTGATCCTGATATTTATGCCAAGGAACTTGAATTTTCATCTTCCAAGTTGCATCTTCCTCGTTATGAATATCATCTTACAAGTTGTATGCTTTTTGCTCGTTATGAATATCATCTTACAAGTTGTATGCATATTCCTAGTTATGAATATCATCTTACAAGTTGTATGCATCTTCCTAGTTATGAATATCATCTTTCAAGTTGTATGCATATTCCTCGTTATGAATATCATCTTACAAGTTGTATGCATATTCCTCGTTATGAATATCATCTTACAAGTTGTATGCATCTTCCTAGTTATGAATATCATCTTTCAAGTTGTATGCATATTCCTCGTTATGAATATCATCTTACAAGTTGTATGCATCTTCCTAGTTATGAATATCATCTTTCAAGTTGTATGCATATTCCTCGTTATGAATATCATCTTACAAGTTGTATGCATCTTCCTAGTTATGAATATCATCTTTCAAGTTGTATGCATCTTCCTCGTTATGAATATCATCTTACAAGTTGTATGCATATTCCTCGTTATGAATATCATCTTACAAGTTGTATGCATCTTCCTCGTTATGAATATCAGGGTCAAGTTGTAAGTTACAATACTACCGCCTTGACAGAAATCCAGAGAGTCACTGTTACCAGAGGGAGTTCTCGCAACTGTTGAACAAAATTTTGGGGATCTGGTAAGGAGACAATGAAAGATAATGTTGTGTTGTATCACGGCGTTTATTCTGGGTCAGTAGAATTGCGCAGTTGGGAGATGACCCTGGACCGATAAGGTTGACACCAGGTTTAGAAGACGATGACGCCAATGGAGTGGTCGAGGCGCGGGTCAGTGAGTCGGCACCGCGTTGGTGGAGACCGGACTCTAGGATATGTTCAGCACTGGTGAAGACGTGTAGTATTCCGGGTACTCCAGTCTGAACGAGGTAGCCGAAGGTGCGATGGACCTGGTAGGCAGATGAGCGGGAGATGCAGGCCGGCGACGATGCCGCGGGGCCGAGGCGCAGACCGGCAAAGTAGCCGCAGGGTCTAGGCGCGTGAGGTCAGGAGGTCAGACGCTGGCCAGGAACGGTGGCCGGGGCCAGGGCGCTGATGTGATCCCGAGGAGTTCATAATGATTGGTAGTGGAGCCGGGTGTAGGTGATAGTCCTGTAGAGGCGAGGTGTAGAAAGGTGGGGCGTGACGCGGGGGAACCGGCCACATCAGCCGACTCCCCAGTACGCAGCAAGTGGTCGCAGCGCTCGCTTGATCGTCACTCGTAAAACTGCTAATTACTGACTGACTAAGTACATCTCGGCGCGCCTCATTATATAGGCGCCCGGGTGCACGAGAACTTTCAGAACTGTAGGTAGGAACGCCAAACAATCGCATTGCGTCTAGAGTGTTCTCGCTACAATGCGTTTTGTATTGGCGAGCGTTCCAGGATATTCTCGTAGCGTCGCTACAAAATCATTGACATCCACTCGACTACTTTGTAAAAATCTAGACATGAAACAGGTATTTGTATTACTAAAATCTAAATCATGTAAAATTCTACTGGGATGTGTTCACATTCCTCTTGGATCCCACAGTACACAGAAACCACATTGATGTCATCAAAACTTTTAAAAATAAGTACCGGGATGCCACAACAGTTTTATTTGGTGACTATAACATCCCTGGCATTGATTGGATGAATGACTAATAACAATTTAAGCCTATCATAAAATGCTCGCGAAATAATAAATATGACGAAATTACTCTCTCTACACCAAGTCAATCATGTCTACAATACCAATAATCGACTGTTGGATTTAGTGTTCACCAGACGACACAACTATCCTGTCTAATCTTGCTTATAATTTTTCCAAAGCTGACCGTCACAACATGAAACAATATCTTGAAAATGAAGACTGGTCATTTCTTTACCACAACGATGATATTAATCAAAATCTGTTTTTTTTTTCTCAATTATTAATAGCGCCATTGAAAACTATGTACCACTGTCAACGAAGAAAGATTCCCAAAATGGTTCGGCAGCGAGTTAATTAACCTAGTTTTATGTAAACAAAGCACACTTACACATACTACACGATATTTCATATAGAACCCAATGTTAAAAAACTGTTAAAAAATATTATATTATAAACGGAGTCGAAAATTCTACACCTTCTGACATACAAAAGTTTTCAAAAATGTCAAATGTTTAAGATAAAATAAACAAGGCTTATCCAAAAATGAAATTCGAAGAAGAGAGTACTCATATGAAAGTAAAGGTTAGCTATTTTTATGATTACTTCAAAAGTGTCAATAACGATGATATCCCAGACAATTACATACCACCTTCGTCCCAAAACGAGAGCATATGTATGCATACACCAGATGCGGCTCTAGGAGTCCAGAACAGCCGAACAGCCCACTTAGACACAACCGGAAAGCTATGAAAAAACAGCCGCGCACCGCGTGAATAGGGTCACGATCCAAAGCACAATCTGCAAGACATCAAAAACATTCCGCGAACAATGCGAAAACAGCCCACTATCTATTTGTACACAGCTTATAAGCTACGAGAAAACTGCCAGCGAACCACGAGAAAACAGCCCGTTGGCCACTTGGAGAACTACCAGAAAGCATCCCGTGAAACACAACCAAACAGCCGAGAGCCATCTGGACACAGCTCACAAACCAAGCGAATACAGTCCACGGTCATGCTTAAAGACGCTATGGGTATCACAATCCTAATCATACAATAACCATAAATAGACAATATTTTACTTAAATATCTCTTAATGTCAAATAGTTTATCAAATTTCTCAAATAAAAAATCTAGTGATTTTTGATTACGACATTGGTAACGATGCTTTTGAGACATTAACACAAATCAAAGACTTAGGCATCACTTTTCAATCAAATCTTTCATTTGTTAACCACATTACAGAAATCTCTAATAAAGGCTTAGAAATGTTAGGATTTATAACTAGGTTAACCAGAAATTTTAACAAAATAAAGTGTATTAAATTGTTATATTTTGCCTATGTAAGAAGTCAACTTCTTCATGGGAAAATTCTTTGTACTGTAATTTCTCCATAATAACATTTTGCTGCGTGTAAAGTTATGTTGCTGATTAAATCACTGTAATGTGAAACTGTTTTTCTATGTATTTATTTATTGAAACCCCAATAAGGCCTTTTACATATAGTTAAAAATATACGTAGCTGGTTGCGCTAGTTTGGTACCTATCTATAAATTAATTTGTTCTGTAATTGTACGTAATTGAAACTCCATAAATTCCCACCACAGATAAACCTCAGTGTTCGTTTGTTGAACGCAACCTAAATGTTCGAATGTTGGTTTTAAAGGTCTGCCGGTAAATGCCGCTTTTGGAAAACCCGCAAAATGATCGCGCATATCGTGAAACCCTCCGCATGTATAATTATATGTGTTTGGAAGGCAATTATATATATGTGCATGCTGTTACCACCCGAAGAGGCATTGAGAAGCAAGCAGAGGACCAAGGAGTTGCAGTTCCCGCCCCTTCCTTGCTAATCCCTGCATTACTAGGCAACTCAATTTCATTATTTTCATTGTACCCGCAATGAAACTGCGCAACTGTAGCTGAACTGCCTCAGTTACAAACTTTCGTATTTGAAAAGTGATAAATTGAAGATGTCCAATGACTCGGTATAATAACGAGTCTCCATTAGTACTATGGGCAATTAGTACCTACATAATACGGTAGAATTTCCAGACTTTTAGTATTACCTAGTGGAATCCGAAAGCTTTTCAAAAATTGTATTAAGAACACCTTACTATAAAAAACTTTACTTAGATATTATTGTGTTTTTTCCTTAAAGGTTAATAAGCCTCTCGCATACAATTTAATTGGTTTAGACAAGATCATCTGATCACCGGACGTATTTTTTTGGAAAATTTATATCTAGTCAATGTGAGAAAGTATTTTTATTGTGAATTTCAGTCATCTGAGCAACACTGTACACACATAATTAATTACCGTACTAAGATTCAAGATTAAATATCAATTTTTCCTCTTCACCGCGCGGCACCTGCCGCAGTACCAGTTAGAGCAAGTTGGAATACGTACATAGTACCACCGCGGTACTAATTGTTATTAAAAATAATTTCAATAGTGTCGTCGATATAAAATTTATAATTAGATAGTTTTTTACAACATATTTCATTTGGCATTTCCTTAGAACAGGCAATTTCTCAAGCTACGAACTAATGTCGAGCTGAAGAGATATAATATCATAACTTTTTTACCAGTGGGAAGTTTGTTTGATAATGTGAACCGTTCTTGAAAGTGTTGTTAGTGCTGTTTTTAAAAGTTGAAGATAAATCATTTCAGTGCAATGAAAAACATTAAAAATAACAACATGTTTAAGTTCTTTGTTTTTGGGGCAATTACTCTGCTTACAGGTGGGTTTGGTATTTTTGTTGTATTGATGATCTGTTCGTTGTTTGATATATATAAATAAGTTTTATTGTAGACTTGTAGACAAATGACCATGACGTCTCCATGGAACAAACTTAAGAAAAATAATATAACATTTTAAAGTATTTTTTGTGTTTATTTTGAAACTTATATTAAGATTTTTGGTAAAGTTGCCGAATTCCGCTGCACGCGACAATTTTATAAGAAAAACACTTGATTTCAAGTTAATTACTAACTTAGAGGACCGCACGGCTTGTCTTGATAGAGTACATATAAACCTTATTGGTTTTCTTAGCAGATTCGATATTAATACCCTCCGAGGATCACTTAGAGGACACTCTTAGTAAAGTACAGGGTAATGATAAATTGTCTCTGAGGTATGTACTTCACAGGTTATAGATTGTAGTTGTCAGAACAGGATAGGTTATTTGGTAAGGGAACGCAATGAAACATGTTAGTAGGTATGAATAGTTGTGTCAACACCTCCTTTGCTTTCCGCTTTCTTCAGCGACACCCCGAATCGGGGACCCAATAGTCCTTATGGCGCTGGACAGTTAGTCCAGTCAGTGGGGAGTTATACCTTGCAAAAGGTTAGGTAGTAGCGATTTTGATATATGTTGTTAAGATTGGGATTCTAAGGAAAAAAAAAAGTTTTCGACCTTGGGAGGGTCGAGCTCGACCCGCCATCTTGGATTGAAGGTGCCAAAATTTGTTTTTTTTCAAAATAATTGTTAAGTGGTCGTTTTTACAACCAAATTGTTGAAGTCAAACATAAAGACAACTAAATTACCTACATTTTTTGTAGAAAGTTTTTTTTGTAAGTCTAATAAGTAACGAGTTACAGTGGCGGAAATGTGAATATTTTTCTAAAAAATGATGAAATTCCCAACTTTGTAATTTTTTCGGGTTACCTATTCATTACATAATTATAATAATTTTGCTAACTCATTTCCACACCACCATGAGGTCGAGAACATGGCGCATTTTTTTATTGTGGTATCCCCAGTAGGTCTACTCCACAGATATACCAGCGATGCGCGATGGTAGATTTCGAAATTATGTTACTATAAATTATGTTACTTAATAACAGTCTTCGTCATCAATGTCATCATCTAACTCATTGCATGTGATACTGAGATTCTGGGCTTCCATTGACAAAATCTCTTCTTCTTCGTCCTCGACATCAATGTGAACCTCTGGCGAATTTCGGCATATTTGACCATTACAGCACCCATATACAATAGAACACTTCAATCCAGCTTTCCTGCAGCTACATGCAACGCCGCATCCTTTTTTACAATTGCATGAAATAAATTTTAATAAAGTCTCGGGTGCTGGTTTCTTTGTCATTCTTACTGGAACAAGCCCGTTGGTGTCACGTTTCCAGCCCCAGTTTTCTGATTTTTTCTTATTCCATACCATTTTTGGACTTGACGGTACGTTCTAAATGCATGGTACGGTGCAGCGTCGTTCGTTGGTGGCAAAGAGGCAAGATTGAATTTGCTTTTTGTTGTCGACTTTGCGAAACGTTTGTAGCGGACTTCTTCCAAGGTTTCCTTATCCATGTCACCCCCGTACAAAGCAACAAGAAAGCGTGTTCCTGCAACTGCTATGTCTTCTGGAGTTGCATCATGTTGTTTGAAGATTCCTATCATGGCATTGAGTCTTGTGTCATTTTGCACAAGCAAAAAAAAAATTGATTTTGCTTGGTTGAAGAAGGACGATGTTGTATCGCAGCCGCTAAAGGCATGAAGAAACAGAATATTCTCAGCCGCCTCTTTGTATTTCACACTATTGGCGGAATACAGTCTTTCAAAAGTTTTGCCTCTCCCGGGTTTGCGAAGATATATACTACTTTCGGGTGGTGCTAATGCTGTCAGCAGAACTAGGAGATCAACGTCTTCGCCAATAATGAAAACAGCGTCATATGATGAACACAAGGAAATCGCAGTATTGACAATCAACTCATCAGCATCTTCTTCAGCCTGCTTAACTGTAAAATCATCCTGTATAAATTGCTTTGTAAGCATCGAAATTAGACGGACTTTGTTATTTTCATTGGCTAAAAATCGTTGTTGTGAAACTTGAACTGGCATTATTTCATCGAAAAGAACATCTGCAGACATGTGCTTCTTCGATCGGCGAAGTTTTTCTGCGGTTTTCGTATTTTTTCACCATCATCAAGCGGATATCCATCGAAAACAATGACTGCATGTGATCCATAGTGATTTCTTACATAGTGAACGTACTTCTCGCAAATTGACCCAAAATAATCATTCCGATTCCATACAACTTTATGTAAAAGATATCCTCCATCCACAACATTAATTTTGCTACCTTCAAGTTGCACGCCTTCTGGAAGTTGTTCGAAAACACCATAAAATGATGATTTCGTACCTTTGCGCATTCCTTCTTCAGTGAAAAGCGACAAAGGAAATGGGGCGAGTTCGAATTTAAGGAAGCTTTAGACTAGGATCCCACTATAACAAATCAACGTCATCGAGCACACGGATGATGCTATATAATTATATTGTAACGTAATAATACGTTGAAATGATATTGTGTAATATGTTCGTACAAAATTTATCAAGAAAACTGGAGTTTTTTAATTTTTTGTCAAAATTTTCTTCTTTCAACCACTGTAACTCGTTACCTATTAGACTTACAAAAAAAAATTTCTTCAAAAAATGTAGGTAATTTAGTTGTCTTTAAGTTTGCTCTCAACAATTTGGTTGTAAAATCAACCACTTCATAATTATTTTGAAAAAACCAAATTTTGGCACCTTCAATCCAAGATGGCGGGTCGAGCTCGACCCCCCCAAGGTCGAAAACTTTTTTTTTTCTTAGAGTCCCAATCTTAACAACCTATGTGAAAATCGCTACTACCTAACCTTTTGCAAGGTGGAGCCCTTTTTTATCTCCCACTGACTGGACTAAGTGGGGTATTTTCATAATTAAAGGACACAGTTAAAAATGTTTCTTCTTTAAGATTCTTTCTGATCGATGCAACAAAGGTGTTGAATTATTAATTAAATAAATAAATAAATTAAAAAGTATTAATTAAAACCTGTGAAAAATAACGGAATATTATAAATGTAGAATTTGTGAAGCAAAAGTATTTTTTAAATAGGATCATTGATTCTCAAAAACAAATATTGTTAACTTTGTAGATGATCAGAGATTAACATTTTGAATAAACACCGATAGTAAACTTGAAAAATCACGCCTTGAATCTTTAAAAAATTAGAACAAAATAAATACGCATTTCAAATATAGAATGATTAATTAATTACAACAATTTTGTGACCTATTTAATCATTTGTAGAAATACAATTTTTATTTTTTTGTTAAACCGCACAAGAGTCCCAAATGTGTGTAGCCAGTGACACTATGGCATCCCCAATTAAGGTATATTGTGAGGCTGAGGATGAAGGGAAGGAGATAGGGAAAAGGAAGGTGGGGAAGAAACTGGTTCTTCAGATCTGGTCACCAAACATGGTCAAAACCATTTCAAGAACGTTTCATTTCTGAATGGTGGTCTTACACCAGGGCGATACTGGGAGTATCTTCCACTCTGGAACGTGCCGCAAATATACTGTACATTATTTTTAAATTAGTAATTTGTGAAATATCACAAAGTAATCAATAAAATTATTTTTTCTTGCGCACACCAGAGTGGAAGATACTACCAGTATCGCCCTGGTGTAAGACCACCATTCAGAATTGAAACGTTGCTCCAAATGGCTTTAGCCGTGTTTAGTGACTAGATCTGAATAGCCAGGTACTTCCCCACCTTCCTCTTTCCCTTCCCCACTTACCTTCAGCCTCACAACATCCCCCAATTGGGGATGCCATAGTCTCACTGGCCAGACGGGAGCAGTTGGGACTCTTGTGAGGTATTCACTATAAAAAAAAAAAAAAAAAACACCGGAATTTGAATCCGCGAACTCCAGCTTACTAGCCGAGAGCCTTACCCCTCGATCACGTAGGCCGTTAATTGTAAGTTTTGAAAATAACACTTAAATTCAAAGGATATCCAAGGTCTAGAGTTCATTGAACAGGAGTTACAGGTAAAAGCTCAAATTAAATTAGTTTTTTTAATTACTATAATAAATAAGTGAATTAAAAAAACGTTTTAAAATCGCAAATTATTTAACGGTTTGAATTTGGGTATGACGCCCGTAACGCTTAATAGCTGGTATAAATTAGGGTCCTTTTAATTAAACTCCGTTATTAAGAGCAAACTGAATCACTTTATTTAACAATAAATATCCACTATCACATGATATGACTAGGCACTTTTACAGTAAATACTCTAGATACAGGCTAGTTCCTGTGGTTCTTTAGGAAAGGTGAAAGGTTGTTTTTGAGCAAGAGAGAATTTTTAAGGAAACCCAACCTTTTATATGACAAAAAGACTGTTGACAACCTACAAATTCAAAAGGCCGCAAAACAGGAATCGTCTTTGCCGACACAATTTAATCACAAACAAATAGCAGAGGCGAGAACCTTTCATAAACAATATAATCTAACCTTAATAATTAAAATAAAATAACTTTGTTTGAATACCACTTTATTGTATATATTTATAACCAACTGGTTTCAGTTCAACCCGAACCTTCATCAGGGTTAATAAAAACATATTAAATCAATTACAGAGGTGTATGGGTACTTATAGTTAAGCTAGAAGAGGGAGAGAGAACATCAACTTTGGTGGGGGTGGGAGACTTAGGTAGGAGAGAGGGGGTAAACATAGGTGCAGGGAAGGGAAATATATTTAAAATGGGGCTGTTTGTTAAATCTAATTGTTTATTTAATAAATTGATTTTATTGACTTTAAGGGATTTTTTATTTCAAGATCTTCTAAATTGTTGAGGCGTAGACCTATCATCAGTAATGACAATTTCGAAACTCTACGAACTGACCCTACTAATAAGTTTCAACAACACATCAAAAACACATTAAAAGTTTGTAAATCCCCAGTTTTTCAAGATCTGTCACATGATAATGTCAAATTCCTCACGAAAAACCCAAAAATCCCAAGATTATACGGATTTTTAAGAATCCATAAAACTAATAGCCCCATTAAACCTGTTGTAGTATCATGCTGTAATTCCCAAAATTACAGCATGATACTACAACAGGTTAAATGGGGCTATTAGACCTGTAGTATCATGCTGTAATTCCCAAAATTACAGCATGATACTACAACAGGTTAAATGGGGCTATTAGACCTGTAGTATCATGCTGTAATTCCCAAAATTACAGCATGATACTACAACAGGTTAAATGGGGCTATTAGACCTGTAGTATCATGCTGTAATTCCCAAAATTACAGCATGATACTACAACAGGTCAAATGGGGCTATTAGACCTGTAGTATCATGCTGTAATTCCCAAAATTACAGCATGATACTACAACAGGTCAAATGGGGCTATTAGACCTGTAGTATCATGCTGTAATTCCCAAAATTACAGCATGATACTACAACAGGTCAAATGGGGCTATTAGACCTGTAGTATCATGCTGTAATTCCCAAAATTACAGCATGATACTACAACAGGTCAAATGGGGCTATTAGACCTGTAGTATCATGCTGTAATTCCCAAAATTACAGCATGATACTACAACAGGTCAAATGGGGCTATTAGACCTGTAGTATCATGCTGTAATTCCCAAAATTACAGCATGATACTACAACAGGTCAAATGGGGCTATTAGACCTGTAGTCATCATGCTGTAATTCCCAAAATTACAGCATGATACTACAACAGGTCAAATGGGGCTATTAGACCTGTAGTATCATGCTGTAATTCCCAAAATTACAGCATGATACTACAACAGGTCAAATGGGGCTATTAGACCTGTAGTATCATGCTGTAATTCCCAAAATTACAGCATGATACTACAACAGGTCAAATGGGGCTATTAGACCTGTAGTATCATGCTGTAATTCCCAAAATTACAGCATGATACTACAACAGGTCAAATGGGGCTATTAGACCTGTAGTATCATGCTGTAATTCCCAAAATTACAGCATGACACTACAACAGGTTTAATGGGGCTATTAGACCTGTAGTATCATGCTGTAATTCCCAAAATTACAAATTAGCTGCCTTTGTGACTCTCCTATTTAATAATTCAAATGTATTTTCCCCTATGTATACAATTAAGAATTCTTATGAATTAGCCAATAATTTAAAAGATTTGACTCTACCTAATAACTTTAAATTAGTTTCTTTCGATGTTGTAAATTTATTCCCAAATGTACCTGTACCCGAATGTAGAACTGTACTGACTAATTTATTAACAAATTCGAACCTACCAAAAGATCTTTCTGACGATCTTGCCCGAATGTTTAACATCTGTCTTAACCAAAACTACTTTTAATTAATGATGCTATAGTCCAAAAAAAATACGGGCTACCCATGGGTCTTCTCACGAGTACTCTATTTGCTGACATCTTCATCAACACCTCTTTTAAATAATGTATTTATGTGGAAACGTTATGTTGATGACATTGTTTGCATATTGAAAGGTACAGAACGTCAACTTAATTCCTTCTTGTCCCTTCATTCGTTCCATAAAAATATTCAGTTCACAGTAGAAATAGGTACTAATTATATTTGAAATTTTCTAGACCCATCCCTTTCTATTATTAATAGTAAATTCACTTTTAATATTTATAGAAAACCTACTTTTACCGATACAGTCATTCATAGTACTTCAAACCATCCCATTTCCCATAAACATTCTGCCTTCCATTCTATGGTCCACAGACTTGTCACTATTCCGCTATCTCAAGTTAACTTTAATATTGAACTCTCTATAATCAAATCTATAATAAATAACGCATATATCCATACCTTAATTGATAAAATCCTTGCAAAAACGACTCATATTTTCTAATAAATTCCTGTACAATAGTATCCCCAACATCGCAGTAAATAAAAACCACGGTTGGCGTAGAATTTTATTAATTAATAATTTCTCAAATATGATTTAAGATTTTCACGGCCAAAAGTATTTTTGTTATTTGTTTTTGGGGTGTTATGCCGTGTTGCGCTAACTCCTTCTTTAGCCAACGTTTCGGACAACATTGCAGTGTCCATCATCAGGGCAGATGTGTTATTTGAGGTTGTGTAAAAATGTGAGCTTATGTATGAGGTTGTGATACCGTGTTGCCAGCTCCAACCCTCTGAGCTAACATTAACGTATCATTTTTTTTTTTTATTTATTTATTTTTTTAATATATATTTTTTTTTTATTTAAAGTGGTTTTCTTCGTTTAGCTCTGGTGTATCCGTCAATTACCGGATACCAAGAACTATTGAGCTTAGCTCCATCGTCTCTATTAATGTTTACGGGATTTTTATGAATTTCAATGGCTTCCGTAATCAGCCGTGCTCTATAAGTTTTGGGTCTCCCCAGGATTTCAGGAACAAATCCAAAGTAATGCCCGGTGTCAATCAAATGCTCGGCAATTGCCGATTTGTCAGGGTGGCCGAGTTTACAAGCTCTGAAGTGTTCTGAAATCCTTTTGGAGATAGTCTGCTCTGTCTGGCCTACATAGACCTTGTCACATACGGAACAGCTGAGTTTATACACTCCATCTGTTTCCAGAGGAAACTTAGTCTTTGCAGACCTCAGTAAGTCCTGTATCTTTGTTGTTGTTCCGAAGACAGTCTTGATATTTTCCTTTCTCAATAGTCTGGCAATTCTGTCTGTTACATTGTGCACATAAGGCAGGAAGGCACAGCCTTTCGACTCTTGTTCAATTCTGTCTTCGTTTGGTGCAGATTTGGCTCTTATGATTTGCTTTGTCTGACTTGCTGGGTAACCGTTACGCTCCAGTGCATCGGTCAGCTTCGTAAGTTCCGCTCCGATTTTATGTTCTTCACATATTCTGGTCGCTCGGGTAACCAATGTATGGATAAGTCCTCTCTTCTGCGCTGGGTGGTGGTGCGAATCAGCGTGTAAGTACCGATTCGTATGGGTTGGTTTCCTATATACAGTATGTCCTAGGCTACCATCGTGTTTTCGCATCACCTCCACATCTAGAAAAGGCAGGATTTTATCTTCGTTTTCCAGTTCCATTGTGAATTTTATTTTGCTGTGGAGAGAATTAAGATGGTCTAGGAATTCGTTTAGTTTCTCCGTTCCATGAGGCCAAATGGCGAAGACATCGTCGACGTAGCGCCACCATACTTTGGGGACAGCCGAAGCTGTGTCGAGTGCCACTTCTTCAAACTTCTCCATAAAAAAGTTGGCTAGTACTGGCGACAACGGACTGCCCATCGCAACTCCCTCCAATTGCTCAAACAGTTCACCCTGAAACGCGAAGTATCCCGTTTTGAGGCAGTGTTCAAAAAGTTTGCAAATGTCTTCCTCATATATCTCCCTGAGCATTGTCATGGAGTCTTCTAGAGGCACATTTGTGAAAAGAGACACGACGTCAAAGCTGACCAGAATATCTCCTTCCTCAGTCTTAACTTTCTTGAGCTTACTAATCAGATCTGTTGAATCCTTAATCCACGATTCGGTTTTTCCAGTTTGCATCTGCAGTAATCTCGAGAGGTATTGGGAAAGTTTGTATGTAGGAGCACCAATAGCGCTGACAATCGGTCTCATTGGGATTTCCTTTTTATGTATTTTTGGGAGACCGTACAGGGCAGGTGATGATGGACACTGCAATGTTGTCCGAAACGTTGGCTAAAGAAGGAGTTAGCGCAACACGGCATAACACCCCAAAAACAAATAACAATAATAATTTCTCGTCTTCATGTGTTTTAAAATTTCCAACAGAAATTAAAGCCGCTTTGTTTGAATAACCTAGGTGAAATTTTAATTAACTCAAAGTATAAAGAAAATAGTTTTAGCCATTCTGGCATCTATAAACTTAAATGTAATGATTGCGAAGCATTTTGCATTGGTAAAACTGCAAGAAATGTTCAAACGCGGGTAGTTGAGCACTTGAGATGCTTAAACAACATAGGTTTTTCGGAATTTGCAACACGTTTAATAGATAAAGATCACTCATTTGATAAGTCTTCAGGTATAGATGTATTACATAGAAACGGGAGAGGTCTACGCCTCAACAATTTAGAAGCTCTTGAAATAAAAAATCCCTTAAAGTAAATAAAACCAATTTATTAAATAAACAATTGGATTTAACAAACAGCCCAATTTAAATATATTTCCCTTCCCTGCACCTATGTTTCCCCCCTCTCTCTCACCTAAGTCTCCCACCCCCACCAAAGTTGATGTTCTCTCTCCCTCTTCCAGCTTAACTGTAAGTACCCATACACCTCTGTAATTAATTTAATATGTTTTTATTAACCCTGATGAAGGTTCGGGTTGAACTGAAACCGGTTGGTTATAAGTATACCTATACAATAAAGTGGTATTCAAACAAAGTTATTTTATTTTAATTATTATAAATATGTATACCTGTTCCGTAACGCCGATTGCTTTGACAGGCTGTGTAATAACCAATCGTATCGTCAGAATTTAGACTGTATAGTTTAAGTTCGCACAAGTCAGCTAAAACGACGGAGAGCCGGGAGCCGAGCCAGTTGAAAAAAGACCGTTCGTCCCGTCAAATCTCGATCGCCGGTTGTCTAATCGGAATAATCCTAAGACGTATTTTTATCGCAATTTACTTTAAAACAACAAGTGCTAAAGAACCACAATTCCGTTCCAGTGCTGACAGATGAGGCTGATGCAGATTTCACCATCATTTCACCGGTAAGTTGCTTGTGAAGTAACGTTACGCATTGTGTTTCCGCATTCGCCTGTCAAAAACCATATAATTAATTTATTTGTTATCTGTGTGGAATAGCCCTTGAGTCGGCTATTCCAACCCCTGTTCGTTCTTCGAACATTTTTGGTGCCGAAACTAGGGAACTTTAAGATTATAATCTATCTATGCCAAAACGGATAGTGCTGTGGAATGTTTCTTAAATTTTGAATAATAATCAATTCGAACAGTAATTAGGTAGGTACCTAGCTCTTGAGTATTTACGACCTACCGCGCATATAATTATAATAGATATTTATATTATAATAATATTTAAATTATTATCATTTATTTCGTTTCGTTTTTGGGTACGTTTCCAATCGCGTTTATTCAACATGGCCCCAGCCATTCAAACATTGCGCCGGAAACGGACATTAGCGAATAATAGGTTAGTCAAGACACATGAGATAGCAAAAAGCGCTTTGCACGATGCAACTAAGTGCAACTTACTGTTAGCGCACTATACGACTCTGGAAAAGATAGTTCTTGAATTTGAAACGTCTCACGCGGAAATATAAGCTTTAGATGACACAAACGAAATTGATGAGGATAAAATTCGCGAAACCTTTGACGAGATGTATTATCAAATTGTCGAAATTTACCAGGAGTTAACCAGTCAGCCTCTCGATTGTAAGACCGCGAATGCGTGCACAAACGTTAAATTACCAAAAATAAACATTCCAATATTTTCTGGAAATGTCAAGCAATGGCCCGAATTTTACGACATGTTTAACGCTCTGATTCATGAAAACAAATCTTTATCCAACATCGAACGCATGCAGTATTTGTTCTCATGTTTATCTGGAGAAGCTTTAGGGTTAATTCGGACATTTCCAGTACAGGGAGCTCACTACGTTGAAGCATATCAAAGATTAATCGCGCGCTATCGTAACGCGCGTGAACTCGCCTTTACGTGTTGGCGGGAAATGCTAAATTTAAATTTTCCGCCCAACGATCCTTTTGAATTCCGTCGCGTGTTCGATATATTTAACGAGGATTTAACAATTTTAAAGGGATTGGATCTCCCAACGGACAATTGGGACTTCGTGCTTTGTTATTTAATTCTATCGAAATTAGATTCACCTACAAGATGCGCATTCGAACAACTGCAATCTCCTACCGAGCTGCCTTCATATTTGAAACTCAAAGAGTTTCTTTACAACAAATGCGAAGCTCTTGTACGAGACTTACATTTTTCGACTCGCGATAGCAGTACTATTGACAAACCTCTTGCACGGAACTTTAATCAGGCTGCCAATAAACGCACTTCAGCGCTTCTTTGCGATCTTAAGAAAGGACAGTCTGAAACAAATAGGTCCTCGACCTCCACCACTTACCTGAAGTGCTCCTGTTGCGGGGAAGACCACTCCATTTCCAAGTGCAAGGTATTTGCACTCAAGTCAGTTCAGGATCGCCTACAGTTTGCTCAATCACACCATTGGTGTTTCAATTGTCTTCATTCTTCTCATTATCTCAAAGATTGTAAATCTTTGTTTACATGTCAAAAATGTCAGCAAAAACACCATACTTTGCTCCATCGAGACGAAAATGCTTCTTTGGAAGATCAGCATCAACACCCCACGACGTCTACGGACCCGGAGACTTCTTCTTCCGACTCTAAAATTCAGGTCCTCACCAATTTTGGAGACAAGTCCATAGTACTATTGTCAACAGCCAATGTTGGCATTCGCGATTCATCCGGCCGTTTCCAAACCTTTCGCGCATTGATCGATTCGGGCAGTCAAGCTCACTTCATCACCGATCGCGCTGCGGAGCTCGTAGGCATCCCTCGTCAAGCCAGTTCTCAGAGAGTTAGCGGCTTAGGCCAATCTTCCGCAACCACGTCGGGAGTCATTCAATTAGAGATCGGTGTTAAGGGGCGGGTTCTCTTCAACATCAAGGCACTTACGCTGCCTAGTATCTGCGGCAACATGCCAACTGTTCGTCTAGATAAGTCATCGTGGCATCAGTTGAGAAACTTGCCTCTTGCCGATCCTGACTGTCACAAACCGGGACCGATTGATCTTCTTCTGGGTGCTGAGGTTTTCTCTTCTCTTCTGAGACCTGGTAATGTGAATGGTGGTCCACGTCAGCCATCAGCTTTCAATTCTGCATTTGGTTGGCTTCTTCTAGGTTCAGTTGGTTCGGACACTGTTCACGAAACGAAATCTTTCATCGTTACTAACGAGGACCGGCTTCACGAAGAGGTCCAGCGACTGTGGGAGTTAGACACCATTCCCCAGTCTTCACACCTTACTCCTGAGGAACAACTTTGTGAACAAATGTACTGCACTGACCACTCACGGGACGGATCTTCGGGAAGATACATCGTATCCTTGCCTTTCCGAGAAAGGGGAAGGGATATCTCTTTCCCAGGGTCGCGTGAGATCGCTTTACGCAGATTCCATTCACTCGAGCGCAAACTCATAGCAAATCCAACCTTACGTGAACAATATTCTGCTTTCATGACTGATTATTTACACAGTGGTCACATGACTCGTGTTCCTGGAAAAGATTTGCACAAGGGAAAGTATCACATACCTCATCATTGCATTCTTCGTCCAGGCAGCGCTAGCACTAAGTTAAGAGTGGTTTTCGACGCCTCAGCGACAGATGTGAACGGATCCTCGTTAAATGATACCTTGCTTATCGGTCCAAAGCTTCAAAAGAACCTGCTGGAGCTTTTGCTGAAATTCCGTATACCATCGGTAGTGTTTACTGCTGATGTACGACAAATGTATCGCCAAATATTGGTTCAAGAACCAGATCGCGCTTTCCAAAGAATATTTTGGCGTTTTCATTCGTCGGAACCCATCCAAGAGTACCAACTAAACACTGTAACCTATGGTGTCTCCTCTGCCCCATTTTTGGCTTGTCGTACTGTCAAACAGTTGACCAAAGATGAAGGTTATGATTTACCGCTAGCGCGTCGTGTGCTAACTTCGGATATTTACATAGATGACATCGTCACCGGTTGTAACAGCTTAGAACAAGCTCAACAAACGAAAACCGAAGTTATCGAGCTGTTCAAACGAGGTCAATTCGAATTGCGGAAGTGGGCTAGTAACAAACCAGAATTACTCGCCGATCTGCCTCCGGAATACTGCCTCAATGACTTGGTGTCCATGGATGTTGATAACTCTCACATTCTCAAGGTATTGGGATTAAAGTGGGAGCCACGACATGATACATTTTCATTCGAAGTCCTGTGCCTCGATCGCGAGTGCACTAAACGCACTATCCTCAGTGAAGTAGCTCGGGTTTTTGACCCTCTCGGATTTCTATGCCCTTTGACGTTTTTCGCCAAATCCCTAGTACAAAAGTTGTGGGTTCTAAAGGTTGGGTGGGATGACACCCCCCCTGTTGACATTGTTCGTCAATGGGATCGTTATACTAAACAATTACCGCTCTTGAAGTCGTTCAAAATCCCTCGATGGGTGTCATTCCCTCACATGGAGTCGTGTCAACTTCATGGCTTCTCAGATAGTTCGGAACTTGGATATGGCGCGGTAGTTTACTTGCGAATCACGGATGTTAACGATAGAGTCCAAATATATTTGGTTTGCGCCAAATCTCGAGTCGCCCCCACAAAAAAGATTTCGCTGCCTCGCCTTGAACTGTGTGCGGCAGTTCTTCTAGCAGATCTATTAAAATTCGTCAAAGATTTATACGTACCATTGCTTCCGATCTCCAATACCTTTGCGTGGTCGGATTCAACCATCGTGCTCGCTTGGTTACGTTCTCCTTCGTGTCGCTGGAAGACTTTCGTGGCTAACCGTGTCAGTCACATTCAAGATACCCTCGAAGGGACTTCTTGGCATCACGTGTCATCTGGAGATAATCCAGCGGATGTCGCTTCTCGTGGTCAATCTCCAGCCGATCTGATCGATAACACGTTATGGTGGGCGGGGCTTCGTGGCTGATCCAGTCATCCGATTCTTGGCCGTCTTTCGATGGCAATTTCGACGAAATTGAACTTCACTCTGAGGAACGAGTTCGATCGTTATTTGTCCAACAGGACGAAAATCTGGTGGACCTATTACTAGTTAAATTTTCTTCGATTCGGAAGATCCAACGCATTCTAGTTTAGAAGTACAAAATTGCCAATCACATATGGCGTGCCCCAAGGCAGTGTGTTGGGCCCACTTCTGTTTCTAATATACATTAACTCGTTATGCAATTTGGATACTGGTGGTACTATAATATCTTTTGCCGATGATACGGTTATCATATTTGCAGATGAAAATTTGAATTCAGCATTTGAAAAAGCAAATCATGGTATAAATGAAATAAAACACTGGTTAGATTCCAACCTCCTCACTCTAAATATTGAGAAAACTAAATACTTACTTTTTTCCATACGCAAACATAATCCCCCTCAAAACTATCATAAACTTACCATACATTCATGTTCACAGAACTTCAACATGGCTACATCACCTCACAAAAATTGTTCATGCGATAACCTTATAATATCAAACGAAATTAAGTACTTGGGGGTCATTATAGACAATCAACTGCGATGGGAGGCCCATATAAATTCTACAACAAAAAGGCTTCGCAAATTATGCTACATTTTCTACTCTCTCAGATCTATCCTTAACCTACAAACACTAAGATGTGTATACTTTGCACTTTTTCAATCAATTACTACATATGGTATAGTAGGATGGGGAGGTTGTGCAAAAACGATTCTTCATCCCATGGTTTTAATTCAAAAACTGTTACTAAGGATAATATTCAAATGTAAGCCAACAAACCCATCAGAACCACTTTTTAGAAAACTCAGAATATTAGATATTCGACAATTATATGTTAAGACCATTCTCATATACATACGGAAAAATGACTTGGTGAATAAAACACAACAAAAAATTAACACCCGTTACTCGTCACACCTAAAATGTAAAATTCCCCAAACGAAAACAGCTTTCGCCCAGCGGCAGTTTTCTTATATTGCTCCCAAAATATTCAACTCGCTGAGTATTGATATCAGAAAATCAAAAACTCACAATTTGTATGTCATAAGTGTTCAAAATTGGTTATTTATAAAGGGAAGGAACTTTTTCAAGGAATGCCTGCCATCATTAAATTAAGCTCATTTTCTTTATTAGTCATTTTTGTTTTTCATTCAATTCTGTAAAGAAAAAAGTTTAATAATTAATTAATTAATCTTTATTTTCATTATTTCAACAAGTTCATTTTCATAATTTCTACTTTATTTTCATTATTTTAACAAGTAAAGTAACCTATTTATTTGCTGATTGTGTTCATTTTATCTCATTAATATCAACAGTTTAAAATACGGTTGATGTACACTTGAGCAATCTACTGAACTGGGAACCAGTAAAAATGTTACCTATTATACACATACATTGCATGTAAGAAAAAAATACTTAGATTAACAAGTTATCAAATATTACATTTATATAATTATATAAACCTATGTATATAAATTTCGACTACCATAATACGGACATGTGTCTAGTGTGGTAGTCGAAAAGCATGTAAAAACTGTACACATTAATATTTCATGAATAAAGAAAAAAAAAAAAAAAAAAAAAAAAAATTCTCGGTTACTGTCTTAGAATCATCTACAACCTACAGAATAAAGAATCTCGTCGTTTGTATCTTCCATTAAACCGTGCCGAAATTCACACTTCACTTTTGACAGTAGTTAAACGCACTCAACATGTACATTTTAATGATGATATCACGCGCTTGAAAGAGGGCAACCTTATGTCGAAACAAATGCGGAAGCTTAATCCCTTCATTGACGACCACGGTGTGCTCAGGGTGGGTGGCAGGTTATCACGATCTGGGCTCGAATTCGAGCATAAACATCCTGCCCTACTTCCTCGCGAATCTAAGCTTACTTCTCTTGTGATAGACGCTGTACATCGAGAACATTGTCACCCAGGCATTAACACAATGCAATATTTCTTGACACAGCAGTTCTGGATTCTGTCCCCCAAGCGCGCCATCCGACATTGTCTGTCAAGGTGTATACAATGTTATCGCATAAATCCAGCACCTCTAGAACCTTTCACGAGTGACCTACCCGCCGCTCGCGTTAATCAGGTTAAACCATTCTCGATTGTGGGCATTGATTACGGTGGTCCGTTTCGTATAAAGGCCGGCAACCATCGCGGCGCTAAGATAAACAAGGCTTATCTTTGCTTATTCGTCTGTTTTACCACCAAGGCTCTACATCTTGAAGTCGCTTCTGACCTGTCTTCCGAAGCTTTTATTGCAGCGCTACGTCGATTTGTAGGTCGACGAGGTCGTGTAAACGTCATACACTCAGATTGCGGCACGAATTTCGTTGGAGCTAAGACTCAGCTCAATTCCTTTATGCAGACTGCTTCACAGTCAGAACAAATTGAGTTCCGTTTCAATCCACCATCGAGTCCCCATTTCGGTGGCGTATGGGAGATTCAGGTTAAATCGGTTAAAACTCATCTCTATCGCTTAATCGGTAACCAAACGTTAACTTTCGAGGAGCTGACGACACTATTCGTGCAGATTGAGGCCATGCTAAACTCTCGGCCTCTCTACCCGTTGAGTTCTGACCCAAACGATTTGCGCGTGTTGACTCCAGGTCATTTTTTGACTTTGGAACCCTTGACTTCCGTGCCGGACGAGGATTATACTAATCTAAAAATCAACCGTCTGAGTCGCTGGCAACTCATTCAACGTTTCCAACGGGATTTTTGGAAACGTTGGAAGTTTGAATATCTCCAATCGCTAACTCAGCGCGCCAAGTGGACCAAAAATTGCAACTCACTCTCTGTGAATGATGTAGTGATAATCCGAATAGAAAATACTGTCCCTTTGCACTGGCCTCTCGCGCGAGTCGACAAATTGCACCCAGGTCCCGACGGCGTTGTGCGTATCGCTACGGTTCGTACATCGAATGGTTCTCTTCTCACGAGACCATTAACCAAATTATGTCCATTGCCTAGTCAATGTAACTAATCATCTTCGCTTCCGCGGCGCATTCTCTCTTATCGATTTTCGTTAGTCTTATTTTCATTATTTTCTTTTCTTATCATTTTCATTATTATTATATATATATATTTTTTTTTTCTTCTTTTTCTTCTCTCTTTTCACTGTTCTTCATTCACGCAACGTTCCACAGCATTGCCCGTTTTGGTTTCTAAATTTTCTTTAAAATACACGTTGTTGTATTTTGGTGGGCGGAATGTTCCGTAACGCCGATTGCTTTGACAGGCTGTGTAATAACCAATCGTATCGTCAGAATTTAGACTGTATAGTTTAAGTTCGCACAAGTCAGCTAAAACGACGGAGAGCCGGGAGCCGAGCCAGTTGAAAAAAGACCGTTCGTCCCGTCAAATCTCGATCGCCGGTTGTCTAATCGGAATAATCCTAAGACGTATTTTTATCGCAATTTACTTTAAAACAACAAGTGCTAAAGAACCACAATTCCGTTCCAGTGCTGACAGATGAGGCTGATGCAGATTTCACCATCATTTCACCGGTAAGTTGCTTGTGAAGTAACGTTACGCATTGTGTTTCCGCATTCGCCTGTCAAAAACCATATAATTAATTTATTTGTTATCTGTGTGGAATAGCCCTTGAGTCGGCTATTCCAACCCCTGTTCGTTCTTCGAACAATACCCACAAAGTGTTTGCTACAAGTGAAAAATTAATCTTACCTTCATGGGTGTCACTAGTGGTACATAATTACTCTGAAAATTATACAATAGCTGCTAATACAGTTGTCACCGGAATGTGTTACTCCCTTGCAAACGCTAGCCGATGTGACGTCACAAACGCCCTCCGTAAGAACATCATCGAAAGTATCGTTTGGGCGGCAAATAAAAAATGGCACATTTCAGAAAATTTATTCGTCATCATAAAAATGGGACCCTCACTAATCTACACCTATACTATCGGGACTCTCATACATATATAACTCTATACCTATACTTTTGGGACTCTCATTTATATATAAAGTACTCTATACGTGTACTATATATACTACTCTATTACCTATACTATTGGGACTCTCATATACATAATACTCTATACCTGTACTTTTGGGACTCTCATATATATATATATACTAATCCACACCTAGACTGTTAGGAATCTCATATATATATATATACTACTCTATACCTATACAATCGGGACTCTCATATATATATATATACTACTGTTTACCTGTACTCTTGGAACTCTCATAATATTTAGTGTATCTTAAGGCGATAAAATACACAAATAACGGTGGTTTTCTCGAAGATCGAAACATTATGATTAACGATAATATGTATAAATAGTTTCAGAGCTATCCCTACGGATATAAGTTATTTATATTTAAGATGAAAGATTTTTTGTAAAAAGGCTCTAAAATTTTATAAAATATGTATTTTTGCTTCTTAGCTTATGTCGTGATTCCCACTTTATTTTAGACATTTAATTTGGGGTATTGGATTGTCTCAAATTTATGAATATATAAATATGATATTAGACAATTATCAGTAAAGTTGTTAACTGCTTGATGAGCGCCTTATTAGTTGTTGTTCACAAACCGAAGAAAGCTGAGGTTAAACAGTTCACCCAAAACAAAGATAAAGAAGATGTTTGGCTTAAAATATCAACGGCCAATCAAGGTATAAAAAATATAAATAAAGCATATTCAAAATATGATAAAATAAAATATTTGCTTTATAGTGATTTTTTGGGGTATTATGCCGTGTTGCGCTACCTCCTTCTGTAGCTTCGTTTTGGACAGCATTAAGTCACAAAACGTAGCAAACCACTTGGGATGACTTATAGCAGGGTTGTTGGTTATCCAGTAAATGGTTCCTGGGGCGACGGTACCCATACCCGCCTCCTTTTTTGCTATACTTATAAGTGAAAATGAAGGTCATCGACTTAGGACGGGTTGTTTCGGAGAATTTGAACAATTCATCAAATTTCAACGCTCATTTTCGGGATCTGTGAAAATCCTATTCAAGTTCTGTTATTATATCATTATGGGCTGGTTGCTTGACAGAACTGAAATAAAAACAGAACTTCAAAAAAACTTTCACAGAACTTGAAAATGAACGTTGAAATTTGATGAATTGTTCAAATTCTCCGAAACAACCCGTCCTTAGTGTTCAGAAAGGGATTATACTGGAATTATGTATTATTATTGTTTTATTTAGTAAAAAACATAATATCATTAGATCAAAGGTTTCCTAGAATATATCATTGTAAAAACAAACTACGTTTTGGGGATATAATTCTATTATAAATAGATTACACACCACTGGTAACTCGTTTGCAATGTTAGCTGATGGTTTTAATATACATTCTAGAGAAATATAAATCTGCATTGATCCTTTTATCTTTATTTCTACTGGGTTTTTACAGATGTTCTCACTTACGTGAGAACTATCCAGTTACAAAAACTCAGTTAAGTTACAGACAAAAATCTACAAATTACATACATACAGGTAAAAATGCAATTAAATACAGGTTACATACAGTTAAAAAACCAAACAAATAATAATATAAATTATACATAAGTTCAGTAAAATGACAAATAATACTCAAGAGAGACAAGAGACACGAGAGTTACAGTGAAGCATAATATAATTATCTCGTATTATTTAGCAGCAGCAGAATATTATTTAAGTGAGAACATCTGTAAAAACCAAACAAATAATAATATAAATTATACATAAGTTCAGTAAAATGACAAATAATACTCAAGAGAGACAAGAGACACGAGAGTTACAGTGATGCATAATATAATTATCTCGTATTATTTAGCAGCAGCAGAATATTATTTAAGTGAGAACATCTGTAAAAACCAAACAAATAATAATATAAATTATACATAAGTTCAGTAAAATGACAAATAATACTCAAGAGAGACAAGAGACACGAGAGTTACAGTGATGCATAATATAATTATCTCGTATTATTTAGCAGCAGCAGAATATTATTTAAGTGAGAACATCTGTAAAAACCAAACAAATAATAATATAAATTATACATAAGTTCAGTAAAATGACAAATAATACTCAAGAGAGACAAGAGACACGAGAGTTACAGTGATGCATAATTTGACGGCCGGCATAGTCCAGTGGTAACGCATTGGACTGCCATTCCGAAGGTCGCGGGTTCGAACCCGGCGTGCGCAAATAAATTTTATTTGATTGATTTGTGTTATTTCACAATTAATTAATTAAAATAATATATAGTATATTTGCGGCACGTTCCAGAGTGGAAGATACTACCAGTATCGCCCTGGTGTAAGACCACCATTCAGAATTGAAAAGTTGCTCCAAATGGCTTTAGCCGTGTTTAGTGACTAGATCTGAATAGCCAGGTACTTCCCCACCTTCCTCTTTCCCTTCCCCACTTACCTTCAGCCTCACAACATCCCCCAATTGGGGATGCCATAGTCTCACTGGCTCTAGACGGGAGCAGTTGGGACTCTTGTGAGGTATTCACTATAAAAAAAAAAAAAAAAAAAAAAATAATTATCTCGTATTATTTAGCAGCAGCAGAATATTATTTAAGTGAGAACATCTGTAAAAACCAAACAAATAATAATATAAATTATACATAAGTTCAGTAAAATGACAAATAATACTCAAGAGAGACAAGAGACACGAGAGTTACAGTGATGCATAATATAATTATCTCGTATTATTTAGCAGCAGCAGAATATTATTTAAGTGAGAACATCTGTAAAAACCAAACAAATAATAATATAAATTATACATAAGTTCAGTAAAATGACAAATAATACTCAAGAGAGACAAGAGACACGAGAGTTACAGTGATGCATAATATAATTATCTCGTATTATTTAGCAGCAGCAGAATATTATTTAAGTGAGAACATCTGTAAAAACCAAACAAATAATAATATAAATTATACATAAGTTCAGTAAAATGACAAATAATACTCAAGAGAGACAAGAGACACGAGAGTTACAGTGATGCATAATATAATTATCTCGTATTATTTAGCAGCAGCAGAATATTATTTAAGTGAGAACATCTGTAAAAACCAAACAAATAATAATATAAATTATACATAAGTTCAGTAAAATGACAAATAATACTCAAGAGAGACAAGAGACACGAGAGTTACAGTGATGCATAATATAATTATCTCGTATTATTTAGCAGCAGCAGAATATTATTTAAGTGAGAACATCTGTAAAAACCAAACAAATAATAATATAAATTATACATAAGTTCAGTAAAATGACAAATAATACTCAAGAGAGACAAGAGACACGAGAGTTACAGTGATTCATAATATAATTATCTCGTATTATTTAGCAGCAGCAGAATATTATTTAAGTGAGAACATCTGTAAAAACCAAACAAATAATAATATAAATTATACATAAGTTCAGTAAAATGACAAATAATACTCAAGAGAGACAAGAGACACGAGAGTTACAGTGATGCATAATATAATTATCTCGTATTATTTAGCAGCAGCAGAATATTATTTAAGTGAGAACATCTGTAAAAACCAAACAAATAATAATATAAATTATACATAAGTTCAGTAAAATGACAAATAATACTCAAGAGAGACAAGAGACACGAGAGTTACAGTGATGCATAATATAATTATCTCGTATTATTTAGCAGCAGCAGAATATTATTTAAGTGAGAACATCTGTAAAAACCAAACAAATAATAATATAAATTATACATAAGTTCAGTAAAATGACAAATAATACTCAAGAGAGACAAGAGACACGAGAGTTACAGTGATGCATAATATAATTATCTCTTATTATTTAGCAGCAGCAGAATATTATTTAAGTGAGAACATCTGTAAAAACCAAACAAATAATAATATAAATTATACATAAGTTCAGTAAAATGACAAATAATACTCAAGAGAGACAAGAGACACGAGAGTTACAGTGATGCATAATATAATTATCTCGTATTATTTAGCAGCAGCAGAATATTATTTAAGTGAGAACATCTGTAAAAACCAAACAAATAATAATATAAATTATACATAAGTTCAGTAAAATGACAAATAATACTCAAAAGAGACAAGAGACACGAGAGTTACAGTGATGCATAATATAATTATCTCGTATTATTTAGCAGCAGCAGAATATTATTTAAGTGAGAACATCTGTAAAAACCAAACAAATAATAATATAAATTATACATAAGTTCAGTAAAATGACAAATAATACTCAAGAGAGACAAGAGACACGAGAGTTACAGTGATGCATAATATAATTATCTCGTATTATTTAGCAGCAGCAGAATATTATTTAAGTGAGAACATCTGTAAAAACCAAACAAATAATAATATAAATTATACATAAGTTCAGTAAAATGACAAATAATACTCAAGAGAGACAAGAGACACGAGAGTTACAGTGATTCATAATATAATTATCTCGTATTATTTAGCAGCAGCAGAATATTATTTAAGTGAGAACATCTGTAAAAACCAAACAAATAATAATATAAATTATACATAAGTTCAGTAAAATGACAAATAATACTCAAGAGAGACAAGAGACACGAGAGTTACAGTGATGCATAATATAATTATCTCGTATTATTTAGCAGCAGCAGAATATTATTTAAGTGAGAACATCTGTAAAAACCAAACAAATAATAATATAAATTATACATAAGTTCAGTAAAATGACAAATAATACTCAAGAGAGACAAGAGACACGAGAGTTACAGTGATGCATAATATAATTATCTCGTATTATTTAGCAGCAGCAGAATATTATTTAAGTGAGAACATCTGTAAAAACCAAACAAATAATAATATAAATTATACATAAGTTCAGTAAAATGACAAATAATACTCAAGAGAGACAAGAGACACGAGAGTTACAGTGATGCATAATATAATTATCTCGTATTATTTAGCAGCAGCAGAATATTATTTAAGTGAGAACATCTGTAAAAACCAAACAAATAATAATATAAATTATACATAAGTTCAGTAAAATGACAAATAATACTCAAGAGAGACAAGAGACACGAGAGTTACAGTGATGCATAATATAATTATCTCGTATTATTTAGCAGCAGCAGAATATTATTTAAGTGAGAACATCTGTAAAAACCGAACAAATAATAATATAAATTATACATAAGTTCAGTAAAATGACAAATAATACTCAAGAGAGACAAGAGACACGAGAGTTACAGTGATGCATAATTTAATTATCTCGTATTATTTAGCAGCAGCAGAATATTATTTAAGTGAGAACATCTGTAAAAACCAAACAAATAATAATATAAATTATACATAAGTTCAGTAAAATGACAAATAATACTCAAAAGAGACAAGAGACACGAGAGTTACAGTGATGCATAATATAATTATCTCGTATTATTTAGCAGCAGCAGAATATTATTTAAGTGAGAACATCTGTAAAAACCAAACAAATAATAATATAAATTATACATAAGTTCAGTAAAATAACAAATAATACTCAAGAGAGACAAGAGACACGAGAGTTACAGTGATGCATAATATAATTATCTCGTATTATTTAGCAGCAGCAGAATATTATTTAAGTGAGAACATCTGTAAAAACCAAACAAATAATAATATAAATTATACATAAGTTCAGTAAAATGACAAATAATACTCAAGAGAGACAAGAGACACGAGAGTTACAGTGATTCATAATATAATTATCTCGTATTATTTAGCAGCAGCAGAATATTATTTAAGTGAGAACATCTGTAAAAACCAAACAAATAATAATATAAATTATACATAAGTTCAGTAAAATAACAAATAATACTCAAGAGAGACAAGAGACACGAGAGTTACAGTGATGCATAATATAATTATCTCGTATTATTTAGCAGCAGCAGAATATTATTTAAGTGAGAACATCTGTAAAAACCAAACAAATAATAATATAAATTATACATAAGTTCAGTAAAATGACAAATAATACTCAAGAGAGACAAGAGACACGAGAGTTACAGTGATGCATAATATAATTATCTCGTATTATTTAGCAGCAGCAGAATATTATTTAAGTGAGAACATCTGTAAAAACCAAACAAATAATAATATAAATTATACATAAGTTCAGTAAAATGACAAATAATACTCAAGAGAGACAAGAGACACGAGAGTTACAGTGATGCATAATATAATTATCTCGTATTATTTAGCAGCAGCAGAATATTATTTAAGTGAGAACATCTGTAAAAACCAAACAAATAATAATATAAATTATACATAAGTTCAGTAAAATGACAAATAATACTCAAGAGAGACAAGAGACACGAGAGTTACAGTGATGCATAATATAATTATCTCGTATTATTTAGCAGCAGCAGAATATTATTTAAGTGAGAACATCTGTAAAAACCAAACAAATAATAATATAAATTATACATAAGTTCAGTAAAATGACAAATAATACTCAAGAGAGACAAGAGACACGAGAGTTACAGTGATGCATAATATAATTATCTCGTATTATTTAGCAGCAGCAGAATATTATTTAAGTGAGAACATCTGTAAAAACCAAACAAATAATAATATAAATTATACATAAGTTCAGTAAAATGACAAATAATACTCAAGAGAGACAAGAGACACGAGAGTTACAGTGATGCATAATATAATTATCTCGTATTATTTAGCAGCAGCAGAATATTATTTAAGTGAGAACATCTGTAAAAACCAAACAAATAATAATATAAATTATACATAAGTTCAGTAAAATGACAAATAATACTCAAGAGAGACAAGAGACACGAGAGTTACAGTGATGCATAATATAATTATCTCGTATTATTTAGCAGCAGCAGAATATTATTTTTGAATCTGTATAGATTATCGACGAAAATATCTACTTCAGCACTAACTAACTAACTAACTAACTAACTAACCATCACGCCGTTTCCCCGCAGGGGTAGGCAGAGAGTTCGGACCGCCAAACAACTCGGTCTTGGCACACACTTCTTGCCTCATTCACATTCATACATCGTCTCATACATACTCTTCTATTATTCTGACTCTTGACATGACCTGACTCGATTATCTGATTCACTTGGTCGTGCCATGTCTTCCTCGGGCGTCCCCGACTTCTGCTACCATTCACATTTGCATCATATATCTTCCTTACACTTCTATCTTCGCTCATTCGTTCTACATGCCCAAACCATCTAAGCGTCCCTTTCTTAATCTTACTCATTACGCCTACATCAGCCTTGCACTCTTTGCGGATCTCCATATTCCTCACACGATCAAACATGGTTTTACCACACATACGCCTCAGGGATCTCATTTCAACAGCATTCAATCTACTTTCATCCTTTCTTTGCCAGTTCCATGCCTCACTTCCATACATCAAGGTAGGTACCAGCACTCCGTTGTGGACTGATAACTTCGCTTCAGCACACTCAATCTTATTATGCAGTCGACACATTTGGGTCAGAGGGCATTGTTAATCTTATAATATTTTACTTTAATTGCATATTCTACTATGACCGTCAATAACATTCATGTGTATAAATGACATTTTTTTTATTAATTGCCGGAAACCCGGTCGTTTATTGCAATAACAGATGAATATAACAAATATGAAAGTAACCCGCCTCACTAGAAGATTTCTGTTCTAATTGAGCCGTTAATTAAAAAAACAATAATAATTATATCACAAACGATTTTTAAAATGCATCCTCCAGTTATTGAGTTATTTTAATGCGTGATGGTTAGAGATATACATTTTTTTCATTTTAATATTTATAAATTTTTAATTTTCGGGTAAATTACGCGAATTTTCACGCGATTTTCTTGTTGTCTAATATGAAAAAGTAATATTACTACTTTAAATCTTGGATTATAATATGTCATTGATAGAGATTTTTTTATTTATTATTTTAATATAGATCATATGGGTTACATTAACACATACATATTTTGCAAAATATAATATTTAGGTTCATAATTGGTCATGTATACCTTATCAGAAAAGAGGAGCTCTTGTGCCTGATAAGGGAGCCACATAGAGATAAACCATTGAAAGTCATAACATTAGTAATTATGTATTTTTGTTTGTTGTTGCAGTGCAAGCAGTATCCATTGGTCGCCTGCCGAGATATCTGGAAGACGAAGGAAGGTGAGAATAAGGGTTTGCAAATCCCGCGGGATTGCGGGAATTTTATTTAAAAGTATTAAATTTAAATAATGACTATTTTTCAGAAACATTTTTTTATTTGGTATGATTATTTTTGATCTTGTTTAATAAAAAAAAACATTGAAAATGAAACATAGTAAGTCATTTATGATGGAGACACATTACGCTATTCGCATCAAAGCGTTTTATATAACACCATATCGCTCGCTATACAATCCCATACAGACCTGTCACACCTGACAGATGATGTGTTATTAGTATGGGCTTGACGGTGATGATAGATAGCCAGGCGATATTTGAAGATGATGCGACCCCCTCTCTTTATACGGCAGAAGAGGGGGTCAGATCAATTTAAGGAGCGCCGTAATCACGCGGATGTCACCTGTCAATGTGAAAAATCCCATACAAAGAAATGATATTCCTCGGCAGTTCCCCGATTGATCTCCCTCTCCCGAGGAAGATTAAAGCGTAGTATGTCTCAACACAAAATCTGCACAGGCCATTCCCAAATAAGGGTTGATGCATAAAGCGTAATATGTCTAAATTTATTTTTCAGTCTCAATAAAACAATCTTACACCAATATATTACAGAGATTACAGAAGACTTTTCACATTAATCATCTTTTGTACTAATAATATTATGAAAAGACGTTGAAAACATTAAGTAATAAGTATTTTAAGAAGACTGATAAAAAATATGAACGTTAAAACTTCATAAATACTGATTTCTGGGAATTCTGGCGCTGGCTATCACAAGCGATAACAATAACTCGGAAGCGCGTGCAAATCAAAACGGCATGTTTTTGGTGTAAACTTAGTATTTTTTGCTAAATGAAAAAACACAATAAGTTAAACACCACCTCAATTTTTGAATAAACAAAGATCGCCAACCGGTTTTCAATTATCCCAAGCTTCGTCAGGGCTTATTGTTAGCAAGTCAGTTGTCAGGGCATAGTGGTGTATTACAAATTGTGTTTTTTAAAAATTTAATATATAATATAACACCACAAAGTATTTGCTTCCTTTGAAAAAAATTGTATATTTTGTTAATCCCGCAATCCTTCAAATTCTGCAAATCCGCAGGATCAAATATTGCTGAAATTCCGCGGGATTTCGGGATACAGTATTGCGGGAGTGCAAACCCAAGTTACATAATATTTATTTTATTTATCTGTTCCCATTTGATATCCGATTTTTCAGTTTCAGATTAGTAAACTTCATCGACGGTGATTTCCACCCTGACAATCCACTGCCCGCATTGACTAGAGAACGGCGTCAGTCTGGCCGGGGTAGTTGCAGGTTACAAAAACTGAACTATTTAACTACCCACGACGAAAGGTCCTCGTTGAATGGCGATTCTAAATCCGTTTCATCGTTTGAACAATATGTTGAGCTTGTCAGCTTATTACAATTTGATATAAAGCTGAAACGCACCTAGAATGTTCATTTGATTTAAATGCTAAACTGATACTGAAATCGAATTGAGTAAAAACGCCAGCCGCAGTGTGTGTTTTGTTCGTGGTTTGGTGTTTTCAGCTATTACAAAACCGGTGCGTTTAATCGCAGTGTGTGCGACTAACGTGCACCAATAGGGACCTTTCAAATGTAAAATTAGAAAAATGTCGCTGATTGTCCATTTGATGATGTTAATTTGAATTTTTGGACATAACTGGACCTTAATTTCTCCGCAGGGTCAGTTATTTATCCAGAAAATTATATGTAGGTGTACATATTTTCTTACATAGTATTTCTTTCATTTGTGACTTTTACTATATTCTTTCAAATTCTGCATTTTAATTTCGGTTTGATTTTCCAGATCTGGGACGTGGCAATGTCGTGACAAGTCTTGTATAGAATGGGACGCCGTATGCGATGGGGCTGTCGACTGTACGGATAAATCAGACGAAACTCAGGCCATTTGCGGGAAACGCTTGTGAGAACTAAATTGATGAAATGATAATAATTAATGACACCTTTGTTGGTTTATTATGTTGTTCACACAGTATTCTACTATCGTTTTCATGTTAAGGTACCCTCCACATGCCTAATGGAGAATTCATTCCGTGATTCATACGCGTCAGATGCCTCTTGAACGGACTATTTTGACTGTAGCCTTACATTTAATATTGAATGTTTAGGAAGTGTCCTTCACACCTCTACCGATGTGCGTACGGAGCGTGTGTAGACGCAAGTGCCAAGTGTAATAACGTCAAGGACTGTGCCGACGAATCTGACGAACTCAACAAGGACTGCAGGAGGAACACAACAGTCACTGTGGTCAACACTTGCGGGTATGTTCAAATGATTAGTATCATATTTTCAGAAAAAACCTTTTGCAACCCAGAGATAGGATGGGCAAACCATAGCGTCAAAATAGTTATACCATCAAACTATACAATACACTACCAGCCACGATTAGACAAACAGAGTCAATGACCAAATTCAAACATGAAATAAAGAAATGGATAACAAGTATTGGGCGTCCTAATATCACAAACATCTGTAAACTAAATTACACGTAAACAATAACAACAATCACATACAAAATAAAATAATAGAATCAATAATTTTATAAAAGCCCCTTGCAAGTATTTACTTCAACAAGATGCATTTATTTTTCATATAAATTTACTGTACCTACACTTTCTATTGTCTCCATGGTTTGAAGTGCATACGACTTTGCAATTTGTGTTTTGATTTAGTTATATATTTTTTTATTATTTTTTTATATCCTTTATTTTTTCCCAATTTATAGATATATTTTTTTATTGTGTTTATTTCTTGCTAGAGCAATCCCGATGAGTTACAGAACTCATTTTAGGACAGGAGGAACTTACAATTCATATTTAGGAGGTAGTAGGTACAATTTTACAACGGTATTTTGATATCAAATATAAGTTTCACATTCAATACAGCATAAAAATTAAAAATTAAAATAATGACGCGTTAAGTAGAGCAAACAACAATAAAAAACAAGTACAGAAAGAAAAAAAAACATGGATAAGATACAACAAGAAATGACAACACAGTTACAAATTTTCATTTTTAAATGTAGTTAAAAAATGTTCTTTTAAAGCATTGCTTTGCAATTTTTTATTATGGTGGATGTGTTTGTACATATCTGGAAGCGAATTATATAGTGTATAGGCAATATAGTTCAGTGATTTTAACCCATATTTTGTAGTGTGTGTTTGAGGAATGCGGATTTTATTGTTATTTCGAGTATTGTGGTTGTGTATGTCTTGATTGTAAAGTGGCTTGATGTTGGTGTGAGTTGATTTTTGGGTAATTTGTAGGATGGTGCTTGTGATTTCATATTTAGGAAGGATTGTAATTGGAAGGATATCAGAAACTGAATAGATGTCCCTAATATGAGTGTCCCATGGAAGTTTTTTTTTTTGTATTAGGCAATTCACCCTAAAGAGAGTGCTTTGTGCCGATTGGGTTAAGATATATGGTTAAACTGATGTGAATTATCTATAAGGGGACTGGAAATATCATATATTAAAGTCATTCAAATCTTTAAACTTATAAAGAATAGAATATACGCGAGAGTTGTTGAGAGACAGCAAATATGGAATACTAAGGGGAGACTGGTGGGTGATTTTAATAAGCAATCGATACATGCCTTTGAAAGAAGAATGGTTTTTACAATTGAAGAAGACATGGTCAAGAGTCTCATCCTCCACACCACACTGGCATAATGAACTTTCGAGCACCCGAATTTTAAAAAAATGAGTTGCAATAGAGCAGTGGCCAATTCTCATTCTCGAGATACAGGAAATAAATCTTTTGGACTTTTTTATTCCGTGGAACCAGGGTTTGCTTGGAATATGATTTTGTATTCCAGCATAGAAAGATCCAATTTGAGTTTTCGTGACTGTCCAATTTTCTTCCCAGGAACGAGACATGTTGGATTTAAGAATAGAGAAGACGTCAGAGACAGGAATTTTAAAATCTAAAGGAATAGAACCAGATACAGTTCCAAGTTTAGTTAGAGAATCAGCTTTCTCGTTACCCTCAATTCCTAGATGGCCAGGCACCCAAACCAGTATTGTCTCAAACATAGATTCGTTTAAAGAATCGAGGATGTTTTTAATAATACAAATAACATAGTCTTCTGGACATCGAACGATATTAGAGGAAATTTTTAATATTGCATTTAGAGAGTCAGTACACAGTAAGGCTCGACGAATATTGAGGAGTTGGATTTGAATTAAAGCTTGTTCAATTGCGAAGCATTCTGCAGTAAATATGGAAATTTCTTTAGGCAATTTATAAGACAGATTAACATTGAATTCAGGAATATATACCGATGCGCCACATTCTTTGTGGTCGGATTTGGAACCATCTGTGTATATGAGGGAAAATCCAGGAAACTTTGAAAATATAATGTTTTTAAAATGTTCTTCAACATTTTGAAAGTTATTAGCTGATGATAAAATGTTCGTCCGGAAGTCAGAAATTATTACGTTTGGGATAAAATTAATAGCATTAAACGGGGTACTGTAAATAGGAAGGATTGGATCATCTTGTAGATTTTGAAGGTAAGAAGACAGAGATCTAAATGATAGAAAACTTTTTAATAAGAGAGGGAATCGATCTCTATCTATTACCCTCCTTCTGTTATTCAAAATACTGAACAAACGATCGAGACTCTGTTCCAATGAGTGACGCGATAAAGATAACGCTTTGAAGATATATCTATCCGCGAGGTATTGTCTTCTCAAAAATAAGGGAGGATCTACACATTCTATCTGAAGAGCATTAATTGGAGAAGATTTCATTGCCCCAATAATCATTCTGAGCCCTTTTGATTGGATTCTTTCAAGTTTTTTATCCAGATATTTAGGAAGTGGGTCGAAAAGAAATGTGCCATAATCCAAGTGACTTCGAACGAGGGAATTATACATTAGTTTAAGAGTAGTAGGATGGGATCCCCACCACACTCTGGAAACAGCTCGCATCATATTAAGCCCCTTTTCACACTTAGCAGAAACGTTCTGAATATGCGGGAGCCAGGAAAGCTTATGGTCCAAAAGCAGGTCAAGAAATTTTATTTGCTTAACGATTTGAAGGGGGAAATTATCAAAAGAGACTGTAAAGTGAGGCAGTTTTCTTTTGCGAGTAAAAGCCACTACCTTGGTTTTAGAGGTATCTAAATTCATTCCATTTGTCAACATCCAAACTTTAATATTATGTAAGGCCAAATTTAATTCCTTCGCAGCATGCGATAAATTTTTGTGACATAAATATATGAGAAAATCGTCCGCAAAATAAAGTCGCTTAATAGACGAAGGGATTACAATGTCTAAATCACTCATATAAATATTAAATAATAATGGACTGATTACAGACCCCTGGGGTAGCCCGTTCCAAAGTTTGCGCTTCAATATGTGTGAGGAAGAGTGGATAATAATGGATCTGTCTGTTAGCAAGTTGATAATAAATTGAACTAATTTTATAGGGATTTTTATTTTAATTAATTTTTCCTTCAAAACATCAATTAATACATCGTCGTAAGCTGAAGAAAGATCTAGAAATGTGGCCAATGTACAAGAGTTAAAGGATTGAGAAATACGGATATCTGTTGTTAACAAACTTAAATTATCCATAGTAGATTTCTTTTTCCGAAAGCCGTATTGATTAGGAGGGATAATATTGTGATTTTCAACAAACCATTCTATCTGTTCTTTATCAAATGTTCCACTACTTTAATTAAACACGACGAAAGAGCAATAGGACGATAGGATGAGACTTCGGACGGATTTTTCCCTGGTTTTAAAACCGGGAGGATTTTTTGAACTTTCCAGACATCCGGAATAAATCCTGTTTCAAACATGTTATTAATTAAGGATAAGAAATATTCAACCGACATGTCGGAGAATGCTTTAAAGAAGCTATATAATATTCCATCAGGACCCGGAGAAGAGTCAGAAAGCGATTTAATTACTCGTTTTAGTTCACTAACTAAGAAAGGAGAGCCTAGCCAGTTAGACTGAGATGGATATGAAATAAAAGAGGGCATTTCTTCACATCTGGCAACTGAAGGAGGGGCAATCTTATCAGCAAAACCTATAATAATTTCCTCCGGAATATGTTTGGTACGCTCCGGAGCATATGAGGAACCGAATTTTTTTAAATTAGTCCAAACAGATGACTGGGGAGTTTCAGGAGACAAGTTTTCACAAAATTTTCGCCATCCAGACCGCTTTTTATTTTTCAAAATACGTTTAGTTTCTGATTGGACGCGTTTCACTGATAAGAAATTTTCAAAAGGCATGCATTTGCGGTAAATGGAAACTGCTTCTTTTCTAGAGTTAACTGCACGAGTGCATTCTTCGTCCCACCACTGAGTCGAATGTTTAGTTTTAATGTTAACTTTACGCCTTGGAATGGATTTTTCTGCTGCTTTTATAACTATACTAGGAAATAATTCACATTGTGTTCTGATGTTCTCAAGAGAAGATTTTACAGAGTGAACAAGAGAGTCTAATACAGAAGAAAAAAATCTCCAGTTCGCATCTTTCGTTTTAAATTTAAAATTATTGTTAATTGTAAAGGAATGCGAGGTGGTTAGATAGTGAAAGAGGATTAAAATAGGGAAATGATCACTGGAAAGGGGGTCTTTAAGTATGTTCCAAGAACATTTACGTATCACCGAAGATGAACAGAGAGATAAATCAACAACACTTTTCCTTTGTTGAGGGGGGGTGAATCGGGTTGGAGATCCGTCGTTTAAAATACATAAATTATGGGAATCAATAAAATCTAAAAGATTACGGCCAGAACGATTCGTTAATTCACTACCCCAAGAGGTAGAATGAGCGTTAAAGTCGCCCAGTAACATATACGGGGGACGGATCTGAGACATAAATGATGACCATTCGTTTTCATCAAAAATAGTGGAGGGAGGGACATATATTGATAGTATTGTAATATCACATACAACAGCTGCTACTATCTGAAAATTGTTAGAGAGAGTATGAAACATGATTGGTTTGAAAGGGATAGAGTCATGGATGATTAAGGCAGCGCCACCTTTACCATCCAGTCTATCATGTCTAAGACAATTATATCCAGAATTTTTAAATAGATACGAGGGTTTAAACCACGTTTCAGAAATAGCGGCAACTGAAATTTCATGTTCATCGAGTAATTTTACAAGTTCAAATTTATTACAGATTAGACTTCTGATATTCCACTGAAGAATTCTGTTCAGTTTCGGAGACATTAGGAAGACAGGATAGTAAAGATTTAATGCAATCGGCAGCGTTTGACGGTATATTATTGTTGTTTGAAAGAATAGAAATTAAGAGGGTAATTAAAGTCTGAATGAAAGCAGAATTTTCATTCACCACTTTCCCTAAATTAGGGGAAGATTGGGAACTATTATAAAACATCATACGTCAAACTGTCAACCGGTTCGCCTCCTGTCAAATCTATTGTTTATTAAGTTTAAAAACAACATATTAACTAACCAATACGCGAAAAAGTATAACCATTTTACAAATTGTGAGAGAATTATTCTGTGAAAGTATTATCTGCGTAAAACTTGGAAGTTTAGAAATGATTTCTGACAAAAGTGACATTGACAATAACAAAACACCTCAGTCTCTATAAGGACGTAAAAAATTAAACTAAATAACTTTAAAAAGTGCAGTGAGACATGTGCATGTCATAATCCCTAATAAAGTGTCATTTGCCCACCCAACAGAACTAATCTCAACTTGAGTAGCACCTTTCTAGTGAACATTTGTACATTAAATAATCATTTTCAAAACATACAGATAACCTCTCTTATCATCTCCTTGATTAAAAATTAACCCTGCGGGAATAAAAATATATATATATATATATAGTGCACATAATAAATACAATCCCAGTGAATAATTATCTACGTTTAATTTTCCCTAATAATCAAAATAATAGTAAAATAAAACTCGACACGATTGTGTTTTGATTACAAATCGAGGCGTGCTGTACTGTAGGTACGTCAATTATTCTGGAACAGATCGCCTGACAAAAACATTAGAACCAAAATTTATCACTCGTGTTACGAATTTTGCCTGCCAACAGGCGCAAGGACAACTTTACCACCTAACTAACTATATAACACAACATGAATAATTGCAATGCCTGTTCAGAACCCACTCTCTCCGACGAGTCCGTATTTACCTGCGCCGTGTGCAAGGGAATATTCCATTTGCACTGCAGCGGAGTGGCAGAGACCTCATACCGTCGACTCACTAAGGAGCGACGCGCCCAAATTAAATGTAAGAAATGCCTATCAGACACTCCGGCTTTCAATGTCACTGCCAGCGGTGCCTCAACTTTGGACAACGAACTACTATTAAAACAAAACGCAATACTCGACCAAAACACCCAAATTCTCGCCACAATCTCAGCAATGAGTAAACAATACGAGGATATTCTACTTCGAGTCCACGAACTCGAGAATATAAACAAAAAACTTGAAAAAAAAAACTGTGATCTTGAAGCGCGCTTAGAGCAAATAGAAGGACAATTTGAAAATTTAGACAGGGAAAACAGGTCGAAAAACGTAGAAATACGAGGAATCCCGGAAATAAGCGGAGAAGACTTAAAAAATGTTGTTTTCAATATCCAAAAAATTACAAATGCCGGAACAGAAGTGAAAAACGTGGAAGCAGCCTACCGTACTGGACAAAAAACCAACAAGAATTTACAACGGCCGATAATCCTCAGATTCAAAACAAACGATGACCGTGACATCTTCTTAAATAACATAAAAACATTTAACAAGCGATCTGCAAATCGGGAGGATAAACTAAACACAAATATCATAGGAATGGCAGGAAAGAGCTCCCAGATTTATATCAATGAACACTTGACATTTCGAGCTAAACATCATTGGTTTCTTGCACGTAAGGCTACACGAGACAATATTTTTAAGTTTGCCTGGACCAGAGGGGGACAAGTATATGTACGCAAAGACGTTGGGACGCCCGTCATACTTATCAATGAAAAAACCAAAAACCTTTTATCTCCCTCACCAAATAACTTATAATCAATTTTCATCCTTTGGTATACTTTTATTTTACTTGATTCTCCTGTATACTATTATATATTCATCTATATATTACTTGATACTCTCTGTTACCAAAAACATATTATTGGATTTTTCTAGCCCAAAGACATTTAACAAAAGCATGTACCCCATCATTGTTTTTAATCCATCAAATAACTTAATACAATCACCTCTTTCCAGTAATCTAGTTGTCTTAACATGTAAAAAATGTGTTATTGTAATTGCACCAAAACCATTACAACTTACTATGCTTTATACAATTATATACATTGCTTATTTTGTTATTGCTTTTAATAACTGGCGAACTAACTCAAAAGTTTTCATTCTTTTCATTGCCTTTCTAAACAATAATTACAGTTTTAACATGTCCAACTTTAAATCAATTATTGTATTGTACTATTTTATTATACCTTTTGCACTCAAGCATCACAAATATTTTACTGATGTCAAAATCAATTACCTTGTATTTTGTATTATATTTATTGCTTTGTTAAACAACATTTACTGTCGTAACATAACCAATTGTAAATCTCTTACTATGTTCTATAATTATAGTATCCCCTATGCCTTGAATTATCACACATGTTTAGCTACTGTCAAAATCAAGAAAGTTAAATTTAATGCAAAACAAAAAAACAAATAATGGAAGACATAACAGACTTACTAGATAACATAACACCGATTCCATGTACAACTACTAATGACACTGAAGTAGTACGTCAATTATTACTAGTGAACTCTACCCTTACGATATTCTCTATGAATATAAGAAGTATAAACAAAAATTTTGATGAACTCTTAATTCTTCTCACTCACCTTGCCTCAGATTTCGATGTAATTGTTTTGAGCGAATGCTGGATTAAAGAAAATTTCGTCCCAAAAACGATAAAAAAACTACAATCACTATAATACACTACAAAACCAAACTCAAAATGATGGCGTTATTGTTTACATTAAAAACCACATCATACATTCAGTTAAAGAGGTCACAATTAAGAACGCAAACTGTCTTAAAATTCAACTTGATAATCATATAACAATCATTACTGTATACAGATCCCCAAGCACACATAATATAACCCCATTCATACAATCTCTGCATGAAATTTTAACAAATATAGAACACCGCCAAAACACCTATCTTATTGGTGATCTCAACATTAATATAATCAACAGAATGCATCCACAAGCGAATGAATACCTAAATACACTAACTTTATTAGGATATTTGCCAGCCGTCACAGCCCCAACTAGAGAATCAGATTCAAACATTAGTAGTTGTATAGATCACGTCTTTGTTAAGAGTAAAATAGGCAGCAAATCCATTGTATATCAATCAACTGTCACAGATCACTATGCAACCATCACTTCCATCAACCAAAATATTCATAAACTACCACAAAATACTCTCCCTCAAAAAAAAATTTCCTATGACATTCTCCTAAATACTGTCTCTAAAGAAAACTGGGAACTTGTCTATTCTTGTACCGATACCACTTCTGCATGCGAAATATTTACAAATACTTTACAAAACCACTTGGCCGATGCAACATCATACACAAAAACTAAAAAAAACCAATCCGACACAAAACTCAAACCATGGATCACTACAGGTATTCTTCACTGTATCAGAAAGCGTGACAAGATTCATAACTTCTGTAGAAAAAATCCCAATGATTATGATTCACTCATATTTTATAAACATTATAGAAACAACTGCAAAAAAATTATTAACAATGTAAAAAGAGATTACTACAAAAAACAAATCAGTGAAGCTACTGATGACAAAAAAAAAATTTGGAATATCATAAAAGATATAGCCAATATTCATAAAATCGACTCACCCATTGTTAAAATTAACATAGAAGACCAAACAACTCATGTCAATTCCGAACCTGAAAAAATATCCGACCATTTCAATCAATTTTTCTCCAATATCGGACATAAATTAGCAAAAAATATTCTAGACCAAAACACCGTCTCGGAGAAAGATCTTGCAAAAAATATACATGTCAATAATCTCAGCTATAACCCTTTTCACTTCACTCCCACCACTGAACTAGAAATAATAGAACTTATCTCATCTCTTAAAAACAGTAACTCTGCAGGGAAAGATCAAATTTCAACAAAAATTATTAAACACATTCAAAAATTTATAGCCCCACCTCTTAAACACATTATCAACTTAAGCTTTAAAACTGGAATATTCCCTAACTCTTTAAAACAGGCCACAATAATCCCTATCTTCAAAACAGGTGATAAATTATCTGTTAATAATTATCGACCGATATCATTACTCAGCACAATTTCTAAAATTATAGAAAAGGCGGTGAAACATAGACTCTGTAAGTTCCTTGAAAATAATAAAATAATATCGGATAACCAATATGGCTTCCGCAAAGGGAGGAATACCTCTGATGCAATAGCTGCTCTCACAAAAATTGTTTCCCAAAATCTTGACAAAGGTCGCAAACCACTTGCTGTTTTCCTTGACCTCGCAAAAGCATTTGATACGGTTTCCCATCCCTTACTACTTAAAAAACTTCAACAGATCGGCATTACAGGGATAGCCTACACATGGTTTAAAAACTACTTAGCAAATCGTACACAACAAACCCTTATCCACTCTGACAAAATATATATGAGCAAAAAATTATCCATGTCCTATGGGGTCCCTCAAGGTAGTGTACTAGGGCCAATTCTATTTCTCATATATATCAACACACTATGCACTATGAATATTGGAGGCAAGACAATTTCATTTGCCGATGATACAGTCCTAATATTTGATGATGAAACATGGGAATCAGTTACAAACAAAACTAATATTGGCCTAACAAAAGTTAAACATTGGCTAGACACAAACCTCCTCACACTTAATATCGACAAGACACAATACATGACGTTTTCCATACCCAAACATAGCTTTCCCAATAACTGCCCCAAACCTACCATCCACTCGTGTTCACTCAACATACAGACTCCTGAAACCTCACCTAACATTCAATGCACGTGTTCAACTCTTAAATCTTCAAAGGAAGTTAAATACTTGGGAATAATAATCGATGACCAACTACGCTGGGAAACCCATATAAAAGAAACAACAAAAAGACTTCGTAAACTCTCCCACATATTCTGCTCTCTTAGATCCATCTTAGACCTAACGACTCTAAAATGCGTATATTTTGCCCTTTTTCAATCGATAGCAACATATGGTATTCTGGGATGGGGTGGCTGTGCAGAATCCGTCATTAATCCAATAATTACAGTACAAAAACTAATTCTCAGAATTATATTTAAATGTCATCCTACCTATCCCTCCAAAATACTATTTACTAAAATTAAGGTCTTAGATATTCGCCAGCTATTCATTAAGACAAGCTTATGCTACATACGAAAAAATGACTTGATAGTGGCTCCTCAACACCAAGTAAACACCCGCTTTTCATCAAATCTGGGATGCGTGGTGCCAAAAACTAGAACCACATTCGCTCAACGACAATTCTGGTCTATCGCCCCTAAAATATACAACGCGTTGGACAGGGACATAAAATCAACTAATACTATATCCCTTTTTATTATACGTGTCCAAAACTGGATATTTGAAAGGGGACGAGCCTTTTTTAAAGAATACATGAGTTTCTAACTTTTAAACCATTATAATAAAATTAACCATGTATCTGTGTACTTATGTTTATATGTGAATACACATTACATTTGTGTGTGTTCATATATAGATGTGTATGAATGTATTTATGTATGCATCTATGTATGTCTATATATGTATGTATATGTATATATATCTGAGCATAAATATATGTGTATGTATGTATGTTTGCATGTATGAAAAACATATATTTTGTTTTATATTTTCCTTAAATATGTTTATTTTCTTTTTTTTTTCCTTCCATATTATGTTTTATTTTTTCTTACTACAACATATGGTTTTATTGTAATTTATAGCATTATGACTACCACAACACGGGCATTAGCCTAGTGTGGGAGTTATTAAGTACACAAAAATTGTAATTCATAAAACTCACTGAATAAATAAAAAAAAAAAAAAAAAAAAAAAAATATTTAAAGCACTCCCATTGAGTGTATGAGATTTATAATTTCCATTTGGGTTAAACAAAATATCATTATGTTGATTTTTATCAATAGAAGCAATAAATTTTGGTTTTGGTTTTAGTGGTATAAAAATTGTTTCCCTGTGAGAAGATGATGGAGGAGATTTAGAGTAAGATAGATTGCAAGGAATTGAGGTAGATGTTACCTCTGCAAACGATTTTATTGCAGGTGGGAATAATTTTGATGCCTGGAAATAGGAAATGTTGTCTGAGGCCATTGATTGTTTAATATTCCTTTGTCTGGTCAATTCTGGACAGGCCACACTAACCGCTGTATGATTTCCCTTGCTGTTAATGCAACGTGGATCATTCGATGATTTTTAGCAAAGATCAAAGGGGTGGTCCTCTCCGCAATGAAAACAACGTGGAGGGGAACGACATATGGGTTTTGAGTGTCCGAAACGGCAGCAGTTAAAACACTGGATCGTCGGGAATTTATATACTTCCACAGGGAGTGCGTTGTAGTAAATAAATACCCGAGATGGCAAAGTTTGGCCTTCAAAAGTAATAACAACCGATTGTGAGGGTTTCCATGTAGTGGTTCCATTGGATGTATCTTTGTAATTTAATCTACGTGCTTTTAAAACCTTAGGGGTCACTTGAGAATCATTAAGTGCATCAACAATTTCAGATTCTGAGAGATCGGTTGGTATACCTCTCACTCGGCCCATTCTAGTAAGGTTGTAAGTTGGAATATAAGCTTTAAATTTGTGGTGTGAAAGCGTATCAATTTTTTGGACAAATTCATTTGCAAAGTTTGCGGATTTAAATTCTAGGGATAACTTATAGCGGCCTTCCGGCTTAATAGATCCGTTAACTATGCCAAGGTTATTGTTTTTTGAACTAAAAATGAATTTCCCGAAAGGATGAATGATTTTTCCTTGTTCAGTACTTTGGACATTGACAATGAATGGAGCCGAGGAGGATGGGGAATAACTTAGTTCAGTATTTTTAGATTCTGATAATATGGTATCCTTACGACTTTCCTTAGGGTTTGAGGTTTCATCGGATTGCGAAGGTTTAATTTTGGGTGGTACATTAAGACAGAGCGATGGTCTTCGTTTTCTGGAAGGGAGTAATATAGAAACATCCGACTCATACCCATCTCCAATATTAAATATGGACTCGGGGTCAGGAGGTAGATTTTCATCTTCTTCCATATTTATAAATTAATTAACAAAAAAAAAATAATACAGTCTATTTGATTGACTGTACACATGAATTTATCAAAACCTAAATGTAACAAACAAATAATAGAAAACAAAAATGTAACAATAATTTCTTATCTGTACGAAGTCCGCGACAGCAGGTAGGCAATTCGTCAAACACAGAGCACGACCATCCACTACCGTAGTTCGATGACTAATCTTTTCCCCATGGAAGTTCAAACACATTTCTGAGAGCTCGGTTTTGAACCACCTGCAGGTCAGCTATCAATTTCTTTGAGGCAAAACCCCAGATAAAGCAGAGATAGGAAAGGTGTGAATGTACCATGGCATAGTATACTGAAGTTAGTAAAGGAATGGGTAGTAATCCTTGAAGCCTATATAGTACACCAGTTTGACATTACATGTTTTAATAACAGGAAAGGGAACCCACTAAGGCGCAGCCTGTGCGTGGGTAATATAAGTTTATACATTAGATTTTTGTACCTAAAAATAAAGTAAGCATAATAAAGAAAAACGGTAGGATTATAATTAAATTTAGTCTAAAAGATTGTGCAAGGTGCATATTAAAAATAAATCAAAGTAAAAATAAAGATTGTAAGATAATATATATGAATTAAAAGAACTCAAAATAAAATAATAATAACTATACAGAAACAAAATAGAAAAAAGTAAAAAGAATAATGCTTCAACATTTGCATTGTACAGCCACAACCTTAATTCTTTTTGGTATTGCGCTAGTTTAGTTGTTACTTGAATTTTTTTTGGTTATGCATGTAAAGTATCTGAAAACGTCTGTCTTGACATAAGTGTACCCTAGTGAGACAGATGTCGAAAAACACATGTAAGAAAACTTTATATTGACAAAAAATTAAAATAAAAAACTGTATCACGCATTCCACGATAAAATTAAGGAAAATTACGGCATTCGACCTCAAAATTTTGGAATCCGAAAAAATTTGAGAGTTAATAAAATGAGAATCTAGATTCTTTTGATTTGGTTTGCGGGTGAAATAATACAGTTTTGTGAGCAGTCAATAAATAATCGATTTTTGAAAATTACCCAAAAATATTACAAACAATTCTTTCACTTTATAGAAAAAATAAATTTCAATGTCTGAATGCTCTGGATAAGCAGTGCATTGATTTAGACCAATTATGCGATGGAGTTGCGGATTGCAGAGATAGGTCCGACGAGACGGTGTACCAGTGCGCCAACAATAAGTGCCCAAGTTTCTACGTGAGATGCGCTTACGGAGCCTGCGTGGATACAGATGCTAGGTGCAATAATGTAAGTAGAAATTCATAATATAGATTTTGATTTGATTCATGAAAATAGTCACATTAATGTATTAATTGAATAATAAGTGCTGGCGTTCCCCAAGGATCTGTACTTGGTCCTGATTTATTTTAAAGATTAGGGAAGTTGTTTTACAACAGTATCCCATATCCGTTTTACGATCAAATGTACTTTTATTTTATTAATTCATAATATTTAAGAGTTTTGCAATATTTGAATGTAACTCATATGAATTTTACAAAAATGTCCTCGAAGAAATAATCCCAAACCGGATTCAATTGAGTAGATTAATTTTAAAGTAAAAAGACAAGATATATTTTATTTTGTAATTCATACCCACGGTAACCCGTAGGCGACAATGATCTGAATATTTGCAGAAATATATATTTTTTTCAATGTTTCTGGCTTTCAAGGGTATTTTTTAGGCCTTTATTTCAAATCGTGGAGAGAGAAAAGGTGAATTTATTTATTAATTTAGTTTAAATTGGAAAATTTTCGTATTAAATTTTTTAATTTACTAGCAATATGCCAATACTCTGATTAAACATTGCGGGATCTATCTTTCAGGATGGAAAACAAAGTCAGATAAGGAATATGGTTTACGAGGGTGATAATAGGGTTGGATGCTCCTTGTTTTTCCAAGGAATCTGCAATACCCACAGTGCCAACATGTCCAGGAATCCAAATCAGAGTTACGGTTTTACCAGATCTTTGAATGGAGGCTACCAGCACTCAAGTAATGCATATAAAGTGATCATCAGGATGAAAAAGAGAACTTGATTGTTCCCGCTGATTTCACTAGGTTGATGAGTTCAAATATTGCTGAACATATGTTGTTATACACAATACAACCTTTCTTTCTCGCGCAGATGGTTAGTTTCCTTTTCCAAAAAAATGTTATGGCCAGTCCTTTAATAATATGTATGATGTTCTTTCCTAGGTAGTGGATTGTGCAGATGCGTCGGACGAGGATCCGGCTCTTTGCACGGGGGTTAAAGGTTGGATAGCGCAAGTTCCAATTGCTCCCCCAGTCCCCGTAACTCAACCACCTGTTGTCATTCCAGATGTGTACGTATATATTTTTACTAGTCGGATTATGTTTTCGACTTTTTAACGAAATGGCATATTCACTGCCGAACCATCAGTATTTCAGTATCATTGATAATTCAGTATCATTGATTGATAGTAAGTATCCCAGACCGGCTCAGCTATAGAAGCTCAACAGATGCACGAGTAAATATGGATTCAAATACATTGGGTGGCTTATATAGGGCTAACAGATTCCTCAACAATGACCGGCTGCTAACCCTGTACAGATATCAAATACGTCCAGCAATTGAATTTGAGAGCCACCTCTAGGCCATTCTTGATATACCTATTCAATTCTGTGCAAAAAAATATCGGACCTTCTTATTGACAATCCATTCTTAACAGACCGATTGTTATCTCTATTAATACAGTACATTTATTATACATCAGATTACTAGCGATGGGAAGGCTGACAGAGATATTAATCTACCATGATATATCTAACTACCATTGCAATGTTAAACCACCTCTCCTCTCATAACTACTATTTTTTTCGTATTTTTTTTCATAATTTTTTCAATATCACCCTTTTTACATTAACCCCACATGCTAATAATTACACTAACTGCTCACTACTACATTCTATAATATACTTACTCACTTTAATTGATAATAATAGTATGTTGTGCTTTGCTAAGCCCAGTGGATTCATGACTAATAACATAACTCTAGAATATAATATTCTTCAAATATATTCTACAGAAACCGAACATAATAATTTAATTACCGAAAATTCGCAATGCATGATTCATTAATAATTTTTTATCAAAATTCAAGAGGTTTGCGCTCGAAAACACAGGAATTTCATCAAAATATACTGCTCAATAATTATGACTTGATCTTCATTACCGAAAGTTGGTTGGTTGATAGTATCCGAGACGAGGAATTATTTGATAATCGCTATTCTGTTTACAGAAATGATAGGGATATACACCGCACTAGTAAATCAACTGGCGGAGGCGTACTCATAGGAATTAAAAAAGAATTTTTTGTTACCCCTCGCTCTTGGAAATCAGACGCTGAGGATATCTGGATAACTGTCAATACATCAAAATCGAATCGTCATTGTTATAATATTCATATGTGCTGCGTGTATTTACCTAGCGTCGGTCCAAAATTAACATCATCAGAAAGATTAGCATTATTTACTAGTCATACCAATACTATTTCTGACTTAACAATCCGTTTTCCCAATGACAAGTTTTTAATCATTGGCGACTATAACATGCCCAATATCGAATGGAATAATCAACAAATGCCAAGTAATAGAGATCAATGCGCACTCGCGTTACTTAACTGCTTATCTTTTGCAAATTTAACCCAATTTAACCATTTACCTAACAAATTCGGTCGAATTCTGGACCTCGTCTTCTGTAACACTTCAGTTAATGTGTCGCTTGCCGACCACCCATTAGTTAAAGAAGATGCTCATCATAAATCATTGATTGTAGAACTAGAATTTCCATCCACTATTGCAACCCTCTCAACTCCTCGAACAATAAAATTATTCCATAAAGCAGATTATGCAGAGATCAATGAGAGACTGAAAGAAACCGACTGGTCAACCGTTATAAATGCACCGGATGTAAATACAGCGTTAAATTCGTTTTATGTTATAATTGAACAGATTATCGAAGCGTTTATTCCTAAGAAAGTTGTGAAATCTGGAAAATACCCACTATGGTACACGGCAGCCTTAATAAAAATAACAAACGAAAAATTAAAATTCTTTAGAAAATGGAAGCGCCATCGGAACCCCCTTGATTATCTTTCATTTTCATTGCTTCGCAAAAGGCAAAAAACAGTCGCTTCAGCAGCTTACAAAACCTACATTTCTACGATAGAATCCGGTATACAGCATAATGTTAAAAAAATATGGTCCTACGTCAATTCTCAAAGAAAATCTCCTGCCATCCCTGATCATATGATTTACGGTGAAAAAACTGCTAATGACAGTAGAGGAGTAGCCAACTTATTTTATGAGTATTTTGGATCTGTATTTTCGAATGCTCAACCTGCACATACAAGCAATGCCAGTCTTTGCTCTAATTCAAATAGCATAATCAACTCAATCGAGATCAATGAAGACATCACATTCAAATACCTTAAGTCCATTGATATAAAAAAGGGACCAGGGGATGATCAACTTCCAGGGATCTTCATAAATTATTGTAGTAAACAATTGACACCCCCCATTTTTGCTATTTTCAAACTATCGTTATCTGAAGGAACATTTCCCGACAAGTGGAAAACAGCCTTGATTACCCCAATATATAAAAATGGCAGCAAAAATGATGTCTCGAACTATCGACCTATATCCAAATTACCGATACTAAGTAAAGTATTGGAAAAAATTGTTTATGATCAATTATATTCTACTATCTCACCCTCACTCTTAAATAATCAACACGGCTTCATGAAAAATCGCTCTACAACTTCAAATCTTGCATTTTTTACCAATTTTCTTCATGCTCAAATGGATATGCGATGCCAGGTAGATGCCATTTATACGGATTATTCTAAAGCATTTGACCGTGTTAATCATTATATTCTTTTACAAAAGTTATTAGGTCTAGGAATTCACGGTGACCTCTATAGATGGATCGCATCATACGTCAATAATCGGCACCAAATCACGGTTGTCAATGGTTTTGCATCTTGCTTAACGGAAATCGTCTCAGGTGTGCCCCAGGGGTCGCATCTTGGACCACTCTTATTTAATATTTATATAAATGACATTTACGTATGCTTTAAAAATAGTTACTTTGTTTTATACGCGGATGACATGAAAATTTATAAAGCTATACAGTGTTTACCCGATTGTATGGAATTGCAAAGCGATCTTGATAATTTGTGCGTATATTGTGAATCAAATTTATTGTCCTTAAACATATCTAAGTGTCACTCGATTACATTTACTAGAAATAAAAACAAAATCATCTATCCATACAACTTGAATAACAAACCTTTACAACCTATGTCTACGTGTAAAGATCTAGGTGTTTACTTAGATAGCAAATTAATTTTTGACAAGCACATTGAACACATTATTTCAAAATCCTACAGAATGCTAGGTTTCTTATTAAGAATATGCAAAGTTTTCAAAAGTGCTAAGACTCTGAAAATTTTGTTTTGTTCATTGGTCAGAAGTCCACTGGAGTATGCTTCCACAGTATGGAATCCTCAATATAAGGTATACATAGATTTAGTAGAAAGTATACAGAATAAATTTTCGAAACATTTACTCAAGAAATACAACAAAACTACAAATAATATGTTAACTTTACAAAAAAGACGCACATTGTCAGACCTGTTGTTTCTACATAATCTGCTAAATAATAAAATAGATAGTCCCGAATTGCTATCCGTCATTGGTTTAAATGTTCCAACGAGGCGTACTAGGCACACTACACTATTTCACATTGAAGCCAACAATACCAATGCAGCAAACAACTCAGTAATTACTCGAGCAATCACAACATACACCCATTACGAAAAATTACTACATTTAGACATCTTTCATGATTCCTTTCTAACATACAAAACTAACTTATTAAATTTCTTAGCATGACATATTTCAAAAATAATTTCACATCATTTTTCAAAACTCCTATGTATTAACAGTCGATTACAATTCGTGAGCTTATTATAATTCTTGTTTTCAATTCATTTATTATTATCTATCCATACACTTCCTTTCTTTTATAACAATCTCAGGCGAAATTACGTAATGATATTTTATGGACATACGTAATAGGTACTACAACTATGTAATAACTAAAAATATCTAACTGTATCTTATTGTACTGTGTATGTCTTAACAAATAAATAAATAAAATAAAAAAATAAATAAATAAGAGTAAATGCAGGTAATTCCATTAATGGAGGGCTGAACGCGGTTGGCGCTAAATAAAATGTCCAAAGAAGCGCAGCTAGTAGTCCACAATGGAATGTTGGTACCCTGATGTATGGCAATGAGACCTGGCACTGGCAGAGGAAGGATGAAAGTAGATTGAACTGAGGCGTATGTGTGGTAAAATAATATACGATCGTGTGAGAAAAGTGGAGATCCACAAATAATGCAAGGCTGATGTAAACGTAATGAGTAAGGTTAAGAAAGGGACGCTTAGATGGTTTGGGCATGTAGAGCAAATGAACGAAGAAAGGAGTGTATGGAGAATTATGTGGAAGTTGGGGACGCCCGAGGAAGACATGGTACGATCAAGTGAATCAGATATTCGAGACGGGCCATTTCAAGAGACAGAATAATAATAGTATTATGGGACGATGTGTGAATGTGAATGAGGCAAGGAGTGGGTGCCAACACCTTTTTTTGGCGGTCCGTCTTCTCTGCCTAATAATGGTTAGTTTAGTTTTTTATTATACATAACTAAACTGCCTCAGTAAAAATCTTTTGTATTTTTGATAAATTATGGATGTCCACTGATTCGCTTTAATTAGTTCCCTTCATTAGTATTCTACTGAGGAATACATATGGTAGTTAGTACCAGAATTTCTGCAATGAATTAAATCCCGACTTATAGTAATACTTAGTGGAATCTGAAAGCTTATCAATGCAAGCAATTCTGGACTATCAAATGCATCAATTAAAATTCAGTGAAAGTCGTTAAAAATCCTTCTGTCAGACAATTGCATATTTATTTGATTGAAAAGAGTGTTGTAGTTCAACAAAATTGCTGAAATACCCATTTGAAAACTTAGAAAACGTAAAAAATTATATTGTTCTTCCAATAGCTTGTACATGTGCATTGTAATGTGAGATATTTAGACAAGATTTTGAAAAATTTCGTGCAAATAAATGAATTTTCCTTTCTTGCATTTTATCCAATCGATCAATCAATAATTACAGCGATCTTGAGGGAGCTTGTATTATGCCTGAATATCCAGAAGGAGGGAAATACATCGAGCATAGATATAAGCTTGGACCAGGACAACGTGTCCCAGAATTAAGCTACGTACAGTATTCTTGCAACTTTGGTTATGACCTGTCCTCGAATGCCACCCTCTTTTGTGAAGAAAGTGCCTGGATTCCAGAACCGTCAACGATCACCTGTAACAGTGAGTTTACTATGTTGTGTTATTCTTTATTCCATCAGAAGGTTGGAGTATTCCCGCTTTGCCGTAAAAACCAAATAAATAGAATATTACTGAACATATCCGAAAACTAAAAGCTGTTTTTGAAAGGTGATAAAATACGCGTTTAAATTTTATTATTAGAAATAACCACATCATTTTTGAAATACAATATTTTTTAATACAAACATTTTGTTTAAGTGACTCACTTTACGTTTTTGTAAGTAAAATTACTAATCAAAAAACACAATTATTAACAATTGGTTTTATTAATGTATTGCAAAATTTAATATAAGTTCACTTTATAGTTTCATATAAAAATAAGTATCTAAATTAAGCTTATTGAAAATAATAATTAAATATTCAAATTGCGTTCGGAATCTTTGCTTTCATAATGGTAAACATTTTGATAAAACTGTGGTTAACTTCTAGATTTGAATATAAAGCGTAATGTTTTCTGTTTCTAACACGGTAAGATCATATTTTTCACTTTAAAATCAAGGGAGATAAAACAATTTCTATGAGACCATTTATATTTTGTTTCCAAAAACGAACAAATTGTCCCGAGGGATTAAGACAACATATTTGCTAGTTTTTAGGATGGATCGATGTCGCTAATGTTCCCATTCGTTTAAGGGTGGGTCGATGTCGCTAATGTTCTCATTAGTTTGATCAGTGAGATTCTTGATGGTCATGTGCGTACATTATAATAATAATATTATTTTGATGATTTTCGTAGGGCCGTTTTGTGAAAAGTCACCCCAAGAGGAAGTACCATTTTATAAATTATTTATTTTATTTCAGTTTAGTTAAATTCAATTTCATTAAAATATTTACAAACGAAATACTTATGTTGTAAACGAAACATGGAATAGAACAATATCTTGGTTATAAAATAAACATGAAATAGAACAATATCCATATTACAAAAAAATGTCACTATAAACTTATAAGATGACATTGTTAATTCTAAATTTGAAATATGAGATCGACAAATACGACTCTAAATAAATAGTTCTCAATGGTTGAGTGGTTTAAGACGCCTGTCCCGGTGAGGCAAGATATCTTGGGTTCGATTCCTAGTTGTGACCGTTATCTTTTTATTTTTCTGTGTCTTGTTTTGTTTCATGTTTCGATTACATTTATTAGTATTATTATTTCTATTTTTGAGACCGATAATTCGTGGTGGAATTCCATTATAATATATTATAATAAAACAAATAAAAAACTTTATTCCACTTAATTTTATTTTGACCGTAACCGGTTTCAGCTCGTCAAAGCCATCTTCAGACTGGTACACAAAATTCTTAGTCTACGGTTTATATACACAACATATGGGGGAGGGGGGAGAGGGGTAGTTTATAGGTATTTGTTACTAAGTCGTTTAAGATTTTCGAATTTCTAAATATTTGGTAATTCCAGTAAGCTAATTACCTTGGGTTTGTAGCTCATTTCTATATTTATTAGGGAAAAAACCTCACAGGTAATATGCATTATTAATGACCTAATTTTATTGTCAAATCATTATTTATGATGGGATTATATTTGCTTTTTCAAAAGATACATGTTTACACTTGAGAAATTATTATAAGAATTAAGAAAGTAGGGACTTAGCAACTGATACTAATAGCTTATTAATTACAAAGTTACTTATTGAAGGTAACAAATAAAATTGATTAAAACCCTATAAACTACCCCTCTCCCCCCTTCCCCGTATGTTGTGTATATAAACCGTAGACTAAGAATTTTGTGTACCAGTCTGAAGATGGCTTTGACGAGCTGAAACCGGTTACGGTCAAAATAAAATTAAGTGGAATAAAGTTTTTTATTTGTTTTATTATAATATATTATAATGGAATTCCATCACGAATTATCGGTCTCAAAAATAGAAATAATAATACTAATAAATGTAATCGAAACATGAAACAAAACAAGACACAGAAAAATAAAAAGATAACGGTCACAACTAGGAATCGAACCCAAGATATCTTGCCTCACCGGGACAGGCGTCTTAAACTGTATAAAAATAAGATATTGACGGATTAAGATATTGATCAGAGTATTTACGTCTCTGCAAATGAGAATGTTTCTTGCCCTAAACATTTTAATATTCTCGGCTTTCGTCGAGTTTAAGGTTAAATCCTTAGCATGGAATATTGACTTTCCTCAAATGTAGTTTTGCCGGTTTTGAAGACCCTCACCCAACAAAGCCGGCAGTGATTTTGAAATACAATCGGTACCATCCAATAAGGTTTTTGGTTTAGGAACGCCTAACAAGCGGTGTTCGCACTTTTATTCAGTCCCTGGAGGAGAAAGTTCAATACTGAGTCAAATAAAAAAAAATCTTTGTAATTGCGTACTAACCGGCCCAAGAGATGGCGCTACTAGGTCGAAAATCGAAAATAGATGAGGATAATTATACTAAAAAAAACTTTATAATAAAGAAAACGTTTTTACCGGTTGTTTTTTTTTAGGTAGTGAACTTGTCTCATGTGCCTACGATTTCAGATTCTTCTATTCGGTTTTCTATAAAGAATAATAAATTCTCATTTTGTTTTCATTGTCTTATTTCAGGGCAGTGCAAAAAGGTGACTTCCCTCACTGTAGATTTCAAGTGCAGAGATCTCATGCACAATGATATCTCGTGCGAAGGCAAGATGTCATGGGGAACCACCATCGTTTCCAAGTGCAAAAGTGGACACATCTCAACGGAACTCCTGGACGTCTTGAAGTGCGGCGGTGGAGGCAGTTGGGACAATCCCACTCCAAAGTGCAAACCAGGTCAGACCGTTAAAGGCATCAGGATTACAATAGATATTGATACTGATGTTCGCATCACAATTATGGATACTTATCGGATCATTTTTTTGGCAGAACTTGTAATTTTTTAAAGTCTTCCCTTGGGTTTATAACGAAATTGGATTAATATAATTTCTTCCGTAAGCTCCCGACCACGGCAGCCACTGAAATGATTTTAATGTTTTACTCGGGTATAAATGTGGGTAAATACCCCTCTCCCGCGCAAAACGAATCGCTGACTCTACCTCTTCACTTCGTGAAAAGTAAGGCTTTCTCCCGTCTGATTTGCAACATCTCGAGGTACGTCAACCCTTCAATCTTATCGAATTAATATGTCACGTTGTGTCAATTTTTTGTTTCGATGTGATTAATTCATTGAAGGATCTCTCTAATTGGTTGTGGTAACTTTGGTTCTTTTTAGATGAGGCGTGTTACATTCTGTATGGTTTTAAAATAAGACAATGACCGACTACCCTGATTTTAACTACCTTTTTCCTACCTTGTTTGCTCGCCGAAACGTTTCCGGTTACTGCAGTCGATGATGAGCTAATACAATGGGACAATTAAATGCAAGTACATGAAATTCTCAATAGACAAATTCAATTCAAGATGCACAAGATTCTAGGGTAATAATTTGACTATAGATTGTTAGTTTTGTGAGTTATTTCTACGAATAGGTATTTTTGGGAATAGCTAGAGACAAAACATGTGTTGCTTTCGATTGGTCTCCATCCAAATCCCATCCATCAACGTGACCAGCTCGAGAGCAGCCAAATTGATGGTCCAATCCCAACACCTCCAGAAATTAATTGAATATCGCTCAGCGACAGATGAAATAATGACATGTTTTACCTATGCGGGTCCTTGGTGGTAATTGTTTATGGTGATGTTGATGATGATGATGGTTGATGAAGATTCATCTTATACCGTTAGGTACAAGGAGCTGCTCCGGTTCGGTGGGCATGATAGCCTAATGTCAGGAACCATTTGGGTCACGTGGGTAGCGCGAGGTTTAGGTCGCGTCAACCTCCCCCAAATCGATGATGAGTTAAGCTTCGCCAGCATGCCGAAAGTTAGGAGTCCACTCTACTAACCTCAAACATAAACATATACTGAAGTGGTTTGCATCAGCAACGTCAGGAGTTCGGGAGTCCCGTGAACACCCCTCTGGTTTACGCTCGTAAGAATAATGATGAATTCAGCTTCAGTTTGTTCGCCTTCGCCTCTGCAGTCACGTTACTCCAAATAGCTCCTGGTTCCAGTCTATACAGCTTCTCGTTCCAGTAGAAGTAATGACACATGTTTATCATATGTGCAATACAGAACATACTTCAAGTCTTTCGTGCACACTCAAAATAGTCATATCAATATTTAATTTGAATGAGGGCATCCATCCGACATAACGAATGTTTCCGGGACGGGAGATCTTACCCCACTTTAAAGTCATGGTCACTCGCTCTATCGTTTGTTACCTTCCGTTTGCTTCAAATATCAAAGAACGTTAGAAAATGATATTCTCGACTTCCGGCGCTAAGGATCAGGGATACTAGAATCATCAGGTCGTGAATCTGAAATCATCCGATCTCCGTCACCTCAAACGGTTTCAGTCAGAGTCAATTCCCAACCGAATTCTAGATGACTTCTCCTCCTATAGTGGGGTAAGTATTTATTGAATTTGACAGGAAGGATGTCAGAAATCGCCGAAACAACTTCATATTCGTCACGATCCTTTCGTTTTGTCAGCGAGAAAATCCTCCCCATACGTCAGAAAAGAATAGCATAGCCATTATCCGCTTTGTTCCTTCGTCTACCAAGCTAACTCAAGTAGGAAAGCCCATTGGCAATCTTTGTCCCCTTCGATTGGAACTCCATGAAAGCGTCTTCTCACCAGCTGAAAATACTCGAAACAGGGGTCTATCCAGGGTAACCATCTTAGGCTGGTCGTCCAACACCTCCGACAGAAACCGATGCTTTTACGGGAATAACTCAACCACACCAAGAGCACGGGAAAGGCCGGCGCTGCTCTACTGGAATAGGCGCTACCTCGGTATTCAGGGTTATCGACTTTGCTAACACAAAAGGTTCCTATTAGGCAAGCCAATTACCAATTTCGATTCCTTCGCTTTTGTCGCTTTGATAAGATAGGACAGCCTACGGAAAATTCGTACACCTCGTCCCAAACCAAACTTATGTGAATGAAAATCTCACTTGATAGAATAGGGATGCCAGACAGATGCATTCTCTCGGCGACTAACTTCAATCCGCTGTGTTAATTCCGTGAAGAATAAGTTGAAATCCAAAGGAGGATACGATAACTTATTGTTAAATAACAGGTATTGAAGCATATAATTAACCGTTCTATCCGTTACTATTCCGCCTATAGGTATCTGATTGTTTCGACTAATAACCGTTCGCTGGATTATAAAAACATCGCATAAGTACAATGGTTTATATTTTATATATTTTTGGCGCTAAATATAACTACTGGAGGATTATTTTAAATCATGTTAAATTGCGAAAATTAGTCAAACTCATAAATAATGCCTATTGTTGAATAATCTAAAACGTTTTTAGAGTAACCGCTCTCCGTCCTTTTTGTTTTGAAATGGCCGAGCCCCGGTCGGCTCCCACTTTATGTGATTTATGGCCCCTTTTGCTAAAGGGTCCGGACTTAAAATTCTTCTGTTGAAGATTTTAACATAATTACCTATAGTATTCAAGTTAAATACCCTTACTTCAAAATACAATTGAATTATTTTGTTTACCCATATTGGAGCTAATCTATTTCTCTAAGAAATCCACAGGAAATGAGGGTTAATAATTAGATTATAATGAGACTTACCAATTTCATCTTAGTGCAATCCAAATAATTATAAAAAACAAACACAGTCACATGCAGTAAAATACCCATGCTGTTAGAAAAATCACACTTCCTACACTAAATGATTTTAGCCGTGTTCGTGTCCCGACGATAAATTCTTTGTTGGCGCGCCTCGTAGCTTTTAATCGCCTGACTATATTACAACGTTGACCGATGCTGGCTATGCTTGACCGTCTCCCAAACCTTGAATCTCTGACCCCCTTGACTCTATTCTGCTTGACTCTATTTGACCGCCTTCCAACGCTTTCAAAACCTGACTCCTTGAACCGTTCTTTCACCCTCGACTATCTTCCCCCGCTCTTCCACGCTGACACTCTCGACCGTCTCTTAGCTCTCCCCAATCTAGACTCCCGTCCAACCCTTGCGCTCCCCCCACCCCCAAATCAACTCCGCCTTCTCCATATGGCGACATCTAATTTATGTTCTTCGAAATCTGAAACTTTTCGTGTGTTCAAGAACAGAATTGCACTAAAAAGACCACACATAGATTATAAGCACTAGAATCCGTCACATTAATTTCCCTCGTTTCAAAACCAATAAATTGTTGCTTCCTAGATAACTTGTCAAATTCTTTGTTCAAAGGAATGAAACTAGACTCTCCTCAGTCCAGTGGCGTGTCGGCCCACCAGGTTTTAGCCTCTTTTCAAGTTACCAACCTAATTCTAGGATGTATTAAATAATTATGATGTAATAGTTTTAATTTTAAATCTTCTTGCGAGATTTTAATTTAATTAAGCAACTTCCAAACTCGTCCTGTTAAGATGTTATTTACCTCGCTATTCATAATTATAATTCATCCAAATCCTTAGAAAAATTACGTAACTATATTTAACGGCGTATTTTCTACTTAAAAGGCCACTTAGTAGCATTGCTTAACGGAGTTGAATTGTTTCTTATTGACCTTGTTAGGGTTTTTTTTCTACCCGCCTCAACCTGCCAAATTCATTTTTTTTTTTTTTTATAGTGAATACCTCACAAGAGTCCCAACTGCTCCCGTCTGGAGCCAGTGAGACTATGGCATCCCAATTGGGGGATGTTGTGAGGCTGAAGGTAAGTGGGAAAGGGAAAGAGGAAGGTGGGGAAGTACCTGGCTATTCAGATCTAGTCACTAAACACGGCTAAAGCCATTTGGAGCAACGTTTCAATTCTGAATGGTGGTCTTACACCAGGGCGATACTGGTAGTATCTTCCACTCTGGAACGTGCCGCAAATATACTATGTATTATTTTAATTAATTAATTGTGAAATAACACAAATTAATCAAATAAAATTTATTTGCGCACGCAAATATATATATTGAAATTATATTTATATTTTGAAAATATAAATTAGATATAAAAACACGAAAAACCTGTAGATAAGTTTTTTTGAAAATAACCTATAGATAAGGAAGGATTCTGTCACAGAATTTGAACAATTGATCAAATTTCAAAGTTAATTTTCAAGTTCTGTAAAAACTCTGTTATTTTTTATTTATTTACTATTAATACCCTAAACTAGGCCAATAATAATAATAATAATATTTGGATGGTTTGTATAGCGCGGTTTTTGTGCAAAATCACCTCAAAATGCCCGTATTATGGTGGTAACATAAATAAGAAAATATAAAATAAACAATAAAACAATGTTGTATATATATCGTAATACAAATGGTTATACAAAAACAAAAATAATAAATAAATATATTTTTATTTTTTTATTTATTACTTGTAAATTATTTAACATTATAAATGATAACAATATGCAGACTTCTATATATATATAATTTTTTTATTCTACTACTCCATAAGTTGAGCTCAGGAGCTCGTGTTTATGGGAGGAGTATTTACATTTAGTTCTAATGGTTTTTTAAACAATAATCAAAAACTTTTGATATAAATACAAACATAAAATTAACATAGGTATATAAATTAGGAAAGTGTGTTTTTAAAGATAATTAAAATAATACATCTTCTTACAGATTAAGTAAGCGTGAGGAAATTAAGGGTACAATATATCAGGTAAACAAATTAGAAAAATAGTTTTTTAAAGACTATTAAATTAATATATAAATATTTCTTTACAAATTGAGTAAGTGTAAAAAAATTAGGGGTACAATATATCAGTATCCAACTTTAGGGACTTAATTAACTTTTTGAATTGTTCATAATTCACAGTTTCGGTTACACTAATTTTATTTTTGGACAATAATATATTGTACCATCGCACACCTAAATACGAATAGTGGTGCTGAGCCGTGGTCGTTCTAAGCATAGGAATGGCAATTAAGCCATTAGTTTTGAATCTATTGCTTATGCTATCTGAGGGGTGAATTTTATAAATAAAATATTCTTTATAAATTTGATATAGGGCGATTCTCTTATACAATTCTATGATAGATGGTACATTAAATTCCCGAAATATCTCTAAAGTAGGGGAGTCATATGGTTTCCTAAGGATGATTTTTATAATTATTCTTTGAATTGTAATTATGGACTGTAAAGAAGCCTTAAATGCCCCTCCCCACCCAATAATCCCGTACTGCAATATGGACTGAATTAATTCATAATAGACAATTTTGATAGTTTTTTATTTAAAATATTTCGTATATTATAGAAAATATAGATAAATTTTCTAATTCTTTCAACAGTGAGATTAATATGGTCTTTCCATTTAACATTTTTATCTATTAAGATCCCAAGATATTTTATATTAGATTTATGATTTAGTTTCGCGCAGTCCGTATTACATGTACCGTCATTTACACAATTTTTAGAATGAATTGTTATGTTAATTAGGTTATTTGGCACATCTTCTTGTAGAGTGAAAGGAATACAATATGTTTTTTCTGTGTTGAGTGATAATAAATTGCCATCGAACCAATTTTTTATAACCTTCATATCTTGATTGGCTGCATTGGTAATTTCGTTCCATGTCTTTTTTTCGATAATTATTGCAGTGTCGTCAGCAAAGGATATAAGTTTACCATTAAGTGATAATTTAAACATATGGTTAACGTAAATTATAAATAAAATTGGTCCGTATATATATACGTTAATAGGGATAAAATTGGAATGATAATGATAATAATGATGATAACAGAACCTGAATAGAACCTCCACATAACTTGAAATTTGATGAATTTTTCAAATTCTCTGAAAACACGTGCTTAACTATGTACCCATTTCCAGACATTTTGTCTTTGAAGATTTTTACAATGGACATATTTTGCAAATTTTTTATGATTCGTTATCGGTTTCAACACACCCGTATCATTCATTAGCATTTAGAACAGAGGTTCCCAAACTTTTTTCCCCCGTAGACCACTTGCCAAATATTGAATTTTCCTAAAACTATTAACGTCCCATGTGATAATCATTTATTTTTTTCGTAAAAATATTCCCTTCCCTTGCCTGCCCTACAACCGGGTGGCGGTATAGTTCCTATGTCTTTGAATTGTGCAGACAGGGGCGCCCTTGTGAAGTATTACACCAAATTAAAATGGAGCAGGATAAGCAACTGTAATTTCTTTCTGTAGCTGGTCCTACAGAACTGCCTCTTAAGTTCTTTGTTAGCGCTTATTCCGATCAGTTCTTCTTGTCACATAATATCCGATTCTTCAACGTTCCATTTCTATAGTCAAAATGTCCTCAAACTTAGTTTTGAAGTCTGTATGAAGTACCTTTAAATTTTGAACGTCATTATTACACTGGACTTTTTTCAAAAACAAGTTGGGGAACTAGGAGAATTCGCGGCTTCCGATGTGCAATGTTTGGCTTCAATATATTAATTCTGACAAGAAAAGGAACTTAGACTCTATTTATATACCACAATAAACAACTCTACGAAATATAAAAATATCAAATAAGTAATTTCTCAGTCTATTATATTTGTGTTAGGTCTATTGTGTCATTTATGGAACTCCTAAATGTTGACTTGAGGTAAATGGGGGTCCGCTCGTATGTACCCCCATTTGAATCTCGTGGACTCCCAAATTTTTTTCTCGCTGACATAGACCCCTAGCAAGCCGATATCGAACCCTGGGGGTCCATATAGACCACTTTGGGAACCTATGATTTAGAGTTTTAAACTAAGCCCATCGTCCCACGGGTTGGTAGGCAATAGATAAATCAGAAAAGTTCCACACCGAACTGCGCTGCAGATCTTTAACTTGAATTTCTGTGCATGGTCTCTCAGTATTCGGTATATGTTGAGAGTTCAGGCTCTCGACTAGCAATCCGAATATGAGTGCATGGTCTTGCAGCATTCGGTATATGTTGAGAGGTCAGGCTCTCGACTAGCAATCCGAATATCAGTCTTGCAGCATTCGGTATATGTTGAGAGGTCAGGCTCTCGACTAGCAATCCGAATATCAGTGCATGGTCTTGCAGCATTCGGTATATGTTGAGAGGTCAGGCTCTCGACTAGCAATCCGAATATCAGTGCATGGTCTTGCAGCATTCGGTATATGTTGAGAGGTCAGGCTCTCGACTCGCAATCCGAATATGAGTGCATGGTATTGCAGCATTCGGTATATGTTGAGAGGTCAGGCTCTCGACTAGCAATCGGAATTTCTGTGCATGGTCTCGCAGCATTCGGTATATGTTGAGAGGTCAGGCTCTCGACTGAATGAATGTGAATGAATCAGCAGGCATTATATAATGACAATATTTTATGTAAAAACGGTAAATTTTTTAACGGTATGTACTTATGTATAATAATGACGATGAAAAATTAACATTTAGATCAATGGGTTATTAACAGAGTAGTATAAATATAAATAGCAATAGTATAAGCATTGTACAACAAACAAGTACAAATGAACGATCATTTCAATAGTTTCATAGATATAGTACGTAAGGTATTACCGTACATAATACATATCATACATAATAATATGTCGTTATGTGAACTTCCATTAGCAATACAAGAGATTCAGCAGGACATCAATATAATCTGTACCTAATAGCCGTATTCTTAGATTCAAATTTAGTGCCGGCAACCATGGCGTTTTTTTAATTGTGATATTTGTAGTTAATTAAATATTTTAAAATATGTAACGAATTCAATTTCTTTCAAAAATATCCGTCACTTTCAAAGATTTCAGGTCAACAAATATGGTAAGCCGAAATTGCGAAAACTTAAAAAACAAACATTTACAAATAAATATATTTTTTGTTTGTTTTCATCTTTGGAATATGCTGATTCAATAATTGCACTCTTTAGTAAAGCTAGGAGATGTTTGTATATTTGCAGATTGTGGTTTCGAGAAGGGGCAGGGTGTTACTTACGTAGTCCACGGACAGACGGCCAAGAAGGACACGTTCCCCTGGCACGTGGGGATATTCCAGAAGGAGGGAGAAGTCATCATTCAGATCTGCGGTGGGAGTATCATCCGCTCAAACATTGTCGTCAGTGGTATGTATAAGACTTTAACACAAAACTATTAAATATATTGGAATCTTTGATATTTTTAAAATATTTAACAAAATTGTACATGAGGTTTACAGATGGTGCAGAAACAATTAAACAATCACAATAACTTTAAAAGATAATTTATTTTCATATTATAATAAATAAAAATAATAACGTACATGTGCTAAGTCAATTAATATTACAAATATTTCACGGTACTTCACAGGCGGATAGTATAGACCTCTCTGGCCATTCTTGCATAGATTTAGCTCTGCAGGGGGAGTGTCAATAAATTTCAGTTATCTGTTCATTCAAGCAGCAGTATTTATTTAAATGATGTTGTTTGTCAAGAGATGGCTTCGCTAGTCCTGTTTTGGTCATCTTTGTACGATTTTAAAGATTTTTGTCGCAAGAAAGTTATTTTTGAATTACAAGGTGTTAATTCGGATTATTCAAAATTCTACTCTCTTGAGAGCTAGTTCTGACAGATCGTTTTTTCATGGTGCAAATGATAGTTTTATGGTTCTGATTGTCGACCGCTGCCAAATTTGGAGAACAACCTTGAGGAAATGAATTGGAGCCCATCTTAAAACAGATGATATCTTCGGTAAGTCCTCTATTTCTATGTATTTGGTGGCTGGATGATAATATTGTTACACCGCCACACGGTTATAAGATTGACGTCACAGCGCCTCTGGGATCATCTGACCACTGCCTAGTGACGACATCAATCCCCGTTAGCCTCAGACCAACCAATGAGAGGCTGAGGAGAAAAGTGTGGCACTATAGGTCAGCAGATTGGTTCGGTATGCGGGCCCATTTCAATGCTTTTCCGTGGTCAGCTGTTTGTTTTCGGACTTCGGACCCTTCAAGATGTGCCCAGGAGATTGGTGAAGTCATCAAATCGGCGATGGATGGCTTCATACAATCGACTATTAAAGAAACTGGTGTGGGCTCAAAGCCGTGGTTCAGTCGACAATGCTCCGAAGCAGTTCGACGAAAAAACGCGGCTTACCGAGCCTACAACACATCTCGAACGCCCGAAAGCAGATCAGCATACAACAAATCGGCAAAGGAATGCAAGAGAATCATCAATAGATCAAAATTCGAACACGACCTGCAGATCAGCAAAAAGCTGGCTGCCTGCCAGCATGGCAGCAGATCATTCTGGTCGCTTGCGGGCTCAATAGGTCGAAATTTTTGCAAACCCAGTTTGCCACCTCTTACCAGACCTGACGGCTCACTAGCAAACACCGCCACCGAAAAGGCTAACTTATTAGGGAAAATGTTTGCGGAAAACTCGACCCTCGATGACGGAGGTGCTGTTCCGCCGTCGGTTCCTCACTGCGGCTTCTATATGAAAAAGCTGAGGATCCGGCATCGGGATGTACTCCACGTCATACGGGGGCTCGATGTTAACAAAGCTAGTGGACCTGATGGAATACCTGCCCTGGTATTGCAGAGGTGTGCTGCGGAAATAGTTCCAGTTTTGACAAAGCTCTTCAAAATGTCCCTGAAGTGTGGCACTGTGCCCTCTGGTTGGAAAAAAGCGGTAATTCACCCTATTCCCAAGAAAGGTGACCGCTCCAACCCGGCCAACTACCGCCCCATAGCGATCACATCAGTTCTGTCCAAAGTGATGGAACGTGTGATCAACGACAAACTGCTCACATACCTCGAGAAGAACAAAATTATCAACGACCGTCAACACGGATTCCGGCGGAACCGCTCGTGCGGTGATCTTCTCGCGTATGTGACGCATGTTTGGGGGCGGTGCCTGGAACGTCACGGTGAGACCCAAACGGTCGCACTAGACATATCCAAGGCCTTTGACCGGGTCTGGCACCGAGGACTTGTCAACAAATTGCATTCTTACGGACTTCCCGCATCCCTGTGTACGTGGATTGCTGACTTTTTAAGGGATAGGTCGATTCAGGCGGTTGCTGACGGTTTCACCTCTTCCTCGGACTCCATAAATGCTGGCGTCCCACAGGGATCGGTTCTGTCTCCGACTTTGTTTTTGTTGCACATCAATGACCTTTTGACATGTGCACTGATTCATTGTTACGCGGATGACAGTACAGTTCATGATAGCTTTTTGTTTGACAAGCCCCCAAAGGGCACACAAACTCCAACGGCTCGGAGGGCTTTGAAGCAGAGAATGGACGGTTATCTCGAGAGTATTTCCTCCTGGGGTAAAAATAATCTCGTCGAATTTAATGTTTCAAAGACCCAATCCTGTCTGATTACGTCTAAAAGGGATCCAAATCATAATCTAGTCTCCTTCAACGGAAGCAATCTTCCGAACAGGCCTTCCATTGATATGCTTGGTGTAACTATAAGTGACCAGCTCAGGTACGGGGGCTCCATCGAAGCCAGAGTAAAGTTGGCCTCTCAGAAGCTGGGCGTACTGTACAGGGCCCGCAGATACTTTAATAGTACACAACTGCTGACCCTGTACAAATCGCAAGTGCGCCCTACTGTCGAATTTGGCAGCCATCTCTGGTCTGGAGCCCCAAAATACCTGAAAAAAACCCTTGACTCTGTGCAGAAACGGGCAGTCCGTTTGATAGATTCCCCAATCTTAACAAACGGACTGCAATCTTTAGAGCACAGGCGTCAGGTAGGTATGCTGTCCTTGTTCTATCGGTATTACAATGGAAGATGCTCTGAGGAACTAGCGTCATTGATCCCGTCGGCACCGGTGCGTAGTCGGGATACACGCCAAACGCGCGCCCAACATTTGTACACAGTTGACACTTGTCACATGAGAACGGGTCGCTTCTACGATTCGTTCTTAAGTTCAACAGCTCGGCTGTGGAACGAACTGCCGGCCTCTGTGTTTCCTCCCTCCTACAACATGGGACTCTTCAAGACCCATGTTCACTCCTTCCTCTCCACAAAAAGACCCTCCACACAGCATCCCCAAAGATGACATAGGCCCTGAGGGAAATTATTTTCTTCAGGGCCTCCTGTGTGGAGTTAATATAAAAAAAAAAAAAAAAATAGAGTAAATTTTTGCAATCATCTTTTTTATATAGGGAATTAATTATTCCTTGATGGTCTGTGTGGTTTACAAAACCAGATCATCACCAGGCGGATTTTGGCTCGAGAAAGCTCGCTAAACCTGCATCGAGATTTGAAGAACTACAGTCCGAATCCCACAGATTCCAAAAAAAAGATTATAATATATTTATATTTTACGTCATTCGCTAACACGATTATTACTAAAATATTTCCCCCAAAACAAAAGCGACTTTTAGCCCAGTGGTGATAGCGCCCGCTATTACTTTGTAGATTTTCGGAGAACCTCAGTTCGAATCCTACTGGCATTAAATAAAAATAAATAAATACTCTTGCTCCTTGCATTTCACATTATTTTAATTTTTAAAAAAATATTTGCATATTTATTGTTATTAAGTTTAATTTGTAGAACTCCATTTTAATTTTTAATTTTATTTTTTATATATTCAATAATATATAAAAAATAAAATTATACTTCATAGTGCACTCATATTTGAGTCTACTCTCTTTCAACCGTAAAGCAGATTTTACGGTTGATGGAGTTAGCTAATGTGTTAGCTAATTTTTTAGGGCAGTTAGAAATTAACAAAAACTCTAATAATCCGAAAGCTATTCTAATTAATGGACAAACAAATATAATTCGTTCACCCCTACTAGATATCTTCAAACCTAGTGCAAATATGAGTGCACTATGAAGTACTTAATTATGCTACTAAAATAAACCTATGAGTCATCGTTTGGGAATAACTAACATAAAGACATTCAATGAAATTTAAACATTACAGTAATTGGGAAAACTTAAATGGGGTAATAGCCATTAATAATTTCTAACATTTTACTCAGAAATCAATTAAGAAATCAGTAATTAAAATTAAAATACCTATTTACAAATAATATAAATGTATCCTCTGTAAGTGGGCTACCCACAGTTTGATAATGCCTTCAGGATACGAAACAGCTGTCACGCGTAATAATAATTACACAGCAGAACTTGTTTAAAAATAAACTGTTTTTATAAACCCAATAACAATATTATTGAATATATATAAAAAAAAAAGTTGTTAGTGAATCTCAAAAGATATTTTTCGACAACGTCGAAAGTTCGTTGCAAAATAATTAACAATTTCAAAAGTTTTTGGTCATACATATCCCCATTAAAAAATTGAAAGGGAAAGAAAATTTAAATGTGTTTAAATTTTTTTTAAACGGCCAAATTTCAAAATATGAATTTCATCTTTACGCAGGTATCGTGGGATTTTTGTTTTGGTATCATGGTAAAAATCAATAAAATCCGGTTTCATTGGAAAGTGTTTTTTTTACGTTAACTCCACACAAAAGGCCATGAGGAATATAATTTCCGTCACATAGAGACTCACGTTGTAAGAGGGAGGAAACACAGAAGCCGGCAAACCATTTCATAACCTAGCTGTTGAACGCAAGAACGAGTTGTAGAAACGAATCGTTCTCATGTGACAAATGAGACCATGCACCAGTGGCGGAGGAATCAATGACGGTATTTCATCGAAGCATCTTCTTACGAAATACCTGTAGATATATACATATACACCAAACTAAAAAAATGATAAATGGGCCAATGAGATAGATGATCCAAAGTTTCAACCTTACTAATTAGATTCTTACACGCCCGTTCAACGTTGATGTGGTAAAGCTGGCCTTGAGCCCGGTTTAATACCGTTTTAACCAAACAAACGCCATGGTAATAAATACATTAATTTATTGTTCTGACCTTACGCGCCGCATAATATTTACACCGCGTTTTTTAGTAAGACTGTTTCAATCTGCCTCCAATGTCCTTATCAGCATTTCCATCTTTCGTGAAATTACTTCCCAAATAAACGAACTCATCAATTTGCATCAAGTATTCGTTCACAACAAAACTATATTATGATATGCTTATCTGCATAACTATGTTTTGAAACTTGTTTACGGTAGCGTAGATAAAAAAACACAGACCAATAAGTCGTGTATTCACTAGTAAAGAATTTTTGTGGAATCTGTCACGATATTATGTACAAATCGTTCAAACAACCTTGTAACCCGTCAATATAACTGATGGAATGATCGATCGCCACATATATCAACAGCTAATTAACGTATAATTGACAGTATAATTCACAGAATGTATCGCGATTAAATTAATAATTGCAAATCGTACCTGGAAGTAATCCGACCGAGAAATTCCTAATTAAAGTTTACCGTTTACAATCCTGCCGTGTCACGACTTGGATGTAACGTCTACCATATAGCGGAATGCCACACGCCACCTCCCGTAGACACAAATAACAACTAATTATTAATTATCATCAAATTAATGAAGAACTCACTTTTAAACAGAAACCTAGAATGATCAAAGCTCTAAGACTTTATTAATTCATGAATACGTTTACGCCCTCTCTCTGTAAGATCATTAAAATAGAAAGAAATTTGAACTGCACTCACTCCGATTATTTTTCAAGTTTGAGATCGATGACATAATATAAGTAAAACATTTTTAATAATGGGAAACAATAGTCCTAATATGGCAACACTGGCACGTTTTATCTATTGCAGACATTTTAAAACGTCAACATCGTACGTATTAGCGCCCTTCGTGGCAACAGGACGCGTCCTAACGCTTCCTCCAACCGCTTTGGGTTTTTGTTAGTATTTTCAAGGGAAATGAGGCAACATCCCTTTGAAATTATTTTTAAAATCAATCAATCAACATTTGAACTTAAATAAAAATAAACTTAATAATTATTAGAATTTTATAATATGTGATGAGTGCAGTGTTTTAAAAGTGAATATTCGGAAATTTGCTCAAAAATATTGGACATTCGAAACGAACGGCGATCAGTAAATGCACCCCAGATGTTTTCAACGAAATTCTCGGAAACTGGGCAAGTTTGGACCCTGGCAAGTTTTTTACTCAGCCCAGGGTAATTTATTATTCCGACCGTCGCTTTTTATTTCGGGCAGAAGCACCACTTCAACAATTACCAGGAACTTTAGGATTACACGGAGATAAATGATGGACTTGCCGAACGTCACAGCGGTGCTGCCAGGGTCTTTTATCTATGTGAGGTGCAAGCGCTGTATTAGCAGCAGATACATACCTGAACGCTGTTGTTGGACGCGGTGGACTCTCTTGCTGCAGCAGCTGGTCCAGTCCCTTCACTACCTAGGATTCTTGCTGCAGAGTCTCCGTCTTCTATCATCGTAGAACGTCACAGCGGTGCTGCCAAGATCTGGTATCTGTGAGAGGATAGTGTGTCAGCGCTATATTAGCAGCAGACACATACGTGGACGGATGACGAACCTCGTGCTGGCACTGTTGGTGGACGCGGTGGACTCTTTCGCTGCAGCAGCTGGCCCAGTTTCTTCACCACCTAGGATTCTTGCTGCAGAGTCTACATCTTCTATCTTTGTGTCACTTGTTCTTATACTTCATTTTACATAACTTAACTTCACTATATTTTTGTAATATTTATATTTTCTGTAATATCTACATCAACTGTAAAGCACCCCTGAGGTGATATCTCACAAAAGCGGCGCTATACAAATTATCCAATAAATAAATAAAAAATAAATAAAATCGTCCGACGGATACATGTCGTCGATGCTAAAAATATAAATCATTTTAAAATTCGATTGGATTTTCGTTTGGAGAAAAGAAGGGATTGACTTGAATTGATTTAAAAAAAAATAATTATCACTATTAAACTTATTATGAAATTAAACATGAGCGAGTCAGATTTTTTTCCTCTTATTAACTTATGATAATAATAACTTAATTTGAAGTTATTTGAAAATTTTTCATTTAAAACAATGTAACTGTTTTGTGATTTGCAGCCGGCCATTGCTTCTGGGACCTCGTCAAAAACGAGCCTATTCCTCCCATTTATTACAAAGTAGCAGCGGGAAAGTTTTACAGAGACTGGGATGACGAGAGAGAGAGGGGAAGTAAATTTATCCAAAGATCTGAGGTTTGTGAAGGAAATGGTCAATTAATAAGGGATGTTTTTGAAATTTATGTTTTGTTATGTTAGCGATGAAAGAAGGATAATATTTATGGTGGCATCCTTGTGGTGTATGTCCTCTTGTTCACGGAGAAAATTGATCCTGTTAAAAAAGTAACAGCATGCCAACTTGCTGATAAAATATTAGTCACTCAGAATATATCGAGAACACTTGTTCTTTTCATAATACCTATCATGACGGAATGCGACTGTATCAGTATTTCAATATAAATATCAGAATTTGTACGAACACCTGTTCCACCGTCCTGATAAAACATTCGCTTTTGACTGATACTTTGTTAGTAACTCTTTTAATTCATTCGATATGGGCCTGCAGTCCCATTTTTACCAGGAAAACGAATAATTTGACCTTATTTTTAATAAATCAACAGTAATTCATTTCAGTAAGTTTTCTCCGTGGAATAAAATGATAATAAGTAGTGTTTTTATAGGTGAGCGATATCTTGTTCCATGAAAACTACGGAGGTGACGAACAAACCCAACAGGGCGACTTGGCTCTTGTAGTGCTGGAGAAGCCATTTTCTTTCTCGGAGTCCATCAGCGCCGTGTGCATCGACCTGTTTGACGACCAGCTCAACACCATTCAAACCGGCGATGGTCAACTTGGCAAGGTTAAACTAATTTGATTATCTTGTTTTTTTTGTACAACCTCAAATTTTCTTTTACTGAATTATTTATTTATTTGTCGATAACTAACGTCACATGAGTGCCAAACAGGATAGTAATTGACAGGTTCACAGTCATTGTAAAAATAATATAACATTTTTGAAAATCAACGCTATAAATATACCCTACACAGTAATTACATGTCACAGAAAACAAGTACAATCAAACACTAGTAATATTTTAAAAAAAAATAACATTTAACTGTGGCATTTGATCAGAAAATGATGACATAAAGTATAAAATTAAAACAAACTCTAGAAGGAGATACAAGTACCTTCAAAATATTTTCAACAAGTATGAGTAGACTTAGGTTTAATTAATAATGATTTAGAAGGTATGATAGTATGTAACAAGTATGAGTAGACTTAGGTTTAATTAATAATGATTTACAAGGTATGATAGTATGTAACAAGTATGAGTAGACTTAGGTTTAATTAATAATGATTTAGAAGGTATGATAGTATGTAACAAGTATGAGTAGACTTAGGTTTAATTAATAATGATTTTGAAGGTATGATGGCATAGCCTTTTTGTACCTAGCTTTTGTGCAGTTAAACAGATCCGCTACATCTGCATACCTATTACTAACTTCATGTAATCTAGGTAAAAGCGAGTGTTTGAAATGCTCAGTCCTCTCATTTAATTATTATAGTTTATACTTACAATGGGAATACCTAGTTTAAAATTGATGTTCCTTAGGAATTTTCGTTGAATTTTTTCTATTGAATCTGAATGTATTTTATTATGGGGGGACCAGATCAAGGAATTATATTCAACTTCACTTCGAACTAAAGATGTATACAAAATTTCCAAGGTTGAAATATTCAAGAAGACGAGCATTTTCATTCCCTTATTGCCTAATTGCGTTTATGTGAGATATAAAGTTAAATTTAGAGTCGAAATACCTAGGTCATTAATTTCTTCGATAGAGGTGAGGTTGAGTTATTAAGTTTATATGAATAAATAATTGGCTGACTTATTTTGTAAAATCTTATTGAATGACACTTATTTATATTAACATAAAGTTTATTAAGAGTACACCAATTAATTATACTGTTAAAGTTCCAGGACAGATATAATCTTCAGCAGTTTTAATTTTTTTTTGTAATATTTTTAAATCGTCTGCAAAGAGTAATAAATTTATAAATTTGCCAAATATATTAACAATATCGTTTATAAACATTAAAAATAAAGTTGGACCTAAATGAGACCCCTGTGGTTCACCACTTATACCTATAAATTGGTTGTAAAGGAACAAATTGATTTTTACTAGTAGACCTCTATCAGTTAAATAGCTAGCAAACCATTCTAAAAAAATCCATCAATACCGAGGTTACATAGTTTAACTGGGAGAAATTTATGGTAAACTTTGTCAAATTCCTTAATAAAGTCCGTATATATTGAATCGACTTGAGTTCTATTAGCTAATACGTTCGACATATAGTTTTCATATAATGAGAGATTTGTCAAAGTTGAGCTGCTCTACAAAAACCCATGTTACACAGATACAAAGACAGATACAATCTTCAGCAGTTTTAATTTTTTAAAATATTCTTTAAATCGTCTGCAAAAAGTAATACATTCATATCGTTACCAAATGTATTAACAATATCGTTTATAAACACTAAAAACAAAGTTGGACCTAAATGAGACCCTTGTGCTACACCACTTGTACCTAGAAATTGGTTGGAAAGGAACTAATTGATTTTTACTAGTCGTCATTTTTTACTATCTGTTAGATAGCTAACGAACCAGTCTAAACAAATCCATCAATACTGAGGTTACATAGTTTAACTAGGAGAAATTTATGGCAAACTTTGTCAAATTGTTGTGAAATATCTTGTAGTCGTTTAGGGAGTTCGAGTATTTATAGTTTTACGTTAAATTCTATAGTTGTGAAATATCTTGTAGTCGTTTAGGGAGTTTTTACATTGAGTTCTATAGTTGTGAAATATCTTGTAGTCATTCAGGGAGTTCGATTGTTTATAGTTATGTGTCATTTTTTTACAAATTGCTATGTTGATTAACTCTCCATTGAACCATTTTGGGAACTTCGCTTGTTTAAAGTGCGAAAGTGGTACATATTTTTCAAAGGTCCTATTAATAATCGTGTAAAATATTTCCCTATTATGATTAATATTATTGTTATTGTTGAGGTGAAGAAATGACCCATGTTAGGATAGTATAGATTGATTATAAGTAAGATTAGGCAGAATAGTTGTATCGTCTGGTGAGTTATTCGTCATAATGGTTATGCTTACAGCGGTTGGTGGCAGTCTAGGAGGAAGAGTTCATCAACTGATTTAACGATAATATAGAAAGAAAAGAAACATATAAGATTGATGATATAACTATCTTACCATCACGCCATTTCCCCGCAGGGGTAGACAGAGAGGACGGATCGCCAAACAACTCGGTCTCGGCACACACTTCTTGCCTCATTCACATTCATACATCGTCTCATATGGCCCGACTCAAGAATCTGATTCAGTTGATCGGGCGTCCCCGACTTCTTCTGTACAATTACGTTTGCGTCGTATATTCTCCTTACACTCTTTTCTTCGTTCATTCGCTCTACATGCCCAAACCATCTAAGCGTCCTTTTCTTAATCTTACTCATTACGCTTACATCAGCCTCGCATTATTTGCGGATCTCCACATTTCTCAAGCGGTCACATCTCTACACCTACGCCTTAGGGATATAATTTCTACAGCATTCAGTCTACTTTCATCCTTTCTTTTCCATTTCCATGCCTCACTGCAATACACCAGTGTAGGTACCAGCACTCCAATGTGGACTGCTAACTTGCCAACAAAAACCAAAATAAGAAAACCTGTTATGCAGTGGCCTCGTTAAAATATGCACTGTTAAAGAGTTTAATAAGTACAGCTTTATACTTCTAAAGACGCATATTAAAAATATCAGCTAACTTAGCATAAGAGTTACCAATGGTGTGTGATCTATTTGTAACAGAATTGTAGCATGAAACCGTAGTAGAATTGTAACAATAATACATACTAGGGAAAGTTGATCCAATGGTATAACATGAAAGTGAATCTACATTAATATATCAGGGCCACAGACATAGGAATTAATAGACGAGAAGATATGGGCGAGGGGTAAAATCAACTGTTGAAGAACGAGGGAACGAGGGAACGAGTGAAGCTGACTGTGATTCGTCAATAAATCAATCTGACAGTAAATAGGCATCTCGCATTATAATATCACCATTTACTTCTTTAAAGTAAAATCTGCTTTGAATGAATAGACATTTTTACATGGGAGCGCAAATTACTCGCCACGTTATGAACAAATTTGCGAAGTCCAAATTCGGCAAAGTAAGGCAGCTTTTATTTTCAGAGTCGTAGTTAGTTTCAGAGTATTTAGTTAAGACACTTTTATAAATGTTCATAATTTACTTCCCAGCAACCAACCAGCTTTGTGTTTCGCGTCCAGACGTTTCTCTATGTGATAGTAACAACTGATTCATATTATACGATGTGAATATGCTTAAAATAAAGTAAAATAATGCTTATATATGGAATGTAATACGACAATTGGGTTTATTCTCTTTTTTCACATCTATTTTTACCAGTTTTCATAGTACAAGTCAAAATTTTGCCGTGTTATTTAGTAAAATGAACCGATGATGCCTCGACCATAGTTCGCACAAGAATGATGATGTCACGTTTTCAAATTTCATTTGAGGCCAAACGCGAGCCCAGCCGGCTCAATGGAACCGGTATGGGGAGTGGGGATAATACGCTTTTAATCACTTAGGGCAGGTCTACTAATATTCATATGTCTATGATCAGGGCTATCCAACTGAAATCATAATCTTTTGATTATAAAGGAATTGCAAATCTAATATTAATAAACCTCAAAAAATTGTGTCGAACTCTTTCAATTAAGTTTTTAAAATGTGATTATACAGGTGACAGGTAATGATAGAATGCTTGTAACCAGAAATGTGAACAATTTCTCACTATAAAACCAAAATTTTTCATATACATATTAGAAGTGAATAAGATACTCAATCTGACTCTCTATTTTCAGGTGGCAGGATGGGGTAGAACAGAAACTGGTGAACCATCGTCTGAACTAAAGACCCTGACTATCCCAGTCATTAATTATAACCAGTGCCGACTTGAGATGGCCAAATACAGATTTAATAAATACTTGACTACTGATAAGATGTGCGCTGGATACACGAATGGTTAGTAAAAAGTACATTTTTGTTTTTTTAAAGGAAAATAATTTCTCTCGACTTTGAGAATGCTAGAGGGAAGAAACACAGAGACCTGCGTATCGTTCCACAATCGAGCTGTTGAACTCAAGAACGAGTCATAGAAACGATCTGGTCTCATACGACAAATGTCAATCGTGTACAAATTTTGGGCGCACGTTTGGCGTGTGACTATGTACTGGTCCCTAAGAGATCAATTATGCTTCCAAGTTCCTCAGAGCATTTTCCCTCGAAATACCGGTAAAACCAGAACAGCATTCACACCTGACTCCTGTGCTCTAAAGATGCAATCCGTTTATTAAGATAGGGGAATCCATCAAACTGACTTCCAATTTGTACAGGGTCAGCAGTTGTGTACTATTCAAGTATTTGAGGAGCCCTGTACACTGTGCACCACGCCCAGCTTCTGACAGGCTAATTTGACTCTCAGCTGGTCACTAAGAGTTACACAAAGCACACCGATGGAAGGCAGAAGATTGATTCAGTTGACGGAGACTTTGTGGCTGTAAGAATCTTAAACCATCCCGTATCATTTCAGGTACAGCGCTCTGTACGGGAGACAGCGGTGGGGGGTTCGTGGTATCGGCTGAGGACCTGAAGAAGCAGCCCCGATGGTTCCTTCGCGGTATCGTGAGCAACGGTCCTCTGAACGACGCAAAGACCACGTGCAGGGCCAACACCTATACTGCCTTTACCCAGATCTACAAGCTCAGGGATTGGTTCCTGAAAGAGCTGCGTAAACTAACCTAGACAAGACCTGATTTTTTCTTTCGATGTTTCTTTTTGTGTAGTTTCATTCTTTCTATACCATTTTTCAACCTATTTGACTCCAAATCCCCTTTTTTATCGTCAATTTTCTATCTGCTCTTGTTTCAGCAGCAAAAAAAATGACAAACTTAACTGAATTATTGGATGGACATGGTATAATAATGTCACTGGTAGATTGAAGTGCATGAATCAAGCAAGTATCGATTCTCGATTTATACATAATAAACAAATTATTATAAAGCACGCACTTATTTTTGCACTGTGTTAAATCATTGTTACTGCATTCAACACAGGATATTTGGGAGCAATTAAAAGCAAAAAACGTTCCGCCATATTGTCTACCAGTGTTGACGTATTTTGACAGCTGCTTCAATTTACCTAGCTTTAACAATCATAATACTAGAAAATCAAACTAAAAAAGTGGTTAATTCGTCTAATCAGGAGAGTGCGCGTTGGGACAGTGAATTTTTTATCCCATAAATTATCTCGCTAAGGCGGAATACTCGTCATTATTCTGGTGTTTGTACCACAAAATACAACTTAGTGCAAAAGTGACTCGATCATTATATAAACACAAAAAACCTATCCCAAAGGCGTTTTTAGCGTCACAAAGGCTCTGCCACCTCTCATACAAGAATCAAGCATTGTGTCGTTTTTTTTCTTTTTGTGTGAAACTTTGAAAAACTACCTTTAAAATGAATACACTATGCTCCATCTTTGTTGTTTGTTTTTGGGGTGTTATGCCGTGTTGCGCTAACTCCTTCTTTAGCCGACGTTTCGGACAGCGTTGCAGTGTCCATCATCAGGGCAGATCCGGTAGATCCGAAGATGAAAAACTTACCTATGCTCCATCTGTAAAAAAAACATTGACACCCCGTCAGACTTCATCTCATGTTGTATCTGCGACGATAACTACCATTTCATTTGTGCCGATATCGCAGAGACCTCACGGCGAGGAACTAAGATTTTACAGTGGCGTTGCAAACTTTGCACAAAAACACAAAAAAACTCAAAAAAATACGCCTGAAAAAAATCTAGAACTGACATCTATCGAGAAACCTAATAAACAACCATCATCAACACCAAAATCTACAATTGCCGCCTCATCATACGCCAGTGTGAACTTACCACCAACAACCACAGATGGCACTAGTAATCTGACAATCGATCTATTTTTAACTGAATTCGCAAATTTCAAAGACTCAGTTAATGAATCTGTTGGAAAAAAATACGATGCAATCCTGCTCCAAAATAATGAAATATTAAAAACCATTCAAAACATATCTCAACAGCAAGAAGATTTAAAATATCGAATAAATAATTTGGAAAAACTACATGAACAAGTAAACTCAGCCTTAAATTCAAGACTTGAGGACTTAGAAAAAAAAGCGAAAAAAATAAAGAAAATGAAATAAAAATTTGTCTCTTGACAGAACGAAATGAAGACCTAGAAAAAAGAATAATAGCGATCGAGATTGACCAAGAAAACAGGAACAGACGATTTAACAATACTTGTTTGGAACTTCGAGGGCTTCCAGAATTCAAAGAGGAAACATCACAAACCTTAAAAGACATTATATTCAACACCAGTAAAATAGTAGACTGCCAACTAAATACAAATGATATTTATAATATATATAGATTATAACAAAGAAACAAAAACATTCCTCCAACAGTTAAACCTAGGTCAGTGGTAATTAATTTTATCGAAGGAAGCAAACACTTTGTGATGTGACATTATATATCAAATGAAAAATACACTTTGTAAAACACCACTTTTATTTTGAATTAATATTAACAACCAACCAGGTTTCGCTTAGCTCAAGCTTCATCAGGGCTTATTATATCAACTAAAGTTATTTTCATACAGACACACATATATATATATATATAGAAGAAAATAAAACAATGAGTGAAAGAGATAGAAATAAAATACACAAGTGAAAGAGATAGAAATGAAAGAGCAGACACCTTATTAGTGCTAGAACGAGAAAGGATGTATACTGATTACAGGATGGGTAGGAAGGGAGGGTGAAGGGAGGAAACAGTTTTATCAGAGGTTAACGGAATAAATTAAATATTGGACTATTAGTTAAATTGATTTGATTGTTGATTATATTTGATTTATTATATCGGCTAGTACTGCCAATAAAGCAAAATATTATAAAAACTATTCTATTAAATACAGACTTTTGTGTTTAGGTATATATTTTTACAAAGAGTGTTTAAAGTGCAAAGTGTTTCCGAACTATATTAATGTAAATTTTAATCGTGTCAAAAATAATAATTTATCTTATACGGATCAAATTATTTATATACTAGTAAGAAATTACTACATTTGTAAGGTCAATACTGTAATTTTATTTTATTTCTTATATACTAGTAAGAAATTACTACATTTGTAAGGTCAATACTGTAATTTTAAAATACTAATTATTATAGTGACAGTTGCATAGCGTGTTGTGAGAAACAGGTTATGTGACAGACACTTCGATTGTATTTACGTGAAAAAATGTAAAAAAACTAATATTTTGGGTGCATGTAACTAAAATACTGAAAATTATATATTATGAGAGAGTATACAATATTTTTTCATACCTTGATGCTTTCCAACCTTTAAATTCAGCACTAACAAAATTAGCGTTGTTGGCAAAAAAAGAACCCATCATCAAAACATCGATTCTAGGCAAGTTATCAGCCTGTCCTTTTACAAAACCACTGTCAGTCATATTAATAATGTAAAATATATGAATAAGTTCACAAAATATCACAATTATCTTAAAAAATAAGAAAAAAACGGTAAAAATCGCGAGCTTTACATAAACGTCAGTTCGCAAAGGTACGAGTAGTTTGGTTGAGTAAGTTAAGTTGTGGTTTGGTCCGCGCGCGGAATACGCTTGTGACGTCAGAATACAATCGGCCAATCACGGTCCGTTTACTTTTTGTCAGTATTTGATCGTTTTTAAAATCAAAAATTTTGAATGAAAACATAAAAAACAAACATTTTTAGTAGGATGATTAAAATCAGAAAAATGATCTTTAAATATTCCATACATTTTCAACAGAATCCCTCGTTTGTGGAAATACCCCATTGAGTCGATACTTTTTTATGTGCCATATTCGTATGACCCCCTATAAACCGTACCAAGGTCCATTTAATTTCTTCACTTGAAATTTATTGTTTTAAAATTATTAAACTCACCACGCCTGTATCGAGGTCCGCCAAACGTGATGGATGTTCTACATTATAATTTGTTATTGTTAAAGGTAAGTTGTTCAGTAGTACAATAATAAGTGTATATATGATATAACATAATAAGCCGAACATGATCAATATATAAGCAGGTATAATACAAGTGAAAAATAGAGAATTCTGTTGTACTAAGAAGTTGATTAATTATAACTAGTGGATCCCCGCAATACTTCGCAATTGCTAATGGTCGAACCGAGTCACAAATTACGGGAAAGAAACGAAGCAACTTGCAAGCGGCGTTTCGCTCCATTTGCGGTTGCTTCATTCCTTCCCCATAAGTTTGTAGCAGTTCACTTTTGCCCCGCTACATTTATGGTTAATTTATTCATAACTCTTCATAATCTTCGAACCGCCTACTTGTCTATGGTATTCTCGATCTATGGTTGATCGGAGCAGCAGCGCCACTGACGGTCACCGGAGAAGCCAGTACCAAACGGGCAGCGGTCAAGGAGACATTTTACAACTGGAAGGATTGAAGCGATGGCTCCAGGCGACATTATGGGTGGAAACTTGCGGGCATATTGTTCCTGTTAGCTAGCTGTTGTAATCGCTGGTCATCACGTTATCCTTTATAAATTTTGCGGTTCCAATCTATTAGTTGCATGGCGCCCTTTCTCCCCCTAGGACTGCCTGGGAGCAGGTGACGACACCCCCCCACCAAAAAATGATGTGCAAATTTCACCATTTTCTTTTGCAGGTGGCTGTAAATTATTATTTTTACCTGTTATTGTTGGATACCTTGTAAATATGACCTGCAAGTAGAATAGATCTTACTAACAAGTTACTAATACGCAGCACTTGCATACTGCGAATAACATTGTATGCATGGACATTTTGGAGGTCTTGATCAGAAATTTTAAATGTAGACTCGTTATATAAAAAAAAAAAATAGCTTCCTTGCGAGAGCTCTGAAGGGGTACCATCAGTACCTAAAACAGGGCGGGGAAGTGGTGGGCCTCCTCCAGAATGTGCTTGTGAATCTTCGATTACAGCACACACCTAGAGATATTATTATATATCCTAAATTTTGAGTCTTATGTTCTGGTTAAATCTAATCGTAAATAATAACTAAAATAATCGATTATTTTTTAATGATAAACTAACGTTTATAAGACAAGGTTTTATGCATAGCATATAGGATAACAAATAATTCCCGTTGGCGGCATTTATTTTTACTCGGGAGATGTTTTCAATTTGTATTAGTATTTCGGATGACTAATTATTGCTTATAATTATTTGTTAAAATAATCGATGTTTCGTTCTTTGCCAATAAATGATTTTTTGTGACATTCCTAAGTTGTTTCAATACTACCTATCTCACACCTACCTCACACTATGGTATTTGTTATTCTTATCTTATATTAACTGTTACAATGGCATAATTGGCAAATTAACATAAAAGAATCAATGATTTATACAACAACAGTGACACGATGAGCACATCAAATATTCGCTCTATACAAATTAATAGAAAACCAGTGAATTTCTATACTCAAAAGCAGCGAAAAGTATATTAAAACGTGGCCTCAATTGCCCACAAGTGTTACTGGTCTTACATCTTTTAAAAAAGTGATTTTAAAGTGTCAAAAGTGAAAACAAAATAATAACTAAAAGTGACTCAGTGCGAATATCTGGAAGATTATTTTGCTACCTGCCTTGTCAAACTTACTGTCTCGCAGTGTATTGCCTACATAAGTACTCATAGAAATATTACATAGGTACTCGGAGTAAACCAACTTTCAGGGGAGTGAAACCATTGCAGTTAAATAATTAAATACAAATAATAACCTTTTTCTACTTGCAATCCAATTTTTACCATAATGGATGTCGAAGCATTGATAACAAATGTAGAAAATGCTGTGGCTGCATTTAATACCTATTTAACGGATCCAGCAAATAAGTTCACGAAAGACCAAATAACAAAACTAACCCCAATTACAAGTCATTTCTTAAAAGCTATTGGTAGATTGGCGCAAACGGTGTCTAATAAAACTGCTAGTCTAGAGGGTGAATTACGGGCTTATAAGGAAATCGGAATAAATATCCCAGCCCCACAAATCAACCTCGACATTTGCGAGGTAATTTCTGAAATTAATGAGCGTAGCGAAAGAGCTAAAAACATCATTCTTTGTAATATACCCGAAAGCACTGAAACGACTGCGGCCAACAAATTAATAGATGACAAAAACAAGGTAACGGTTTTAATCTCTGCTCTCGATGATACCGCAAACCATGATATGCTACGCGTTTACCGCATTGGAAAACCAAGTGTTGAAAAACCAAGGTCCCTTAAAATAGAATTCAATAACTCCACAACATCCAGAATATTACTAAGTAAACGTCATCTTTTAAAAAACAACACAAGGACATACCCCGATGCTACAATTTTTCAACAAAAACATCTAAAACATCTAAGAGAAGAACTGGAAAAACGAAAGTCAAATGGCGAAAATGATATTACTATAAAATATGTAAACGGAAACCCTAAAATAGTGCAAACACCGCCAAAAAACGATGCAAACTCAAGATATACTACCAGAACGCGCGGAGACTACGCACCAAATTAAATGAACTACGTTCTACAATATCGCTACACCATTACGACGTATATGTGCTGACAGAAACTTGGCTCGACTCGGAAATAAAATCCACAGAACTCGGACTTAACAACTACAAAATTTTTCGCTGCGATAGAAACTCTAAATCCAGTTCCAAAACAAGGGGAGACGGAGTACTAATTGCAATAAAGAAGAAATTGATGTCAAGAAAACTCAAAACAAAAAATAATACTCTCGAACAACTATTTGTACAAATTGATACCACTGTAGAAAAGATAATAATTGCAACTTTATACACACCACCACTATCTGATGCCGGAAACTATCGAAGCCACAGCGAAGACGTTGAAAATCTACTCTTCAAATACCCTAACTCTAAAATTATTATTCTCGGGGATTACAACCTCCCTAACCTAAAATGGAAAACAAGTGATAGTGGTTTCATTGTTAATGAAAATCAAAATGATCGTTCACGTGAGATATTAGATATGACAAATTTTTTAAATCTTTTACAACATAACTTTATATACAACATAAATGATCGCTTACTAGATCTAGCAATATCAAATTATCCTAAATTGTTCATTGAGAAATGTAATGATCCTCTGTTACCTGTTGATAATCATCACCCCCCTCTTTATATTAAGTTAAATATATGTGGCGTCGAGCCGAAACCCGTTGAAAAAACTCTCAACTACAAAAAACCAGATTTTGAATCTATAAATTCTCATCTTTCGCATGTTGACTGGTCTTTTTTGTCTGACGTTAATACTGACGATTCCTTAGAAAATCTATATTCAATATTCTCCACCACTATCAAATCATATGTACCACTATTTACTCCTAAAAAACATACATATCCAACTTACTTCTCATCAGAACTGTAGCGTCGATATCAATCCATTGAATAATTAATAATAAACCGTTCGACCTACTTAGTATCTACTCCCGAATTATGTACTTGCATCGTTAAATCGTAAACAAAGTAATCTACGTACTTCAAGTACCTACCTGCCTATTGATGACAATAACACCGCAGTCCGTCTCGAATACTACGAGAACTCGCCAGAAGGTTCGAGCCTACGGCCTAGGCATAATTGCCAAGCCGTCGAAAGTTCGCGAATGATCCAGATCGAGCGAGTGTCTTCGATTTAGTTGCCATCCATCTACCTACTGCCGCCGTCGGCCGTCTAGTATAAATAAGCCCGACGCAGCGAGCCAGTCAGTCAGTCATAATTTTGCCGCCAGCCTGCAAGGTTCAACGAGTGATCACCCGCGTTCTTCTTACTAGCGCGAGGGACACGTACCCGGCTTCGCCCCTATCATCATGGACTCTATCGGGATATCACCATAGCGCCTCGGCCACGTCCGCGGCCAGCGCTACTCGGATTACAAGCGCCCTGGTTCCAGCGTCTCTGACCAGCGCTTCTTCCACGCAACCATGACCACCACGAGGACACGCAGCATCCTCACTGGTCACGCCGTTCCCGTTCAACTGCCCACAAGGTCCGTCGCACCTTCGGCCGTCTCGTCAGCACTGGAGTGCCTGAAGACCTACGTTCTTCGCCAGTGCCTGACCTACATCGAGTCCCGGTCACCAGCGCCCGGCGTCGACTCACTGACCCGCGCCTGACCTGCCAACACATCACAGCCAGCAACCGGAGTATTCTACATCTGTCCTTCATCATCTCCTCGTCATGGCTACTGACTCACCAATAAACACATGTGACCTTCAACACCTTCTTTCATTTCGTGCCTCACCATTGATCCCCAAAGAACTAATAGCCTCACTACAACAAAAAAAAATACTTCATAAAAAATTCAAAAAAACTCTGAGGAAAATCGACCATACAAATTTCAGTGAAAGTAGGAAAAAATGCAAAGATCTCTCTAAAATCTGTTATAAAACATATATTTTTTATTTTTTTTTTTATGTGACACCTCACAAGAGTGTCCCTGCCTGTGCAGTGCACAGACAGGGGAACTATGTCACCACCCGGTTGGGCGGCGTTGTGAGGCGGAGTAAGGTAGTGGCTGTAGGAAGGGATTTGTTAATGCGGGCCTTGAAGAGGCTCGGATTATAGGAGGGAGGAAAAACAGATGCCGGTAGCTCGTTCCACATACGAGCCGACTTACACAAAAACGAGTCGTAAAAACGGCCCGTTCTCATGAAGCCAACGTCATATATAAATTCTATCGAGAACACAGCCTTAAACTCGAACAATCTCTGGAAATTTATTAAAAAAATAAACAACGACAGCACAGACTATCCTCCAGAAATGCACATGGACGAAAAATACGCCAACAATACGCAAGACATTGTAAATCTTTTTTCTGATTTCTTTAAAAATGTTTATGATGATGAAACACCAGAAGAAAATATTCCTTCATACACATTCAAAAAAACCACACATTTAACAGACTGCTACATCACCGAAGAATCTTGCAAAAAAAAATTAAGTTCCTTAGACATAAACAAGTCTGCAGGCCCGGACACCATCCCGCCAATTTTCCTAAAACAGTGCTCCTCCGTATTGTCTAAACCACTAACCATTTTATTTAACCACCTACTATCCTCTGGATATTTTCCCGTCTACTGGATATCCAGCTATATTATTCCAATATTTAAAAAAGGTGACGAGACTGACATTTCAAACTATCGACCAATATGCATACAATCTGTATTACCCAAAATCTTTGAATCTTTAGTTTTGGAAGAAATATATCCCACACTAACAAAGTTAATAAATGACAAACAACATGGCTTCATTAGAGGTAGATCAACTACAACAAATTTACTACTGTTTCAAAACTATATATTGGAGTCTTTTTCTAAAAATAAACAAGTTGACTGTATATAAAGCCTTTGATAAAGTGTCTCACAAAGTACTGATCCAAAAACTTCATGCTATAGGAATCAGAGCAAATATGTTAAGCTGGTTAAGTAGCTACATATCTGGTAGAACTTTACTTGTTAAAATAAAATCTTTTTTATCTAAACCATTTTTGGCCACTAGTGGCGTACCGCAAGGTAGTCATCTTGGCCCAATTTTATTTATTGTTTTTATAAATGACATAGTCAACTGCTTTAAAAATGTCAATGTACTGCTATTCGCCGACGATATTAAATTATATAAAGAAATAACCTCCTTAAACGACTGTCAAGTTCTTCAATCTAATATAGACATGCTAAATAACTGGTGTTCACAAAACAATTTATATTTAAATGTAGAAAAATGCAAACTTTTGACCTTTTCCAGAAAAAAAAACATCACAATTTTTTGGCTATTCAATAAATAAAACAAATTTAGAAAGAGTAAAGGAAATGCGAGATCTTGGCATGGATGAGAAACTAGACTTTACGGCCCACATTCAACAAACTGTGAATAAGGGTATGAAAACATTAGGTTTTATATTAAGAACAATTAAAAACTTTGAATCTTTACAAATCATAAAACTATTGTACATATCCCTTGTTAGAAGCCTGATAGAACATAACTCCATAGTTTGGTCGCCCTTCTACAATGTACATATTCATAATGTTGAAAGAATTCAAAGAAAATTTCTACGCTTCGTCAATTTTAAACTTAACATCCCTTTAGAACACATAAATTACCAGTCATTATTGAATCATTTAAATATTCCGACATTAGAAAACAGAAGAAAAATAAACGACCTAACCTTTTTATTAAAATTATTGAACTCTAAATTCGATTGTTGTGAACTCCTGCATTTAATAAATCTACACATACCTACACGAACAACTAGGCAAATATCAACATTTTACATACATACATCTCATTCCAACTATAGTTTTCACTCTCCAATACGACGTTTACACAGTCTTGGTAACAAATACTTAAATAATATAAATGTATTTGACAATAATTTGAACTTGGCCAACTTTAAACGGAGTATGTGCGAACTATTTTTACCTATTTTTTTTATTTTTTTTAATTTTTTTTTTTTATTTTTTTTTTTATTTTTTTTTTATTTTTTAAAAAATTTAATTAAAATCAAATTTAATAATATAATTATTAAGTTCTGCAAGTATTTTTTGGTTTTTGTTATTGTTACAGCTGTTTCGGCTTTCAAGGCCATTTTCAAACTGTTGGTGACAGTTTGAAAATGGCCTTGAAAGCCGAAACAGCTGTAACAATAACAAAAACCAAAAAATACTTGCAGAACTTAATAATTATATTATTAAATTTGATTTTAATTAAATTTTTTTAAAAATTAAATGGAGTTCTACCAACTAAACACAAAAACAATAAATATTTTTACCTAATTTGTAAACTATTGTTATATTTTCTTATTATCATTATGGTTGATTTTGTGGGTTTTGGCAGATTTTATATTTTTTGTCTCACTTACTCTATCCATACCTATATTTTTAAAATTCTTATATTTTATGTAACATATTTTGTCAACTCTGATATTTTTTATGTAACCTGTATTTTGTTAACACTGATTTTTTTTTAAAATTTTTTTATATGTAATCTGTATAAATAAAAAATAAAGATGTACATTATTATAGGTAAAAGCCCTATGGGCGTTTAAATAAATAAAATAAAATAAATAAAATAAAAGATCAATATAATTCTATTACAATGGCGTTTAACGTCGTAATTAAGTTGACGCAATATTTCTCCATTACAAGTTGAGGTTCAGTTCGGCAGTCCGGATCGCGTATGTATACGTAGCATAATGTTTTTCAGGAGCGCCAATGATTTTATATAGTAAGATACATATAAATGTTGGTTTATTCAAAATCTTAAATCTCTGAAAGTTCTTTACCGATTGCTTTGACATTTTGATATAACGTTGCATTAGAACACACGTATTATTTTGTATTCCTATATTATATATATGTCAACTTTGACAGGTCACAGCAACGTGTGGTTGATTACAGTTAGTTATATAAGAACATATTAAAAAAAATTTAATGCAAACATTAAAAAAAAAATTGGAAATGGATAACGAAAAAATAAAATAAAATTTTCTGTGAAAGAAAACGAAATATAGTATTTCTCCAAATTATTGAAATTTAATTTTAAATTTGGTTGAATAATCAAGAAATGCCCAGATCCCCGCATTTTCCCCACACAAAGCTCTCCTAAAATACCCAATTCCAGAAAAATTCTCTGAAATTTGGGGAATTCCCCATGATTTGGCAACCATGTTCCAGAGCGGCAGCTGACAACTGGCAATGCGTTGCCTCAGTGTAGCAAGTCGATAAATATTGCTAGTATGCAAAAATTAAATGTAAGCGAGTAGTTCCTACATACTTTTAACAACTTCTTAAAATGGCACGAGTGTGGAAGACATTCCAAGGCGTAATAAGCATAAACGCAATAACAGAGAATTGCCTCATTAACGTTAATTACAATAACTCTGGTTCACGAACCTTGGAACCACTTACAATTTGAGTGGCGGGATTGGGTACCACCGCCCCGGCCACCATTTATTGGATAACCAAAACCTCTGCCACAGGTCACCCCAAGTGTTTCACTCCGGTTGGTGACTAAGCAGGAGTGCCCGGGTTCATCGGGTGAGGTGTGTTCAGGGTGCGCCCGCCCACCAGCTGCAGGGCGTGCCAGATCGGGAGAGGCTAGTTTGGGGAGACCCTTTCGGGAACTTAGGATCACAGGGGCCTAACTACAAAAACTGGTGTTTTGAGTAAGAGGAACGGCTACACGGCCTTCTTCATACAAAACTTAAATTTGGTTTTGAGGCCAAAATACTTTACCAAATTGAATAATTATCTTTTTAATCAAAAGATATACTAAATATATAGGTTATTTGGGTTTTAAATTAGAAAATATAGGGGATCAAAGCCCGATATTAGAGGCAACTTTGAAATTTTTTAAAGGGTTAAATAAATAATTTTCATTAAATAAATATTTTTGATTTATGCAAGAAAAAAACATGGCCAAAAAGTGCCTTTTATTTTATTTTGTGGATGTTTAGGCATAAATATTATTTTTTTTTTGATCATTTTATAAATTACTTAATGTGCCACATTATAAAATAAAATCATAACCGAAAATGGGTTAGTAAGTAGGAGATTTTGAACTTTAAAGCAGTTTTCATAGGCCTTATAAATTATTTTTTTCTGGGCTTACAAAAAGACTTATCTAAAATATACTCGATTATTTCAAAGGCCAGGGTGTATTCTACTCGCAGTATTTAATTAAAGCATCTGAAACATTTCTAGGCGACCAAATTTTCAAACCAAAAACACATGATTATGCATTACTACGTATGGCATCGCCTTAATAAATATTTGTGTAAAAAATTAAAATTTATATCCGATAAATTTGTGTTCCAACGTAAATCGGTCATTTGAAATATGACTTTAAACCATCAGAATAGTTTTTTATAATCAATATTTTTACTTTATATTTCATAATATTTGCAGTTAAGTATAAAAGGAAAGATAATGTTTTTAGTAATTACTTTTAAATCACTTAGCATCTAAAATTGCAAAAAATTGGTTTCTTTAATTGGCAATATTATTTAATTTAAAAACATATATAAATACCGTAGCATATATCTGTAAAAGATTTTTAATACACCCTTTGAATGAGTAAATAATTTTTCAGTTTGGTTGTGTATTTTGGCCTCAAATCCAAATTGAAGTTTTGTATGAAATGGGCCGCGCAACCGTTCCCCTGAGGTATGGTTTCGGTATATGAGCATTGCAATCTTTATTTGCATTTATCTCAAAACTATTTTTGGTAGAGACCCCTGTGTTCCTAAAGCCCCGCCTTGACTTGTCCAACTGGCCTCGACTATGTCCTTGCGCTGCAGTGTGAGGGATATAGTCACTCCCAGACATACTGATCCCTAGATTTAAACCCAACCCTCATATCTTTTGCCTTCCTAAAACTTCCTCTCCTTCCCTTCCTTAAAAAGACCCAACATACAACATCCCAAAAAGTCCTGAAGGAAATTATTTTCCTCATGGCTTCCTGTGTGAGGTTAATGTAAAAAAACAACTTAACAAAGATTTATTTATCTTCAATGATGTACATTTCCGTACCGAGAGTTGTAGGACCATAAACTTTTCTGGGGTCTATGACTCGCTTGAGTCATGGCATACTATGCCGTATCAGGCGAGTCCACTACACACGGGGTCGTTCAGGAGGGTATTTTCACTGTTTTTTTTATTGTAGAAAAAAAATAGTATTTTAATTTTATTTTTATGTAGACGAATATCTATTTTATAACGATTTTAAATGTGCCATTTTTCGATTTGCCGCCAAAACGATATACTCGTTTTTATGCGTGAATTCGGCGGCATTGACGTCATGCCGGATGACGTTGATGACAGCCATCACACGAGCCAGTTGCAGTTTCTATGTCATAATTACATACGTTGTAGCCAGTTGGAACCGTTTCGGAGAGTTCGCTTTTAGATCATTTTTTAAATCAATTTTAAGAACGATAATCATATTCAGAAAAATAAACCTAAACCTTCCACACATTTTTAACGGTTTTCATAGTTTGTGAAAATACCTCACTGTGCTGAAATATTGTGCTGGTGCCGTGTGACGGTCCTAAGTTATATATCGATTTGATTTTGAAGTGTCTGTTATCGTGTTGAGCTGGTGTCATTGAAACTTATCTAATAACTGATATAAACAATCGTATCTGAGAAGTACTCACAATACCTACAATCTTATCTGTGCAGAGTTTGGTGTGCCAAATTATCAACTCCAGCGTTTCCCATATAGTTTCACGAAATCAAAATTCCAAACATTAACACTAATTGTGTGGTAAAAAAGTCCTTTGGATTCATCTTATTCAAAAGAAAAAACACAATAATAGCGATTGTTGCTGGTTATTATGAATAAAATAATTCTAAAGTTTTTACCCTCGTAAAATGTAAAATGAGTACCTCTGGAAATAATTTTTTTTTATGTGTACATATTATTAAATAGGAATCGATTAGGTATTAAAAAAGGCTAAAATATATTAAGAATTTTAGTCATATGTCAACGATAATAATTATTTAAAAATTGCTTATCTGACTGTCGTATTTCGTCCGACTTTGGGGGCGTCTACTTAGTCGCTAAAGCAAATATGTTTCTATCTGTTAATTTTTTACGGTAAAGTCAAACTTTTTCTATAAGTAACTGAAAGAATAATGGTGATTCCTTATCAAGTTCTCAAAATATGACCCAGCAACCAAACTGTTGCGTTTTCGCAACGTCAGCGAAATATGGGTTAAAATAGTCTTATTTATTATGCTGGTGGTAAAATAACACGTAAATCAGCAATAACAACCAGTATCAACAATAATAGCCGCATTTGCAAACTGTCGTTGTGCGATGGCACTGACTGATCCATTTCAAAATCCGTCAATGCCTGCATTGTAGTTGGCCTTGAGTAGACGACGAACGATGTGCTCTGTCCACGTCTTCAAAGCGGTTTTAGATTACTTAATGTTATTTATTTTATTTTACATAGATAACATAATATTTTCTTATAACGACCGTATTATTTTATTTATGTTTATGTAAATGATAGAAAAATGTGTAAGTCACAAAGGGTATGTATTAAAATAACGGGACCATGAAACAAATAAGTTTGGGAAACGCTGGTCTAATCTAATGGAGATTCACATGAGTTCGTTTTAAAATATTATTGTTTTATTTTCTCTTCAGATTTGACATAAATTACGGTTCCGCGCCTTTTTCGAATAGATGTTCTAATATTGTGGTTGCTCGAGTTTACTAATAATAATGTTGTTTGTTAGTATAACATTGTGTATAGTGGTTGTTGGTTGGTAGTACAAGGCAGTATCAACAGAAGCATGCAGTGACTTTGTAGTGTAGTGCGACTGAAGTGTGATTGACAATGGAAGCAGGTGAGACAAGTCAAGTGTCAGCTCTCCTGGCCTGCAAGTCCAGTGCAGACCTAAGACGACTAAGGGAAGTGGACTCTCCCTTCTTCCCTTTCATCACCTTGGCTTGCAAGCACAACAGGGCTGACTTATTGAAGTTGTTATTGGATGATGACACGACCTCTCCTTCTGATGGTACAGTTTTTGTTGTCCCCCGCTGGAGTTCAATGGTGCAAGAAGACGAAGGACACGATTCTGTATATTATGCCATCCGCTCCAGCAATGTGGAGCTTCTCCGCACACTCGTCGGGTCAGTAACCCCTGAGCTCTCGGAGCGACTCGTCTCAGAGTCTTACGAGGAATTACTCTTGAACAATGTTCTCTTGTCAGAAGAAATGCATCTGTTTGTCCAATACACCTTGCTTGATCTAAGATTCTTCTATAAAGGCATGGGCGCGCTTCCTGCCACTTCCTCTGCTAATATCCAAGAACGCATCCAAATGCTTGTGGAAAATATTTCCCAAATTAAAACTTATGAAGAAGTGGACAATCTCTTTTTATACACGGCCAAATTTATTGCTCAGAATATCCACATTCTGAAACAACAACTGAAGTCGACGTACAATATTTTGCCCTGGGAAGAAATTGAGTTCTGTTTGGTGAGCTTTGTATCTGCCCACGTCAAGCGACAAGAATTGAATATTTTCTATCTGTCCGTACTGAAGAAAGAGAGGTTATTGAAGGAACTGGACACTTTTGCCTCTGCCCTGCAAGAATTAGAGGAATATATCGGGTTTACCGGTGTCCAGATCCTTCGGGAACCGACAAACTTACGCCGCGAAGATGTTGCTATTGACATCATCACCAGATATCCAGACTTGTACGCGGACTATAAGGAGGTGAGAGACATATCCTCACTCCACGTAATGAAGAAATATCTAGACGCGGCCTTGCTGGCAGACTCTGTTACTAGACCTGGACAGTTGACTATAAAAAGAGCCCTCCAGGTGACGGGAGAGCATTTGAAGAACACATTGTACAGCCCCAAGCTCTCTCCAGCCGTGAGCGATCTTCTTCTTCTCTCTGCACCAAAAGAAACCAGAAAAGTCTTGAAAGACTTACGCAACTCTCTTTCCCACCCACACCTAGAGTTAAGAGAAAACTCCTCTCTATATTCGGACATTCAAAATGACATAAAAAAGATTGCATCTGTTATCAATGAGATCACATACTTCAATAAATTAGACAAAATAAAGTGTATTCTGACCGCGATTATCAAAAGTGATGGTATTGAAGAATTTAAAGAAATTTCAAGTGTTTTTAAACATGTTCATTATATTGAAGGTGTCCAAGAAACACATACAGTGACAAAAAACCACGTAATTGAAGATCTCATAAGAAAAATTGAAGATCAAACTCCATATGAGAAAAAACTGTTCGATGACATTAAACATCTCATCGACAAAACAAAATTGAAATATCGCTTAACACGAGACGACTACATCAGTTTGAAAGCATTAAGTAATATTCCTTTTGATTTTTATGTCCTTAGTCTGAAAACTGTTGGCAACATCATGAAGAGCGTGAAACATGAGGCTGAGAGAATCTTAAAAAGTTTCCCATCACAAATAAATCCGTTAGAATTTGAAAGCTACTATGAGCTAGAACGCCTGTTATCCAAATTTTATAACAGCGTATCTAAGAGAATCAACCCGGAAAATGCTTTTGAAATTAAGTTTGCGATTTCCATAATTATTAATATTACTGAATCACTTGACAAGAGAAATATTAGATCTATCGATGATTATAGTAGGCAACTATTATTAGAATTTTAAAAAAAATATTACGCAGAAGAAAAATGCAACGTAAAGAGTGTTAAAAACATCAGCGAGATAATTATTGGTGACCAACTAATTCCGAAATTGAATGAACTGAGAAATATCATAGGAACTGATAGAATGTGTGGTCAGTTGCATGAGCATATGTCTTTACTCCACAAAGATAAGACTACAAATAGATTTACGGTAGAAGCCCTGGTTATGGATACCATGATCCTATTAGATAGCTCCAAGAATGTTCCTAACAATGTGCTGTACCTAGATGGTGACGTGCCTCTGTTGACCGGCAAGTGCTTACGCAACCATTTGGCTCACGGGAATGCCTTGGTGGATATTTTTCCAACTGATGCTTGGTCTGTTGTGCTCTTAAATGCCGCGAAACTTACTGAAAGCAAAGACTATTTAATGAACTGTAAGATAGGTAACATTTTAAAACACGATATTAAACGATTGAGACGGAAATACGAGCGGGGCCTATCTATTCTTAACGAACAGAAGAAAATGTGGAAGTCTCTGCTCGACGGGAACTTTGAGAATTTAAAATCAGGAATCGCAAAAGGAGCTGATGTATGTTCAAGAAAGGAAGATTTGTCATCAACGCTACATTTTGCTGCGCGGGGACCCAATATTGAAACTATAAAGTTTTTAACTAAACTGAAACTTATTAGCACCGAAGCGAAAAACGTCAATGGTCAAACAGCACTGCATGTAGCCGCAACTTTTGGAAGGGATGTGACTGTGAAATTTTTGGTTGATGAAACTGAAGATGCAATTAATCAAGTTGATGGTACTGGAAAGACACCGTTACATCTGGCATCTCAAAATGGCCATAAGAAAACCGTTGAGACGTTGCCTTCACTGGGAGCCAAAACGACTGTCAAAGATGATAGTCAATTATATCCTTTGCATTATGCCGTGATTAACAATAACTTAGATTTGTTCAAAACCCTCCTGGGGAAAGCGGCTACTGTGGATGACATTGTTTCGATTGCAAGATATAATTCCCTTCATATAGCCTCAGAACTCGGCCTTGTAGTAATGGTACAGCACTTGTTACTAAATGGAGCTGATGTCAACGCTAAGAATGATTTTGGCATCTCTCCAATGGATCTGGCAGCATGCGGTGGTCATCTTGAGGTTTTAAACATTCTGCTAGAGGAGGGGGCTCATGTAAACTTCAGAGACGTTAAAGGTCACTCGTCATTATATCACGCAGTGAATAATAGCCATGAAGAGATTGTAGAGATCCTCTTGGAAAAAGGTGCTTTAGTTGATAAAGGAGAAGTAATATACAATAACACCCCCCTTCACGCAGCTGTTTCTAAAGGGAATGCAACTATCGTAAATCTACTGTTGCAACACAACGCCAATGTTAATGCTGTAAGAAATGATGACCTTACTCCGCTTCTCCTTGCTGCCGAGGGAGGAAATGCCGATATATTTGATCTCCTCTTGCAGAACGGTGCTCTGAAGGAGAGCAAAGATATTAACGGAATGACCGCATTACACATCGCTGCTCAGCTGGGCCATGCTTCTGTTGTTGAGACTTCAATCCGAAGGGGGTTCGACATCCACATCCGAAATTCGTATCAAGATACGCCATTGCATCTGGCCGCAGGAGCGGGTCACCTACAAGTGGTAGAAATACTGCTTGCTGCAGGAGCTAATTTACATTTTGTAAGCAAAGAAGGTTCCACAGCTTTGCATCTCAGTGCTGTAAAAGGCCATGACGCAATTTCAGAGGCTTTGATTAGAAAAGGAGCTAAAGTAAACTGTAAAAACAAGAATAATATTACACCATTGATTTTAGCTGCTATGAAAACTTGCAATGAGAAAACTGTTCAAATATTGCTTAAATATGGTGCCGATGTTAATGAGAGAGACCAGTTTTACAGAACAGCATTGCAAATTGCGTCATTAGCTGGAGAGTGTCCAATGGTTGAAGCATTGCTCCAGGGAAAGTCTGATGTTAATGCCAAAGACAATTGCGGTTTCACGGCATTACATCTGGCATCGAGTGTGAATCAAAAAGCGACTGTTGAAATCTTGTTAAAACACGGAGCAGATGTTAACAACTTAGATACTACAGGATCTTCCACATTATGCTGCGCAGCAAAAACTAATAATAAAGACATATTGGACATGTTGATTGCCGAAGGAGCGGATGTTAATATCGGAGGAGGAAAACTTCTCTGGACTGCAATTACAGCAGGGCATAGACATATATTTGAAGCTTTGTTGAAGCATAAAGATATTGACATCAATATTGTTGATCAAAACGGATTAAACCTCTTATACACGGCTGCTAAAAATGGCGATGGACTCATGGCCAGGGCGCTGATAAAGAGAGGTATTAAAGTTGCAGATTGCAAACGCAATCCCTCACCTTTATCAATTGCCATCTCGTTTGGAAATACAGAGATGGTTGATGTTTTGCTAGAAAATGAAGCCAATGTCAATCCATTGGATCCCGAATTATCACCACTCTATCATGCTGTCCTTATGAACAAGCCAGATATTATAAAAAAATTACTTAATTTTGGAGCAAACTTTAATACTAGATTTTCGATGAATAGAATGCCGTTAGAGGTGGCAGACACCAATAACCATTTGACAAATACTTTATTCATGCAAAAACAAAGAGATGTTAAAATTAAAGACAGAGGTAATGACAACTGGACGTTACTGCATATTGCGGCTCAAGCGGGTAATCTGGAAGTAACAAAACTCTTGGTAGACCGAGGACTTGACGTTAATGCTAGAGACAGACTCGGCCGTAAACCAATTCACATAGCCACTATACACGGCCACCAAAACATATTGATCTTCTTCCTGGAGTTTGGGATGAAAATTGATGATCCGGGACCCGATGGATGTTCTCTGATGCATTGTGCCGCAGCAGGAGGGCAACTATCTGTGGTTCAATACTTGATAGATAATGGTGTTGATATTAATTCCACTGATTTAAATGGCTTCCAACCTATTCACTGTTCCGCCAAACTCGAACACACAGAGATGGTCAAGTTGTTATTAAACAACGGTGCGGTGTATGATATTGTGGACAAGTTCGGCAAAACCCCTTCAGATTTGACCAAAAGCCGAGATATTAAAAATATGTTAGAGTCAATTGGGAAACTATTTAAGGCCGTCAAAAGAAATGATGTTTTGATGGTTGGAATTTTGGTAAAAGACCTGGCAAAATACATAAATGTTAAGAGTTTTGATAATGCAACACTTCTACACATCGCCTCCCAGAATGGCTTTCAGGAGATTTGTGATATCTTGCTTAAGAGCAAAGCCAATCCTAATAGTGTCGGGAAGGGCGGCAATACTCCTCTGCATTATGCATGTGAAAATTCTTATACAGAAATAGTTAAATCTTTGTTGCAAAATGGTGCAGCACACAATCTCAAATCTGACCACATGATGACCCCGTCAGATTTGGCCACACAGAAAGAACTCAAATCTGTATTGCAATTCATTTCACTATGTTTCAGGAGAGTACAAACTCGCGATGTTAAGGTAATCGAAGATATTAACAAAAGGGACGTACAAATCATAAAAGCGGTGATGAAGACTCGCGACACCAATGGTGACTCTTCATAATTTACGAGTCCCAAAAAAAAAATTTAGGACTTAATCAATCCGACACTCTTCTTACTAAGCACAATTTGGAAGTTGTTCTATGTAAACAACAGAGACCCGACGAAGCTTTGAAAGTCTGTCAAGAAACATTAGCCATTCAGAAGATTGTGTTGGGACTCGAGCACGTGGACACTATTGAAACTCATGACCTTATGACACGTCTACATCTTCGCCAGAATAATTATATTGATGCCTTGAAGGTTCACAAGGCAAGGTTGGATGCTAGGGATACCGTTTATGGCCCAAAACACCTAAAATTCGCAAAGCTGGACGGAATCATGGATGAAATTGATAAAAAAATGAAATCACAGTGGAATACAGATGTCGGCTTTATTCCTCCATGTGATTCTGATTTGTTGAACGCAGTCTCTAAAGGAGACATGGTCGAGGTTTGTAATTTAATCGAAAATGGATCGGACGTGAACACTGCGGATGGCGAGGGAAGAACGGCGCTTCATTTTGCCGCCACGTTAGAAATTATTGAGTTGTTGCTGGATAGTGGAGCCGACCCTACAGCAGTGTCACAGAAAGGGAACACCCCCCTGCACCTCGCCACGTCCCGATCTTGCGGACAAGCGATCCGTCTCTTATTGCAGAATGTAAAAAAGACCAAACCTAACGTTTATTGTAAGTTTATTAACGCTAAAACTGTAATAAGAGGTTCCACAGCTCTGCACGTTGCCGCTGAGAAGGGAACCATCGATATCGTGAGTTGCCTGTTGGAGCATGGCGCGTGCTATAACAGTCAAGATAGAAGCGACAATCGCACGCCTCTGCAATGTTCTAACAATCTCTCAGTCACTGGACTGCTGCTTTTAGCCGAGGATTTGTTTGACATGGCGATGCGGGGCGGCACTGTGCTTCCTCTGGGAGACAAGAGGCATTTGGCGGCGGTGATGAACTCGAGAGATACAGAAAACAAGACTCCCTTGCAGCTGGCCGCAGTTCATGGCCACACCGCCACTGCCAGACTTCTTTGTGGGCTTTTGAAAACAGTGGATTAATCTACGACAGGGCTTGTCAATACCAATATTCAATCTTCTTTTATATCAGCCCGCGTATGTTTGTGCTCGCAAAACTCACTAAAAGTAGTCGACTGATATCACTGAAAATTTCAAAGTTTGTTCTTAGTTGTGCCAAGAGGCAGACAGAGAGTGATTTGAATGGTAGAGTAAATCGATGTAATGTAGATTTTTTAAACAGTAACGTTGAGGTATAGCCCGAGAGAGACATTAGCAATAGCAAAGCATAGCGGGGTTCACTAGTATTTCAATACTTTTGCATGTTCAGTGATATATCTCTCTACAGCTCGTTGCATTCTCACAGTCAATTTCATCGCAATCAATCACAAAATGTTCCGATACCAACCAAGAGGCAAACTAAGATGAAATCACACTGTGAACTCAATTTAAAAACTATTTATTTATAAATATGTGTTATACACATAGGACTGATCATCAGTAGTAATTTTCTCATGGGAAACCTTCTTTGGTTTTGTGCTCAGATGTGCGTTTATATAGACTGTAAGAACAGAATAAACCCAATGAACTCTCGAAAAGTATTTAAAAGTTTTCAAAGTATGTGGTTATGTGAAACTGATAAACCAAAAATGAAATAAAAAAAACTCAACACTCATAACTTCACTAACAAAATGCACTAACTTCATTTGGTGTATTCCGCAACCTGTAGGTACTATTATACCCTTTATGATGTTACTTTTTACTCCTACACCAAACTCAAGAGAAGGTTCTATTTATTGACGTAGAAACATATATTTTTCACTATTTGTTCTTATGCCATTTATTATTTGTTATTGTAACAATATTATAAATGAATTAGAAAATGTAGGTTTTACATTAGTTTGCAATAATTTGTTTAAGGCGATGCACTACGTCGTGTAATATTTTAAATTGAGACGCTATCAATTACAACCCTAACGTAGATGGCGATAAGGTTTAAATTACCGCTTAACACCATCCGCCTGTTTTGATTTATGCAAGCAAAACACATGGCCAAAAAGTGCCCTTTATTTTATTTTGTGGATGTTCAGGAATAAATATTTAATTTTTTTCCGATCATTTTATAAACAACTTAATTTGCCACATTATACAATAAAATCGTAACCGAAAATGGTTTTGTAAGTAGGAGATTTTGAACTTTAAAGCAGTTTTCATAGGCCTTATACATTATTTTTTTCTGGGCTTATAAAAAGACTCTTATAAAAATTACTCGATTTTTTCAAAGGTTAAAATGTATTCTACACGCAGTATTTAATCAAAGCATCTGAAACATTTCTAGGTGACCAAATTTTCAAACCAAAAACATATGATTTTGCATTACTACGTATGGCATCGCCTTAATATCAACAGTACATACAAATATACCATAAATAGTAATTGCACGTCATAGTAATTGCAAATAATGTTAAATAAATCAGGGCTGTCTATACTACCATTTACAATTTTGAACATAAATGGGACGACCTATTATTTCATGTGTGAATTTAGTCAGTGTTTCTATTTGTACAAGCGTAGCTGATGGTATATTGTATAATTTAGTCAGTGTTTCTATTTGTACAAGCGTAGCTGATGGTATATTGTATAATTTAGTCAGTGTTTCTATTTGTACAAGCGTAGCTGATGGTATATTGTATAATTTAGTCAGTGTTTCTATTTGTACAAGCGTAGCTGATGGTATATTGTATAATTTAGTCAGTGTTTCTATTTGTACAAGCGTAGCTGATGGTATATTGTATAATTTAGTCAGTGTTTCTATTTGTACAAGCGTAGCTGATGGTATATTGTATAATTTAGTCAGTGTTTCTATTTGTACAAGCGTAGCTGATGGTATATTGTATAATTTAGTCAGTGTTTCTATTTGTACAAGCGTAGCTGATGGTATATTGTATAATTTAGTCAGTGTTTCTATTTGTACAAGCGTAGCTGATGGAATATTGTATAATTTAGTCAGTGTTTCTATTTGTACAAGCGTAGCTGATGGTATATTGTATAATTTAGTCAGTGTTTCTATTTGTACAAGCGTAGCTGATGGTATATTGTATAATTTGCATGCTATTTATTTGAAATGTCTTTACCCAAAGGCGGTAGAAAAAAGAGTTTGGAGTATTTCTTTACTTTTGTATAATATATTTAAGAAAGCCTATTTTATTTGTCTACATTAATTCTAGCTTTCTAAAGGTTTATCAAATTTTTGAAAAACCTTTGTTGAATATTTAAAAATAAACCCAAAAAACAAATAACAATAATACTTTTGGCCGTGAAAATCTTAAATCTATTTTATATACTTATATTATTTTTTACATAAAATTTTAGAAAAACCTTTGTATAATATATTTAATAAAGCCTATTTTATCTGTCTACATTAATTTTAGCACAAAGTTTTTGATAAACCTTTGTTGAATATTTGTGAAAATAATATTTTATTTAGATACCTACATATTTAAAAAGTGTTATTAAAAGTTACTAATTTTTAAATGTGTTAAATTAATAAATACTATGTGATTCCTTGAATCTTTCTTCTTTGATTATAATCGTAGAACAAACAGGTCATTCCGACTACTTAAAAGGCAACTGGCATTTTTCAGTGTAGATAATTTTTTTTTTTTTTTTTTTTTTTTTTAATTTATTAACGAGGCTTCTGACTCACATAATGTTGTCATTTTTTGCCTCTTCTGTTTTTAAAATTACAATATTAAAATATTTTAATTATAATTTATAAGTTCTTTAAAAGGTGCCTTTTGTCCAAGATTACACTTTCAAATATTTTCCAATTTACATGATCGAATAAATTTCATGATTCTTGATATGGCATAGAACTCTGTTGAGGCTATTAAATTCTGAATTTCCGATGGGTCCGAAGTCATCAATATTGTCACTCTCTGTTGTTCATACTTAATGCACTTTGTTAATGTATGTTGGACATCTTCAATTTCTTCACATATTGAGCACATTGGAGAATCAGAGAGGCCCATCAAACACAATACTCTTCCCATTAGTGCATGTCCGGATCTTAATCTAAAAATTATTCTCATTTCTGATCTTTTCAGATTAACCTCAGTGAACCAGGGTTCTTTAAACGGTTCCTTTTGGAGTTTTCTATACCATATACCCTTATTGGTAGATAAAGTCTCAAAATGTTGATTCCACATCATATTACATGTTAAATTAATTTTTTGGCAGTAATCTTCGGCATCTGGTTTCCAGTCATTCATGTGTCCATTCACACATGCTTCGTTTGCTAAGAAATCCGCTTCTTCATTCCCATGTATTCCTACGTGAGATGGAATCCATTGCAAGCATATTTGCATACCTTTCTGCTGTAGCCGCATTATTTGATCTGCAATATTGTAGGCTATCTTTCTGCAGGCAATTCCTTTTGAAACACTTTTGATATGTTGAAGCGCGCTTTTAGAATCGCTTAATATTACAATTTGATTCCAGTTATTTTTAATTGAATACTCCACAGCTTCTTTGATTGCTATCAATTCTGCATTCATAATAGTGCAATTTTTATTCAGTTTTATTTTATGTGTAAAATTGTTTTGTATTGAAATGAAGGCAGCTCCAACTTGATCCGGTTTTTTCGATCCGTCGGTGTAGATCTGGTAGAATCCTGAATATTTCTTAATTAGCATATCGCTTACGATATTACTAATTTCTCTCAATGAAAGTTGTCTTTTGGGGTAATTGAAATCATCAATATCAACTGCAATACATTCTAAATTAATTGCTCCAACCCAAGTTTCGAAGGAGTACATATCGAGACATTTGTTTCTATTTGTTTTCCAATCAATGGTTTCTGTACAAATTTTTATCAACATAGGTAATTTTTTATTATTCCAGAATCTGTTTTGTATCAAGGATTTTAGTTTGAAAATTTCTAAAACAAGTGGATTATTTTCAATTGATACAGCTCTTAGCCAAAATCTTGCAGCTAGTTTCCAAGTTCTTATATGCAAAGGAGGGGCACACATTTCACTTTGTAAGACATGCACCGGAGTTGAGTTCAGGAAGCCTCCACATATTCTTAAGGCTCGTGATTGTATTCTCTCTAATTTTTCAATATTGCTTTTGGCAGAATTATGAAAGAGTATACTACCATAATCTAATCGACTTCTTATAAGGGACGTGTACAATCTTCTCATATGAAGTGGATGAATTCCCCAGCTTTTGCCTGACAACACTTTCAAAATATTCATCGGCTGGTTCAATTTTAGACAGGTATTATTTATATGTTTATTCCAAGCGAGTCTGTAATCCAACCACACCCCAAGGAACTTATGTTCATCCACTCTTTCTATAAGTTGTTACATAATACAAGTCACCCTATAAAAAAAGATGCACACTTTAGCCTCGCTTTCCCCATGCCAGAAGGTCGTGGCGTACGTGACAAAACGCAGCGAGCCGCCGCGTGATCGGCACGGACCACCCAGGGAGCGTTCTCAGCTCAACACGGGCCGGCACCGGCCGCCCCGCCAGTCGAGAGCGGACCTCGGTGATTGCAACAGTGTGTTTCTCGCAGAGCGAACCACAAACGCTCACAATGTTCGAGCGCGCGGAATTACGTAATAATAGAAACGGACGCGATCTCGTGCCAGTTTCCTACTAGATGAATTTCGCTATCAATTGCCAATCATGTCTATTATCTCGGATCGAACTAAACTCAATGGAGTCCCGTTTCCGTGTAAAATCCCGAGTGAATATCACCACATCAACAGTACCGCCGCTTTTGAGCGCGGGAAACCTGGTCAACATGATGTATTATACCACATCAAGGCGAATCGTAAGCTTTCAACCTATCCCCTTTCTTGTGTTCAATTGTTGTAACTTCTTGTAAAAATCCTCGTTTCATTCGGTCGTCACAGAGAGTGTAGAGAGTAGAGATCCAATTTATACCTGTGTTTCTTTAGAAGATGATTAATATACCTTGTGCCCTTACTTATGTGTTATTATTGTGATGTCCTTTTCCAACCTCCTGACCGATGGACGAGCTGCTGATCAAAGAACTGCCCACCCCTGATTGTACACGAGTCATCTGCTTTACCTTTCTACTGAGCTTAGCCAATATTTAACCAGGTTCGATACCGGTTTACCCATATGTTAGCACATGTTAGCGTATGTTAGCAAAGTTTATCATTTATTTTAATATTCAGGATGTTTCGTCTCTTTCCCCTTGCAAATAGACATATTTTCGTTTTATGTTCCGATATTTCAAGACCTTTTATTTGAAGAGCATTCTGTAGTTCTAACAGAGCTTGTTGAATAATGTCTTCACATGTTTTTACTTTCTTACTTGAATAATAAATACCAAAATCATCAATGTACTGTACGCGTTTCACTTGGGGATGGTTTCCTATACCAGAAGTTCCAATATTGAATAGGAGGGCAGACATGGGATCTCCTTGCGGTAGTCCTCTCGAGCACACTTGTGTAGCAAATATGTTAGATTCGTTAATAATGATCATTCTTTGTTTAAAATATTCCCAGATATACTTTATAACTTTTCCTTTTATACCTTTAGAGATGAGAACCTTAATGACCTCTTCGATCTTTATATTATTGTATGCATCTTTAATGTCTACAAAAGCAGCAATTGTAACGGCATTGGTTGTTTGGGCAACTTGTATTTCTGTAACCATTCTTCCCAGATTATCCATGGTTGATAGTTTTCTTCTAGATCCTATTGTAGACTTATCGAATAAGAAATTATTTTCTAAATACCACTCTAATCGTCTTGTAATTATAGTGTTGAAAGTTTTACAAAGACATGAAATTAATGAAATTGGCCTTATAGAGGTCATAAGTTTCGGATCTCTTCCGGGTTTAATTATAGGCACAATTTTTACCTGTTTCCATTGCATAGGTAATATAGAAGTTCGTAAAATTGAATTGAATAAATCGATAATAAGCAAATGACAAGAAGTAGGTAAATTAGTTATCATAGAATAAGATATCATATCTATTCCTGGGGATGTATCTTTCATTTTTAATACTGATTGTAGTTCAGAAGCTGTTATCGGTTTGTGAATGCCAGAAGTATCCGAGGTTTCTTCTTCTGTCCACACATGTTCAATTAGATCTTCGTTTGGGGCCAGATATTTTAGATACTCCAACGCTGATTCGCTATTCTCAAAGATATTTGGACGGGAGGTTCCTATTCCCTTATACCATTTCATTTTCTTCCACACATCATAATAGGTTGTATTAGCGTCAACAGAATCACAGAACTTTCTCCATCCATCCCTTTTTGCTTTTCTTACTATCCGCCTAGTACTCGCCTCCTTGCGCTTTAATTCTATGTAATTGTCAATATTAACATTTTTCCGTAAACGAGTCAGAGCTAATCTTCTTTCAGCTATAGCTTTCGAGACTTCTTGATTCCACCATGACTTCGGTTTGAATTCTTTATTTTTAGAATTCTTAAAGAATGGAATACTTTCATCTGCACCTTTGTTCAGAACTTCTTCTAATTTGTCATAGTACTCTTGGATTGACAATGATTGTTCTGGAAGGTTTTGTATTAATTTTTCCACCGTGGATTTATATTTGTTCCAATCTGCTTTTTTGAAATTTCTTTTCAAAATTGGTTCATAGTTACAACAATTTTCTTCTAAAGTGATAATAATTGGTAAATGATCACTACCCATCGTATCTGAATCTACCCTCCAGTTACAAGTCAGTACAAGCTCTGAAGATACCAGGGTAATATCCGGGCTCGAACTCCTTTATCCGGGATGTCCTAATCTTGTTATATCTCCGTTATTGATAATAATAAGGTTTGAATCTTGGCAGGCTTCTGCAATGAGATCTCCCCTCGTATCTCGTATAGCTCTATCCCATAGTGGATTGTGGGCATTGAAATCACCGCATACTAAGGCACCTGATCCCATCTGATCAAAAACTTTCCTCCATGTTTGAATTGTAACATTTATATTACTAGGACAATATATCACGTTGACGGATTTCAGATTTCCAGCATTGAGTAAGTTAACACTGCATAATTCTAATTCACAGGATCCGATGATATCTAGGGTTCGTTCAATTGACTGTAAACTTTTATGGATTAAGATTGCAACTCCTCCATAGCCATCGGCTCTGTCTCGTCTATATGTTGTATAGTCTTTAAATGTCAAAATGTAAGGAAATTGTAGCCAAGTTTCTGATATAAGGGCAATTTTAATGTGTTGCCTCTGTAAATATATTTCTAAATCAGGTTTCTTAAAATGTAAGCTTCGAGCATTCCATTGTAATATGTTAGGGTTATTCTTATCCATTATTCGCCGTGACAAGTGATTTCAATATATCATTTAAGCCTCCATCCTTAATCATACCCATTATGGTGTCTATGAATCTATTAATTGCTATTTTTACGAGATTTTCCCAGTTTTCCCCATTTATAATTGCTGTCAATATTTCACGAGCAATGTTGACATTACTGTTGTTTTTTGAATTTATATGCATTTCAGCTGTGTTTGTCTTATTTCGTTTAAGTTTCTCAGCATAAGTAGTTTTTCCGCTTGATTTGTACACATTTTCTTTATTAAACATGTTATTTGGAATATTTACTTTTTCTTTTGAGTTAGATATCTTCTTTTCTATGAGTTTTTTCGCCTGTTTATGCGTAACATTTTTTTTGCCATTTTTTGTGTAATCTCTTTCTCGTTCTTCCACTTTGGACAGTTAATGTCATTTGCCGGATGGTCTCCTCCGCAGTTAACACATTTGGCTACCTGGTCACAGGTCTCGTGCTCTCCATTACATTTCGGGCACAGCTTAATATCTTTCTTGCTACAGTTATTTGCAATATGTCCATACCTCCAACAACAGTAGCATTGCATTACCCTGAACACATAAGGTTCTACTCCGAATTTGACCCCGTACATAAAGACGTGTGATGGGATCTCTTTCCCCACGAATTTCAGGCTCACAGTTGTCGTCAGTTGACCCTCTTTCCCCTTTTTAGAGAAACGCTTTATGCTAACCACACTTTTATCAGATTTGACGACTTCCATGATTTCTTCGTCTGTCACATCAAGGTCTACCCTTCGTATTACACCGAAAGAAAATTCATTATTATTTTTTTTGTCACTTCCCATTTCTGAAAATTGAAAATTGAATTTTTGATGGCTTTTTCGGCTTCCAGATCGTTTGGGAACGTAATTTCCATTTTTGTTCCGGAAATTATTTTCAATTTCTCCATTTTCATTCCAGCCTTAAAAAGTAGTTTCGCCATTCCTAATTTTCCAGGTAGGTTTTCTCCTTGTACCACAATGATTCCTTTCTTCTCATTCAATTCTTTTTTCCCTGTTTCACTAGTTTCGGAGTTCAGCCTTGACCTTTTACCGGACCGTGTCACGGTTTGCCACTCTCCAGAAATCTCATCACTTTTATTATTTGATGTTTCCATTACATCATTAATCACTATTTTAGGCGATAGTGGGTACACCATATTACTGGATGGATCCAGAGCCTTCTGGCCCAAGTCTCCCCTTTATTTATATTCCAAGCACGAGTAGTTTTTCGAAAACAACGTTTTGTAGATTTATTGTCACCAATGCGCGTCCACTGGTAGTAATTTCTGATTACGTCAAAATACGGAAATTCGAGCGCGGCTCGGACCGTCGTCTGCTCCCCACGAAGGTTCGCGGCGTACTGTGTAGATAATTAAAATAATCATGTTCCATTGTAAAATAAAATTCTGTGAAGTCGACGGAATTGTTTTATTGAAGAGACCCTCATACTAAACAATTAGTGAGCCAACATTTGAGTGACACAGAGTTTACACTTCCACTATCCAGAAGACCCGCGGCCTGGGGAGATGCAGCGTGGAGCGACGCTCGAATGTTAAGCTGGCTCTACACTCGCGCGCGAAGTCGCGCCGTGAATTCACGCCGTGAATATACGCCGCGATTAGCGCGTGAACTGTGTCCATCCACACTCGCAAAGCTTCAGTCTTGTTCGCAGCTTTAAAACGCAAACCCTTTGTCGCGGGCCAAAAAACCGACAAAAATCGGGGAACGGCGCGAAGCGCGAACGCGAAGATTGCGAAGGCGTGAACAAGAACCACACTCGCGTTTCGCGGCCTTCGCGGCCGTTCGCGCCTCGAGTGTAGAGCGCGCTTAAAGCGCGCTCTACACTCGGGTTTGCGGTTTTAAGTCGCGAACAAGACTGAAACTTTGCGAGTGTGGATGGACACAGTAAACGCGCGGATCGCGGCGTATATTCACGGCGTGAATTCACGGCGCGACTTCGCGCGCGAGTGTAGAGCCAACATTAACTTGCCATTTGTCGTTCTTTACACAGTTGGGGAAGGCAAATTGAAATTTTTGATGATGGGATTTGGAAATAACTTTCCACAACAACTTTCCTATTGTTGAATATTAGTAAAAAAACTCTTTTATAAAAGAACCTTTATTTTTTTTAATACCCAATTAATTTGAAGTAACCTGCTGAAAACCTATTAGGTACCCATATTTGATTTATTCATTTATTCATTTATTCATTTATTCATAGATGTACATATATATTACAATACATTTCAAAATGATCCTTTGTCTGTCCAACTGGGAATGATACCCGTTTCAGGACAGCCAAATTGTATATTCAGTTCATAATATTTTTAACAAGGAAATAGTAAAAAGTTACAGTGAGATATGTTCTATCAAATATTTAAGATGAGAAAGAATACATACATAATTTAAAAATATATACAACAAAGAAAAAATAAGTAAGGTGATCATATGTTTCCAAAATTGCAATAATAACCTCAATAACACGAGTACGTTTAATCACAGTGCCCATAAATATACCAAACCACTCATACAGTGCCAAACTGCCGAAGCGCTGTGGTACGAGTCGAGTACCTATGTACATTAGGTACCTCTCGCTACCTTCCTGTAGTTGCAGGGGTTCGGAACTGTGGATTTTAATATTTTAGATAAGGAGTTAAGTCCTTTTTTTTTCAAAGAATTACTACATTTAATTACATCGATAATTGCATTTAAGATCAACAGTTTGAGTTGTTCACTCGATGGTGACGCTGATAAAACTGGCCTGGCTCAGCGAAGGTCGAATCGACCGTATACCCCCTCTAATTTTGACTGTGTCCAAATAAAGGCTTTTAATCTCAGGATTTTTTTCAGAAGCGCAATTACGGTGCTACCTGGAATTTAAATATTAAAAAAGGAGTCGCAACAAATGTTTATTTTTTTAGGTATTGTACATATATTAAGTAAGTTAAAATATCAGATTACACATCTGCCCTGATGATGGACACTGCAGTGCTGTCCGAAATGTTGGCTAAATAAGGAGGCAGTGCAATACGGCATACTCCCCCAAAAACAAATCACTATCAAAACTTAAAATATTTACAAAACTCAAATTATTTTAAGGAGCTGCACCAAAGAGCAAAAATCGAAATTTGTAAAAAATATATAACACAATTGAAAAAACTTATTCAATATTTTAAGACTTAAATTGCCATTTCAATAAGTGTCTAAGGTTTCGTCATTTAGTGGTGATCTTATTTTGATTAATTTCTGCATTTGATTGCCTTTGTGCAAAAACTGAAACAAAGAAGATACACGAGTTCCACGTTCATTTATTACGAAAGCAAGTGACTCTTTCAATTGAATAGCGAAATCACTGTTGCCCATTGTTCATAACTAAATAACTCAGCTGGTAGAAGTGTTGAGTCATGAGAACAAAATGCTACTGCCAGTGAGAAGTGAAAACTTGTCTGCCTGAAAAATCCGGTGTAGTTTTTTATTTATTTTTTTATTTATTGAATAAATAGTTAATACATATTGTTACGTAATACAAGTCACCCTATAAAAAGGATGCACACCAACCCCACTTTCCCCATGCAAAAGTCGCGGTGTACGTGACAAACGACACACAGCGCCGCGTGATCGGCACGGACCACCCAGAGCGTTCACGGCTCAACACGGGTCGACTCGCCGCGTTCCGGCAGTCTAGAACCGATCTCCGCGACATCGACAGCGTCCCTTGCAGAGCGAACCGCAAACGCTCGCAATGTTCGAGCGCGCAGATTACGTAATAATAGGAACAGACGTGATCTTGTCCAGTTAATAATTAATATCACGCGCAGATTACGTAATAATAGGAACAGACGTGATCTTGTTCCAGTTAATAATTAATATCACGCGCAGCCAAGTCACAAACATGTGCCGACATCACCACTCCAGCTTCACCGTCGGAGCCTTGCTTCCGGTAAATTCCAAGTGTGACGCAATAACGATTGACCGTTGCGTACCCCGGAGACGCAGAACATCTACAGCTCGACACGTCATGCCGCTACCCATCATCAGAACCTGGAAACCCGTAAGCTTCCAGTACACCTCTTTCTTGTGTTCAAAACATTAATACTGGTAAAATCCTCGTTTCATCCGGTCGTCACAGAGAGAGAAGAGAGTAGAGATCCAATTTATACCTGTGTTTCTTTAGAAGATGATTAATATACCTTGTGCCTTTTACTCATGTGTTATTATTGTGATGGCCTTTCCAACCTCCTGACCGATGGACGAGCTGATGATCAAAGGAGCTGCCCACCCCTGATCGTACACGAATCTCATCTGCTTTACCTTTCTACTGAGCTTAGCCAATTAATAACCAGGTTCGAGTCCAGGTATCCATAAGTTAGCACTGGCCCCTTCAACGTGGGTTTTATTTGGTTATTAGTAGTCCATCGGGAGGTCAAATTGGAAATAATCTTGTACTCTTTCACTGTGTTTTATGTCTTGTTTTGTATTAACAATTGAATAACTATGTTTTTCTTCCAATAAATCATAGCTGTTCTACAAACCATCGCGTCAAATCTAAAACAACCGTGTCACATTAAAACTATTCTGTGTTAAATTACAAGTTTTACGAATCGTCACTCGACAAAATTTAATTACCGGTATTCTATCACAAGGTGCGCAACCAACATTCACTTCTTTTCGGACACCTCAAACATCACATAGTGATCCTTAACCATGAAGGTTTACTTTCCGAGTACAACTATTAGAGGAAACGAGCTACATTAAACTACAATTCAACAATTTCAAATCTTGTACATGATACAAAATAAATTTCTTGTTTGTGGATGTGATATAAGACATACCTTGCTTAAGCATACCTTGCCTAATCATGAACACAAGGAAACAAGGAAAATTAAAGCCTCTCAGCCATTTGACAATTTCGCTTTATATGTAATAAAAGTGGGTAGTGTATCCTTTTTGTAAAAAAAAAAGTCTAGAAAGCCGATCCACTCTTTACATATAATTGAGATTCGCGTTGACGTGAAATTCCCCATCTGTCACATATTGCTAATTGGCGCAACTTTGACGGGATGTAAGGAAGCTTGCGTGTAAATAACCATAAGCTGGTTCTGCCTAAATTCAGACAATTGGTCACGAATCACAAACAACCCTCCATTAATTGTTGAAAGAACAAACAATACTTCCTCGAAATCTGTATTCGGAAATTTTTAATTTTTCGGAAATTTTCTCACTTTAAAGTTTTTTCGGAAAATTTTTCAAATCACACATCTCAGGGACTTTTCCATCAAAATCCCAGGGTAACCCCTGGCCGTTTTTTTCACAAATCAAGGACTTTGAAAATTTTTCGGAAATTTAATTTTTCGAAAATTTGAAGTTTTTTTCAAAAAATTTTTCAAAACGCACATCTCAGGGACTTTTCCATCAAAATCCCAGGGCAACCCCTGGCCGTTTTTTTTCACAAATCAAGGACTTTGAAATTTTTCGGAAATTTAATTTTTCGGAAATTTTCTCACTTTGAAGTTTTTTCGGAAAATTTTTCAAATCACACATCTCAGGGACTTTTCCATCAAAATCCCAGGGTAACCCCTGGCCGTTTTTTTCACAAATCAAGGACTTTGAAATTTTTTCGGAAATTTAATTTTTCGAAAATTTGAAGTTTTTTTCGAAAATTTTTTCAAAAACACACATCTCAGGAACTTTTCCATCAAAAACACAAGGAAACCGCTGGCCATTTTTTTTTCCATATTGGGACTTTGAAAAATTTCACAAAATTCTTCACCCATCATCACAAGCTCATCTTTTTTTTGAAAAAACTCAGCCACAACACTCTGACAATTCTTTTTTCTTCTCACAATGTCTAACTCAACTAGCCACAAAATGAATCCTCGAAACAACACCTTAGGCATAATAGCCAACATCTGCTCTCGAAGTACTCAAAGCTTAGAAAAGGAATTAAAAGACAGGAATATTTCTCCTTTCAACAAAACCAAAAACGTCCTGATTAAGTACGCAACATATTACAACAGGAAATATATTAGGAGACTGCAATTTCAACCCGGCAGTATAACAATCTCTGACACAAGCATACCTACTTGCTCAGAAATTAAACCACCAATTACACCCGTCAAGGAAACCACAAAACCCTTCGACCTAACTGGATGGAAAATTAAGTACAACGGCAATACTAACGTAGAAGATTTCATCGACCGAATTGAAGAAACAGCCGCGATACGCAACATTCCTACTGAGATACTACACCGTAACTTCATAGATCTCATCTCGCACGAGCTACTCTCCTGGCATAGAATCCACAAGAAAAAAGTAAACTCCTGGCCCGAACTCAAAGCTGCACTCCTGAAAAGTTTCGCACCAAAAGAAACACAGCATAGGATTAAGTCTACTCTGTTTTCCATCAAACAATTCTCCAACGAAACAGTAGCACAATACGCCCAGAGAGCAGACCTTCTAAACATCAAACTGACAACTCCAGTCCCTGAAACAGAGCTAGTCCCTATCTTGACTGATGGCCTCCTAGCAAGATATGAGAACATAATAACCTCTCAAAAAATATCCTCAGTAGAACAACTCAAAGATGTCTGTCTTCTATTGGAAAACTATCAAGATAAAAGAAGAAACACCAAGACTTCTAACGAGCCCCTTCTACCAAGCCTCGCCTCTCGGTCATCCAATCAAATTAAACCAGAGTTTAACGAGAAGAAGTTTTGCACCTTTTGCAAAAGAACCGGACACTCACAATCATCTTGCTACAAAAAAGCAAAACTTTCGTATACTCAAGATAACAGAGGTCACCAAAAGCGCCCCCGTGACCATTCTCCTCAACATGACAACTTGAGAGAAATCTTCAAGAGATCAAGAAATAATCTTGAAAGAATACATCCTTCTAACAACTTAATTGCAAGACCACCTACAGATTTCTCTAAACCTCCGCCAAATTGGTCCAAGAGAACTCCAAAAAACTAAGATTCAACCCCTCGGAAGTTCATTCAATATCTAGGCCTACTGAATGGACCGAGTGGTTGAAACACATTGCATATTTTAAAGAGGCCTTACAACTCTCTACAGTGAGCTGCACTCAAGCTAAAGATGGTCGCCCATACGCGCAATTTTCTGTTAATGACATCGTCTTCTCTGGACTACTGGATAGTGGAGCTTCAGTTAGCTGCCTCGGCGGTAACGCTCACATCCCCTTTGTCAACAATGGATTCACAATCAACAAACACCCCGCTTTCGTCACCACTGCAGACAACAACACTCAAAAAGTCACAGGAGCAATTGTCCTACCTGTCAAGTGTGGAAGTAAATCAATTCCAATAAATTTTCTAATTGTACCAACCATCACCCAGAAATTTATTCTTGGAGTTGATTTTTGGAAAGCATTCAACATTGCACCCCAGGTTTTCAACCCATGCAACAACACCACACCCACCACCTCAATCAGCGAAATCCGTACAATAATTCCGTACGAGAACCTTCACCCACCACAGGCCGAACAACTGGAAGGCATGATCAAGAAATTTGAATCAATCTCGTTCGAAAAGTGTGGACTTGGTTTGACAAATTTAGTCAAACATCACATCAAGACAAATGGACCACCTATCAAACAAAGATACTACAATTTGGCTCCCCAGAAACTAAAACTGTTGGAGAAGGAACTCGATGATATGTTAAATATGGGCATCGTGGTTCCCAGCAGAAGCCCCTGGACCAACCCCACACTCTTGGTATCCAAAAAAGACGGTTCCGCCCGATTCTGCCTCGACAGTAGAAGACTTAATGCCTGCACTGAGGCTGACGCGTACCCACTTCCGCTTGTACACGCAATCCTGGATAAACTACGCAACGCAAAATTCATCTCTTCAATAGATCTGTCCAAAGCATTCTGGCAGATACCTTTGGATGAAGTTTCATGTGAAAAAACAGCATTTGTAGTGCCCGGCAGAGGAATGTTCCACTTTAAGAGACTCCCTTTCGGTTTAAAAAACAGCCCTGCTGAGCTACAAAGACTGATGGACAGACTGTTCGGCCCCGAATCCGACAATAATTTGTTCTGCTACCTGAACGACCTAATAATCATCAGCGACACGTTTGAAAAACACATCGCCACCCTAGAAAAAGTATTCCAACAACTCAAGTTTGCCGGATTAACAATCAACCTAAAGAAATCCGAATTTTGCAAATCACGCCTACGCTACCTCGGCTTTGTAATAGACGAAAAAGGTCTAAGGACCGACCCTGCCAAAGTCGAAGCTATGACAAACTTTCCCAGGCCAAAGAATGCTAAAGAAGTTAAAGGTTTCCTTGGTCTCGCCGGATACTACAGAAGATTCATAAGGGATTTCTCCACAATAGCGGCCCCCCTTAATAAAATTACCGGTACCCGTAAAGGTGTCAGTAACTTCGCTTGGTCTACCGAAACTGAAAAGGCTTTCACCTCTCTAAAAACAGCACTGCAATCTGCACCGATACTAAACTGTCCAGATTTCAATCTGCCTTTCACCCTGCATACAGACGCCTCCAATGTTGGAATCGGCGGAGTCCTAACACAAGAATTCCCCGACGGCGAACACCCAGTGGCATACTTCTCTCGTAGTCTAAACAAACACGAAAAAAACTATGGGATAACTGAAAAGGAACTACTCGCAGTCATGGACTCTATCCACCATTTCCGCGGCTATATCGAAGGCAGTAAGTTCTCAGTCATCACCGATCACAGTAGCCTAAAATGGTTGGTATCATTAAGCAACCCATCTGGCAGATTGGCCCGCTGGTCGTCTCGCCTATCACAATACACCTTTGATGTCATCCATCGTAAAGGCGCAGACAATATCGTCCCAGACGCCCTCTCAAGAATAGAACTCGCCACTCTGACCTCCGAAGAAGCAACACCAACTCCTATCACCAAAGACACTTGGTATTTAAAAACCTACGAGGAATGCAGGAACAACCCGCAAAAATTTCCCAACTTTATTATAAAAGAAGGTCGGTTATATCGTAACTGCAAACCACCACTGTCTATACTCGAGGACTATGCTTGGAAGTTAGTCATTCCCTCAGAGGACACACAAAAAATAATCATCGACAATCACAGCGGCCCCGGATCCATACACCCAGGAACTTTCAAAACCTATAAGAAGATAGCCTTAAGGTATTACTGGCCAGGCCTGTTTAAACAAGTTCGCAACTACATCTCTAAGTGCGACATTTGCAAAGCATACAAACATAGTACTGCACCCCCATCTGGTCTCATGAATAACCCCAAATGAGCAGACAGGCCATTACAATCATTCTCTATGGATCTCATCGGCCCTTTTCCCAGAAGCTACGCCGGAAACATGCATATACTTAGCATAGTGGATGTATTCACCAAGTTCTGTTGGATCTTCCCATTAAAAAGAGCCACAGCCTCTGCAATCATAAACTTGTTAGAAAAAAACATTTTTATCCCCTACGGCACTCCTCGCACCATCATTTGCGACAATGGAAAACAATTCATAGCTCTGGAATTCAAGGAATTTCTGGCCAAATATGGCATAAAAGATATTTTCTATAATACCCTTTACACGCCTCAAAATAGTACGGTAGAGCGGTACAACCAGACCATCAACACAGCTCTGGCAATCCTGGTTGACAAAGATCAACGAACATGGTGCAAAAATCTAGAAAAAATTCAAGCTGCACTAAACAATACAGTGAACCTCACTACTGGGTACACCCCTTTCTTCCTCAAACATGGTATGGAACAAATTGTCCATGGCTCCTTGCATTGGGACGCTAGCCTCCCATCATCTTTTCCTCCTTCTACTGATAACCCATCAGAGAACTATGCTCACCGTCTTGAAGAACTTTCCGCTATCTACAGCGAAGTCACAGATGCGTTGAAACTTGCTCACAAAAAGAGTGCAAACAGATACAATTTACGCAGGAAACATGTTACCTTTAAGGAAAACGACATAGTTTGGAGACGCAACAACACACTCTCACAAGGTGCTCTGTATTTCTCAGCAAAACTAGCTCCTCGCTTTGTTAAAGCAAAAGTCCTGAGAAAAATCTCCGATGTAGTATATACCCTATCGGATGCCTCTGGTAAACACATCGGCAACTATCACGTAAAAGATATTGTCAAACTAGGAAGTGTGGACACAACAGACACCACCTTCACTAGGTCACACTCACATAGCTAACAAACTTTTGGCTCTACCTTTGTCCCACGAGATTTGGCCCTCGTGCAGACAAACAGCATGTCTTAACGCGTTAGTTTCATATAAAAACTCGCATTTTTTCGACCTCTGCAAGGTAACCTTTTTTTTCTAAAACACAGAAGTGTCAACTGTGGTTTTAAATCATTTCTCACCCATACTTGTACTATTTTGCTCTTTTGTATAAACCCCTTGTTATTTTTGTTTCTTTGTCACACCTCATAACATCACCGTGTAATGTTTATAATTTGTACTCATATTTTGTACGTATCTTCTCTGGAACTGATCATTCTAGTCAAGAGACTTTTTTTTTCCGCCTCCCAAAACAATTTATGCTCCCGGAGTCATGACCCTGGACATCATTTGTTAGTCATTACCATTCTGACACTTACGACACTAAATACATAGCTATTTTTTGTCATAAATACCACAAAAGTCACGTACAACATTGTTTTGTAAATATTTTTTTTTCTCTCTTGTTCTTCACATTTGTTCTTTCACGTTGTTCTTTACATTGTTCTTTCACATTTGTTCTTCACATTTGTTCCAATGGGTTCCATCGTACATTAAACAATGGCCCTTTTGCAACATACACCCAATTGAGGTGAATATTCTACCCCTGTAACTTGTAATCATAATGCGTGTGTAAATTCCAGTTTGGTATCGTCATTTGATTCAAGTTTACATAGGTGTAACAAATAAAAAGTTACAATTACCTTTGTTTAAAGTTTTTTCAGTTTTGTCTAAAAAAATTGAATGGCGCTCAACATTCCCATTTGCTCTAATTTGTTGTTTTTTCAGAATTTGATATTGACACGTCAATTCTGAAAAAGGTTGTTGTAAAGGAGAACAAACGCCGATTTGTCCTCCTCATCAATAACATTGTATCATACTTAACACCTTTCGGTCACATTGAGTATGTAAAATCTTAAGATCTCAACTTCCTGACCCCAATTTGTTATATTATGTACTATATTTTGACTTAAATAAGCATTAATTTGCCTTGTCAAATACACCGAGCCAGGTCACTTATATTAAGTCATCCTGTGTCTCTAGGTGCCTTCTGTATCAAATTTGTATCATAAAGTTCACAACATTCATGTTTGTGGCAATTTTGGCAACACCAAGTGTGTTTCCTGTTTTTGTTTGGTCATTTTAAGTAAGTAAAACCCTAAAAGGTCTTAAATAAACCACTACAAACCTTTTTGTAAGCAAAGAGAAAGTAAAACCGAGTAGGTCTCTTTTGCTATATGGTATGTCTTGTTTAAGACATCCTTGTAGGCATATGTTTTGTATTATTGCCAACTTAAAGCATAAACCCAACCAAAGGTTATGCCATCACAACATTTTGTAAGCAAAGAGTTAGTAAAACCAAATAGGTCTCTTTTGCTATATATTGGTGTCTTGTTTAAGACATCCTTGTTGGCATATGTCTTGTATTATTGCCAACTTAACGCATAAACCCAACCAAAGGTTATGCCGTCGTCATTTTTGATAATACCAATAGCCACTACTTGATTGTTTTTGACATTGTGTATGTATCTTTTTTCCGGTATTGAAATGGTACTTTTTTTATTATTGAACGTTGATATGTTATTTTCACGATACATGAGAATGTTACAATATCCACCATGAGACGAGGGATCGTTATAAAATCTAACACTATACATGAGAATGTTATAATATCTACCATGATACGAGAAGTTCGTTATAATTACTTTTTACTGGCTTACATACACTGTGGCCAAAGAGATAATTTGTTCCATTAAATGGTTATAAATATCTATGTTGTACCTTTCCTTTCAATACTTGGGTTCTTTCGTAATTCGTTCAATTTCTACAAGAGACGTGAAGACGTTATAATACTTACCATGATTCGTGCGAACGATACAATATCTTGTTGTTGTTTTCTTTAAACAAGTTGACACTATGTACTTGTTCTACCGGACGTAGATCATTTTACCCTGACTTGTCACCCTTAATTGGGACCCTTTTTTTTATAACTCATGACACTGAGGGAAATGTCCTTCACTGTAGTGAGAATTTTTGTTCTCTTCAAACAAACATGAAGCTGTGCATTCAGCAATTTTTTACGCTAACTGATACCTGTGGACTTCTTGTCAGCGGACCCAAGAACCATCCACTATCCATTGACCATGGACTAGCTATCAGCTTCACTGTTGGTTATGAGGTATCGTGTCGTGGGAGTTAATTGAGACAGTGACACAAAACCACCTAACTCGTTGTCTGGGAGACGAATAAGAAAAACTCCCAGGTTTGTGAAGCTTGAGCAAGGGTCTGTCATGTTCTCACAAACTGTAGAAGATTAAATACGACCCCTAATCTTTCACCAAATACACGTGAAAGATTAGATTGTTATGTGTATGTGTATTCTCCTTCACCTTTTCATCAAATTCATGTATATTTGTGTAAAGAGTTAGGAAATTTGCTGGTTGATATATTTCGTCCTCACATAGAGATCGAATTGAGAATTAGCTCAGTCACTATCAATTTTCGCTACTCAATCCTCCATCCTTCACCCCTCCATCAAACTCTTGTACATTTGTAAAGGTTAGGAAATCTGCTGGTTGACCACATTTCGTTCTCTGAAAGAGATCGAACGGAGAATCAGCTCCATCACCAGCAGACCTTCTCGCTCAACGCCATTTTTTTTTCTTCATCCCTCACTATCCTTGAGGTTAATTTCATGAATCTGGAAGGTGTACCCTACGCACATAGCGTATCGTCTGTCTATAAGACAATCTTTATCCATGAAATTTGCTTCAAATCTCTCCTTTCCACCCCATACCTAGGTAATCAACACATTTCTTGTAATTTTGAAAGTCGTAAGTTGTTATCGCTCAAGCGCTAACACAGGCCATGGAAGGCCAACTTCTTTCAGAAACTTGGTGTTACTACTGTACAACCACCTACCTAGACCTTGTATATCAAATAGGTAACCTCACGCCAGTCGTGATAGTTTTTTTGTTTCCCCAATCTCGGGATACTCATGGCATAGTCGGCATATTATCTCTCTCTACTCTCTACTCTCTCTAACCAACGACGTTTTTGTCTTTTTGTCTTTTCTCTTGAACACAATTTGTTTCTCTCCAAACGTTTTGCATCATTGGTCTACTAGGCAGGTAAACTTCAAGAATTTTGGCTCTAATAATAACCTGTCCCTGGATTAAAAAGAAGACCAGCAGCCCTCCTCATCACCTGCAAGCTGAGCTTCTCTTCCTCGCCACCTTCACTTCCATCACTCACATCTCTCCAATTTCTGCGTACCAAAAACACCCGACCGCACCCAAATTAGGTGTGAGTCGTGCGTGCAGTTGCAAATCATGTTGTCTCATCATTCAAACCATTCAAAAGAACCAACCTCAGAACATGCCAGATCAAGGTTAATTATGTTCCTGCAATCAACCACTTGCCGTTGTGCAAATCAACCACCTGCCGTTTGTGCAATCAACCACCTGCCGTTTGTGCAAATCAACCACTTGCCGTTTGTGCAAATCAACCACTTGCCGTTGTGCAAATCAACCACTTGCCGTTTGTGCAAATCAACCACTTGCCGTTGTGCAATCAACCACTTGCCGTTGTGCAATCAACCACTTGCCGTTTGTGCAAATCAACTACTGGCCGTCGTACAAATCAACCACTTGCCATTTGTACAAACCAACCACTTGCCGATGCGCAAACTCAACATAATAACCATTACACGCATCAACCATCAATCAACTTACTGGTATTACTCCATGTTATTACCAACTCCATTTCACCTTGACAACCACTGCTCCACCGCATCAGCATAATGGAATTCACGCTGGTACAACAACAAAACCCGGATACTTCTGGCCCTCCGCATTACCATCTCTCAACCACAACCAAGAAGCACAGTTCAATTTCTATGACCCTAGTCATACTTGAGTGCAATCTCAAATGGGTCAAGTTACAGTGAAAATGTAACTTTTATAACTTCAGTGAAATTACGTCTACTTGGTACTCTACGAAAACACTACGCTCTTCAAACTTAGCTTACAGACCAATGAAATTTTAGAGTCCTTTTTGTTCTTTTCATCACTGCATAACCTTGTATGTTGTTCTTTCATCACTGCATAACCTTGTATGTTGTTTTTTTCATCACTGCATAAACTTGTATGTTTGTCTTTTCATCACTGCATAAACTTGTATGTTGTCTTTTCATCACTGCATAACCTTGTATGTTGTTCTTTCATCACTGCATAACCTTGTATGTTGTTCTTGTCATCACTACATAACCTTGTATGTTGTCTTTTCATCATTGCATAACCATGTATTTTTTCTTTGTTTTTCTTGTAAATCAACACTGTTTTTCTTCTCTCTCTACTTCCCTCACGACAAGGTGAAGAGGATTTTTAGCGCCTAAAGCTTCATTACCACGTCGCCTTTTACTGGCGGAGGGGGAATGTGTTACGTAATACAAGTCACCCTATAAAAAGGATGCACACCAACCCCACTTTCCCCATGCAAAAGTCGCGGTGTACGTGACAAACGACACACAGCGCCGCGTGATCGGCACGGACCACCCAGAGCGTTCACGGCTCAACACGGGTCGACTCGCCGCGCTCCGGCAGTCTAGAACCGATCTCCGCGACATCGACAGCGTCCCTTGCAGAGCGAACCGCAAACGCTCGCAATGTTCGAGCGCGCAGATTACGTAATAATAGGAACAGACGTGATCTTGTCCAGTTAATAATTAATATCACGCGCAGATTACGTAATAATAGGAACAGACGTGATCTTGTTCCAGTTAATAATTAATATCACGCGCAGCCAAGTCACAAACATGTGCCGACATCACCACTCCAGCTTCACCGTCGGAGCCTTGCTTCCGGTAAATTCCAAGTGTGACGCAATAACGATTGACCGTTGCGTACCCCGGAGACGCAGAACATCTACAGCTCGACACGTCATGCCGCTACCCATCATCAGAACCTGGAAACCCGTAAGCTTCCAGTACACCTCTTTCTTGTGTTCAAAACATTAATACTGGTAAAATCCTCGTTTCATCCGGTCGTCACAGAGAGAGAAGAGAGTAGAGATCCAATTTATACCTGTGTTTCTTTAGAAGATGATTAATATACCTTGTGCCTTTTACTCATGTGTTATTATTGTGATGGCCTTTCCAACCTCCTGACCGATGGACGAGCTGATGATCAAAGGAGCTGCCCACCCCTGATCGTACACGAATCTCATCTGCTTTACCTTTCTACTGAGCTTAGCCAATTAATAACCAGGTTCGAGTCCAGGTATCCATAAGTTAGCAATATCAACAAACGAGTCCTGTTAAGCCAATTGAATTGGCTTGTCAACAGGTGCTTACAGTTTAGTTACAAATAAATTTTTATGATTTATAATTTACATCTTATATCTATAGAATAAACATTTTTTCATACAACTTTTCGTACATATTAAAGTATTTTTTTTTCCAATAGCCAATTTTTCACCATATATTTAACTTTATTCATAGACTTACATTGCTTTATAGTGTCAAGTAATACATTAAATATCTTTGGTATGTTGTATTCAAACGTTCTCTGTCCGTATTTATTATTAAATTTCGGAACTATTACTGTTAGTGAATCCAGTACTGTATTTATGTTCTAATTTTTCTTTATGCTGCGGGGTGCTGAATTATGATTTTTCGCCATAGGCCTTAACAGGTAAAATTTTGGCACTCTGAAACAGCAACGGTGTATTATGTCTCTGTTTAAAAATATTAGGGACGACTAGTAATTTTACAATTGCGTTTTGTACAACTTGGACTTGTTTCAGATTGGTTATAGTAGTATTTTCCTATATGGTTAATCCATATCTTTTAATAGATTCTGCCATTGACATATAAATTATTTTAAGTGTTTCAATTGATAGGAAAAAAATTAATGTGTACATTCTGCCAGCAATCTCTTTTACTCTTTTACAGGTTTTTTAATATGTTTGTCCCATTTGAAAAAGCAATCTACTGTAATACCAAGATTGACATATTCCGTAACTAATTTTAAGCTTTCATATTTACAATTAGTCGGGATATTTTTATGGATGCAATTAAAATTATGAGAAATAATATTAAGATTAAATTGAAATCTGGCATTAGGTGATCTTATATGCATAGTGATGTTAATACTGAATGAATACTATTTTTGCTTGAATCTGGTCTCGGATTGAACTGTTATGCCTCTGGTAGTACTAGCATTGGTAGAATTGCTATTCAGTACAAAGATACAAATAAATGTTACAGAGAACTTCTTTATTTTTTTTAAAACGAAGGAGATAAATAATAAATAATTGGCTTAAATCAGTCAAGACAGATTTCTGTGGACGGTGTAGTCCCGTGATTTAAGAAGGACAATAAAAATGATTTATAAATTTAGTTTTATTGAGTTTTTTGTTGCTATTTGTTCATGTATAATTACACCAATTAAACAGTCAGCGAGTCTGCACTGCATGCTATACTGTTTAATACGGACGTAAAGACTCGTAAATAATACGAGGGATATAATATGATTTTTATTTTATTCATTCATGTTTTCCATAAAACGGTTGTGCACTAATATTTTTACGGAGAATTTGAAGTAAATTTTGTTATGAAATGAACTTTCTCACAATTAAAACATTCAACTTCGCAATATTTTTTTGAAATCAAGAACTTTGTATATTTAAATATTTTCATATGGTAACCCCATGGGGGGTGTTAACCACTATCGGGGGAGGCGGGGCGAGGCCTCCAGTCCTCAGCTCCGACGGAGGGCAGAGCTCTCTTCGTTCCCAGATTTCGGCCGAACTGGTCGGTGTTTCGCTTCTGTTTTGAGTGTGTTAAACAAATTAAGTACTAGTAAATTTCGAGTCAGTATTTGCCGCTGCTGCCACCCTAGACGTCTACAAAATCATCGTCCTGCGATATTGTTCCAGTTTTATTCTGTTTATTTCTGCATCTGCCTTCTTCCGATAGATTTATAATCATTTTCCATTCATTTGTAGATTCAAGTGCTGTAATATAGGTCTTCTTGAAGGCATTTTGTAGCACCATAACTAGATTGTTTTATTTCCAAGATATCCTTTGTTCTATCCACCTATAGGAGGCGGCTGTTCTCTCTCTCTTCTCTAACGAACTGAAGACACGAAACCCGCATAACCTAGCCCGGTAGTCGTGAATATTGAATATTGTGGAAACTCATTATCTAACAATGTAAGTGTAAAAGGTAATGGGGGCAGTTTTACTATTTTTAGATAAACGTCAAAAGATAGTTGCTGAAATTTCTGTAAGTGACGTTAAAAATGTCGATGGTTAATGCAGAATCTCTTTCAATATATGAATTGTGTAAAGTTCCAGAGATGAGTTGAAAAAGATGTTTGCCTAAAAATTTTTTTTGGCGTGGTTTTTGAAATCGAGCATTCGTGTTAATAATGTATGTGGGCATAGCTTATCTCACGATCGATGTCGCAATAATTATCAAGTTAAAAAAATTTTGTAGTCAGATCTTTAAAAGACAACAAAAGCTGATTTTAACCCCCAAAGGACCGAAAAAAAATCAGTTTCGGACTGGATTTAATCGAGAGGGAAAGATAAAAAAAAAAAATTGTGTTACAAAATTGATTCCAAATTGATCAATTTCCCGCTTGTACCACGATTTTCTGGACACTGTGGACGTTATCTTCTCTTAAAAAATCATCCATTATTAAAATTGACAAACATTCTCAGATTAAAATTGAGCAAAATAGGTATGATTTGAAATTTTCACTGCCAAAAGTATGTAACGTCAAAGAATTGTGCAAGTTTGGATTGCCACGGTAGTGCCTGATTATTGTTTTGTTGGGAGTTTTTTCGGGTGGCTGCCCTGCGAGCGGTTGGACGGGCGAGCAAAAATAACGCGGGTAGATTTAGATCGGGGACAATACGGGAACAATACGGGGGACGACGATTCCGCGGTGCGCGTGGCGTTAGGCGAGAAAAAATGGAGATTGAAATTTTGAGAAAAAGATCGCGCTGATACCTTGAACTTATCCTTCGGAGACTTTCCGTTTAAATTTATAAAACACAAAACCAACGTTTCGACTCCTGTGTGAGATCGGCCTGTGCTTGTTCGAGTGTTGTGGCTTGAAGAGATGAAAATATACAATCGGTTGTTTGAAATTAAAAAATGGTTTTATTTGTGAGTGGTTTTGAGGGGTAATTCCTTGGAGACTGCACTGGATTGCCAAGCATGCTGTTGAGGTGACGCAAAGATGAAGCATCATTGTCCCTTTAAACGTTCAATGGATGCTGAATGATTGAGGATGGCCTCGCGCACTCTATCCCACGAATCTCTACCCGGCGCAATCTGCTCACCGCTGGCGGACTCTCCAAACACCTTCAAACATGATCAAGGTTCTTCAATGCTTTTATACATTATGTCTCCTTGCCTTAGCTCCATAATAGCCCTGGTGATTGACAAGGGTCCATGTTCATCAGACGGGACATCAGACGTGACTACAGACGTGACATTGGCGCTCCAACGTAAATAAAGTTTTAAAACAACTCTAGGTGCTCGTATTTAAGCCTATGGCAAGGGGATACTCTCTATCGTATCAAATTTAAGATTAAAAATTGTAATTTAATAATTTTTAATGTATAAATTCTCTAATAATATGCTTAATGTTTATATATGATGTGCATTACGAAGTATTTATGTGTGTGCATTGCGTGGTTGCGTTGTGGCTTCGTTCGCTTTACATTGATGTTTTGCTCGGTAGACGGTGTACAATTTTGACGTGAACTAGCTTCGTTCGCTCATTTGCTCGAAATATATTTTTTTAAAATTAACTACTGAATTGATATTCGTGTACCGTTGTTTTATTCCACTGGTAACACGGACCTGTCAGTTGACATTGTTTTGAACATAGTGACAGCGATAATGTTTATTATTGTCGATCATTTGATATGCCATTACATTTGTAAATGCGAGCTATACACTTATATAGAATTTGAACACATTTGAGACGACTTGCGGTAACGTGTTAGTGTACCAGATTGTTTTTTTTTTAAATTTCAGAGTTATTGTTTTTTAAATAATTTTTTTTTTTTTTAAATTTCTCAAAATGTTGTTTTTTCATTACAATCAAAATGGCGATTTCTAATATAAACGGAGCTACAAAGGAGGAGATGATATAAATGCTTTCTGAAGTGAATATCACTCCAGAAAGCACATTATCAGCTATGCGGGAACAGGCTCGTATGTATAATAAGAACTTAAAACAATCCGGTAGTGATTCTTCATAACAAAATGAAGGCAATAGTGATAATGCGAATCAGACTACAAACATAGTTAATAATAATTATTATCAATCTGCAAATACAAATACGTCCGTACATTCTTGGGGTATTAAATTTTCGGGTTCTTCTGATGTTAGGGATTTTATACAACGTGTGGAAGAGTTATCTAGATGCCGTCATATAGAACTGTCATCGGTTGTGATTTCCTTTGCTGATCTTCTGGAGGGGAGAGCTCTGTCTTGGTATCGGACAATTTATAAAGATTCTTTATCTTGGCCTGAGTTGAGAAATCACCTCATAGCACGTTTTGACCGTTATATTAACCAAACAGAGGCCCTAAAAGCCTTATTCGCAATGAAACAAAAATTTAATCAAAGTGTTGTGGATTACGTCGAGGACATTAAATTAACTAATCTCAGATTAAACGTTCCACTTACGAGGAACAGTTGGTAGACCTAGTTTCTGATAGTCTGTTACCTAAATATGCCTTGGCTATCGCATATTTTGCAGAAAAGGACTTAACTTCTTTGGTAAATGTGTGTAGGAGATTTGAAAAGCTCTCAGTAGATAAACCCTTACCGCATTTCACTTCTTCTCAAGCAACTTCCTCTTCATCTTTTTCTTCTAATAATAGAAAAACTTTATATTGTTTTTATTGTAAGGGGCAAGGTCATACAAAACAATTTTGTAGGCTATGGAACTCTGAATCTCAGAGAAATTCTGGTAAACGTGAAGATGACTCTGCTCGCACAAACCCAAAAAACTAGCGTGTGATCCTCTGCGTCCTGCTCGCAAGGATGCCAGGAGATCATCACCCTTAGTTGATAGCTCCAGTAACCGGTTCTTCGGGCGTGACATGGACGCATGCATGCCGATGGCTAGTTCTGGACAGGACATCAGACCTCATGCGAATATTTCTATTCAAAATCTTGTCTTTTCGGGTCTTTTGGACAGTGGTGCGACTGTCAGTTGTTTTGGCGGTTCTCTTTACAACTTCTTTATTAGTTTAGGGTTTAGTCTAGATAAGTTAGAATCGTACGTTACCACCGCTGATGGGGTACGTCAAAATGTAATTGGTACTATGCGGGTACTTGTAACTTATAATAATATTAAGAAATATATTACCTTTTTTGTTATTCCGTCTCTTTCACCTGTGATTGTTTTGGGAGTCGACTTTTGGAAAAGTTTGACATCGCTCCTCAGTTGTTTTCAAAAGCCAACAGTGGTCGTGATGTTGAGAATACTATAGGTGAAATTCGCAAAATCACGTCAGCTTCCCTACTGTCCCCTCAAGACAATCACAGGCTAAATATTGTCATAGATAAATTTAACACAATTTCTTTTGAAAAATGTGGATTGGGTCGAACTCATTTAGTTCAGCACAAAATTAATACAACAGGATAAACCAACGTGATGGTGTGCGGGACTACCAACCCTGCATACTATTCCGTTTGTTTCGTCAGTGTTTTTATAGTGACTTGCTTTTGAGGCTTGGTACCCTCAAGAGGTTGTGACTAGAATTTCACAAAATTTCCTCATTCTTACTATCTCATATATATATATATATATATATATATATATATTTTTTTTTTTTTTCCCAAATTCTAATGAATTTTTTTTAGGAGACGTCGTTTGTAATGAATGTCGTTTCCTCTGATCCGTGTGATCAGTGGCGCCCATTAATTTAGTTTAGGTCTTAATTCTTTATTATCACTTAAACTTTACTGAGATTTATTCTTATTTACGTTTTGAGTAATTTTCATTTTAAATGAGACAATTCGTCTTCTTACTGTTGTGAGCTTAGTAGTGCGACGCACACGCGCACACACACACATTGGTACGTTCCGTCAGCATAATGGACATGAGTTTGGTTGTCATTATCCTTTGGTCTGAACCCTTCTTCCACAAGTTCATTGGAGTTTTCTTATACTTTTGTCAAGTATCGAAGTTTTATTAGTATCCAAAGAGTCTCCAGGGGACTTGGAAAGAAGGATTCTTATTTTTTTTTTTGTGTGTGAAAGAATTGAGCAATTTTTCATACACAAGATTATGTAATTTCTATTTAAGTTGTTCAATGTACTAGTTTTATGGTTAAATATATTTAGTTTAATATATATATTTTTAAGTCTTAGTTTCTTAAGGAAATTCTCAAATTGTGTTGTTTCAAACAAAGGGAAGTACATACTGCTTTGGCGTGCTAACCTATTAAATAATTCCGTCTGGATATTATCACTTTACCTCTGCTACGTAAGAGTGTGTCTTTGTACAGTTTTGTTAGTCATAAGTACAATTTGGTTAGTTATAAGTAATATATGCATAAGTATCTCATTGCTAGTACCAGTGTTATGCTGTAAATTTTGTAGTACAAGTGTCGATCTCTTGAATTGTGCTCGTACACCTCGTAACCTGTGTCAATTATCTAAAACACATAGTTGAACACCAATTATATTTTGTTTGTCCAAGAAATTTCGACTCTTTGCTTACGTGGTAAGTGAAATTTTTGTTAGAATGCCATCTAGATTACTTCCTTAGTCATATTTCTTGAGCAAGCAATGTTCATTCGAAGAGAATATGTTAGGTATTTTTTTATATGTAAACCCTGATTCAACCACGATAGACAAGTTTATCTTCTGATTGTAAAACCTCATCTAAAATTCTTGGCATTAAGTTATGTAAACCCTGCTCTGAACATTTTTTTACATCAATTTTGTAATTGATTTAGTGAAGATCTCTTAGAGATTTGGTGGATTTTTATTTTGTTAAGTTCTATTGTTTCAAGTTTTTATCTTAGAATGGTAAATTTGTTTTATATAAACATAGGGAGAGAAAGAGAGTTTATGTAGTTACTTTATTTATTTTCTGTTAAAAATATATATGTGTTTTTGTTTTCTTCTTCAAAGAATAAAGTGGGAGCTTGAGTTCTCCATACTCACTGGTGTCTCAGAGAGATTGTCTCTCGATAAGTGAGTAAGTGTTTGCGAATCTCATATTAGAGATATAAAAGTGAAGGTACAATCATCATGTAAATATTGATAATAATAACGGTTGTGCAACACCAATCTGCGAATTGGTTTTCTCTTTTCGTTTTCTTGGTATAACTTGTTTAGTTTTATGGTTTTCTGTAAAAACTTATTTATTTCTACTAGCTTTGTCTTTTATGTACATGTCCGGGAAAGAAGGGTATTTGCGTGTTTTTTTTTTGTTTTGGTAATTTTACTTCGTGTATTGTAACGTCAAAGAATTGTGCAAGTTTGTATTGCCACGGTAGTGCCTGATTATTGTTTTGTTGGGAGTTTTTTCGGGTGGCTGCCCTGCGAGCGGTTGGACGGGCGAGCAAAAATAACGCGGGTAGTTTTAGATCGGGGACAATACGGGAACAATACGGGGGACGACGATTCCGCGGTGCGCGTGGCGTTAGGCGAGAAAAAATGGAGATTGAAATTTTGAGAAAAAGATCGCGCGGATACCTTGAACTTATCCTTCGGAGACTTTCCGTTTAAATTTATAAAACACAAAACCAACGTTTCGACTCCTGTGTGAGATCGGCCTGTTCTTGTTCGAGTGTTGTGGCTTGAAGAGATGAAAATATACAATCGGTTGATTGAAATAAAAAATGATTTTATTTGTGAGTGGTTTTGAGGGGTAATTCCTTGAAGACTGCACTGGATTGCCAAGCATGCTGTCGAGGTGACGCAAAGTGCCTCGCGCACCCTTTCGCACTCTATCTCACGAATCTCTACCCGGCGCAATCTGCTCACCACTGGCGGACTCTCCAAACACCTTCAAACATGATCAAGGTTCTTCAATGCTTTTATACATTATGTCTCCTTGCCTTAGCTCCATAATAGCCCTGGTGATTGACAAGGGTCCATGCTCATCAGACGGGACATCAGACGTGACTACAGACGTGACAAGTATTATAATGATTTTTCTTTTGGGGTATTATACCGTGTTACTTCTTTTTGGTTTCGGACATCATTGCAGTGTTTATCATCAGGGCAGATGTGTAATGCATTGTGTAAACGTTGGCTAAAGAAGGGGATAGCGCAACACGGCATAATACCCGAAAAATAAATCACTATAATTGAGCAAAATAGTTTTGACGTACCAAATGTACAACAAATGCATGCCATAAATATAATATTAAAACTAAACAAAAACACGGAATTATCTACTACACCGCGTATCCATCACACTACATCGTATCAAAATGAAGTAAAAACAAGTTGTAAAACAACATTCGGACAAAGAAAAAAAACATTTATTTTGCAACAAAACTCCACAACATCCTTCCCCAAGATATAAAACGAATAGAAAAGTGTAGTGAGTACAAGTTAAGAATTGAAATTTGGCTGAAAGAAGTCAATGAGAAAACTCTGAAACCGACATAGAAGACAAATAAAATAGAATTAAATAACTCAAGTCTGATTCGGCACAGAAACCGGGTCTCGCTTGCAGTTGGCTGACTATAACTGGCTATCTCTGACCTTACACGACCTAGGAGATAATAATCCATCGATATTCGATTCAGTTGCATCAAAAGAGCTTATGAATCAACATGTTGTTCTTGTGTATAATAATATTATTTACAACCATATTATCTGCTCCGGGTGAGTAGGTTTATAAATTTCTTTCTTTTTAATAAGGCGATACAGGACCTGAATAACGAGGTTTGCTCTAGGCTTACATTTTAATCAATTCCGACGTAACGATAAAAAATATGTATTTAGACCGATCCCTACCGGTGTAAGTTATTTTTACTTAAAATTAAAAAAAACAGTACTTTTGTATTAATACATATATTTTATGTAAATCGGTTTGTAAATTATATGAAACGTTTTTTAAATATAAACTCAGAATAATTAAAATTAGCAATTATTCATACAAAAAGATAGCAGCCAATAAAAATGTACGGTGAGAAAAATGAAGATAGTGTTGGTAGTTCTTATTCGAAGTATGATACAGTTAAATGTGATTGAAGGAGATAGGGTCCCATTAGCTCAGTTGGCAGAGTGGTGCCCCGGCAAGGCAAGGGTCTTGGTTTCGAGTCCTAGATGTGAATGTACCTTTTTATGATTTTTCTGTTTCAAATTTTCGTTTCAGAATCGCTAATATTTTCTTCAATAATTACATATTACACTTTGAGGATTTACGCAATATATGAATTTAAAACGATGCGAAATTAATGATGTTTGTTGGAGTTGGGTTAAAGTATGCATGTGTAGGAATGAACAGGGTATAGAAGGAGTGAAAAAAGGATATCCAATCACTTACCACTGTATTTCTACGAAGGAGTACATAACACAATCACAATATAGTGAGTTCCAAAACGAAAAATCAAGGTTATTATCACCACAAGAAAAAGAATGAGTACTTAAACGATATTAAGCACTTCCAAGATGGTAAATTTCTTTCTTTTCACTTTTCAAAAAAATTATAGGCACGAAAAACACCAACAGCTTGTTTCCAGTAGTTCAATACTTTTTTTTAAACAAATGCACTTGAATTTTTACTGTGTTCTTGCCATTTTTTCTTTGCTTTTTCCAGCGAGGTGATGTTTAGGGATAGGTAGAGATGGATAAATAACATCACGGTAGGAACTAAGCATATTCTCATTTCAAAACTAAACACCAGACATATTTACAGTAAACCGTTCTGTTTTTCCTATATTCCCAATTACCCCTTGCCCATCGTTGACCTCCCATTAAATATTTCTATAATCTGTCAGTATTTTGTATTTTATGTCATTTTCAATATTCTCCTGATCATACGGAGAAACATGTGTATTGCTGATTTATTAAAGATGTCTTCAAATTATATGGGGAAACATGTTAAAAATGGGATGGCAAATCGTTTCCTCAATAACTTTAAGAAAATTCCTAACATATTCCTAGCATATTCCTAGACGCGTTCATGCAACTTAATCATATACAATGACGAATTGCGGAAATAGGAGAGCAACAGCAATCTTGCTTTTGAACAGAATCAATTCGGATACCGACATTTTTAGCATCAATGAAGCTAAATTTATAAGGCAATCTCTGTTATTATCAGTATATTTGATATACCTACTGTTTATATTTATGAAAGAATTTTCCTTAAAACCCATTAAAAAAAAATTGCATTGTAAAATTTTGGTAAACACATTTTTACCTTCCTCTTTGCCATCTCCTTCCCCTCCACACTAACATTACAACCACAAAATACCTCTATCTCAGTGGCTGCCATTCAACTGGATCCAGATGGTTGGAAGCGGTAGGTACAGATGGACGGCAATAACATTAAATACCTCTATCTCAGTGGCTGCCATTCAACTGGATCCAGATGGTTGGAAGCGGTAGGTACAGATGGACGGCAATAACATTAAAACAGTTTTATTTTAATTAATATCGTAAAAATATATATTTGCTACTTTCTTGTTATATGGACACAGCATTTTGATTAAAATAAAAAAATGTATTTTTAAAATTATTTTTTAACTATTAATTTTTGGAGCGAAGCCGAACCGTTTGGCGCACTTTAAAAGACAATAAATTAAAAATTACCCGATTGTACCACTTGTTTCCGGACACCATGTATTTGTGAAATAAGACATAAAACTTACATTTGTAAAATAGGCACGCCGATATTTGAAATAAACAAGGCGAGGATCTTAATATTATGTTATAGTTCCTATTACGTATCGACTAGGAACACAAGACAAAATGTAACATTCTTCTGCAATACATACACAACCAACTATCAGACACACTCACTAACCAATAGATCTGGCATGATACATGATCTGGCCAACAAAATTGGAGGTACTATTGATATATTTACGGACACCGTTTATAGAATTAAGGGTGAGTTATACCAGCACTTGGTTGAATCCTACAAATTATATTAGCGTTGGTAATGTAGTTAATGTAGTGATTTGTCTTATATGTTACATGTTTTACTAATATCTATTTATATAAATAAACGTTGTAAATTCGTATTCGTTTGTTCAAAATCTTAAATTTTCGAAAGTTCTTCACCGTTTGCCTTGAAGTTTTGACACAACGTTATATTATAAAGATATCACCTATGACAGGTAAAAAAATGTTTTTTTGAAAAACTGCGGCATCTGTTAGACGTAAAACAAACACGCGCTATTGCTCCTCTATCTGCACATACATACTGAGACACAGCACACAGAAACGCGTGGCGGGATATAGCTAGCAGTAAATAAATCATAGATTATTATTATGTTATATCATTAATATGAGACGGAATGCAATAACAGAAAAAAGACGCAATCATATTCAAGAATGTCATTTGTTATCTACTATGTTTTTGTTTTGATTAAATTTAATTAAAACTCTTATTATAACTGCATCGTATAATATATTACCCAGTATATCAGCGATGGTCGCTTTTTGGCCGGAAGGGCAATTCGTCGTCATACCAACATGGCTAATCTTGTGCTCAAATTGTAGCAAATTAATTAATTAGTAATTATATAAAGTTCTGAACAATTATTACGACAGAAGTTTTGAAATATGTGGAAAAAGTTTGCTGTTTTTGGCGCGGGTCGAAAACTTGGTGTTGACATCACTGTGGCGATTCCATGATAATATATATATCACTTTTTGTAGGTGTGTTGAATTGTCATTTTGATGACATACCAGATCACCCACTGCGGCAACCTGACGATTAGTGTAGTAATAATTGACAGTAAGTGCAAAGTTTTACTCAAAGTCACATAAAAAAAACTACTGGTATGTTTTCTTTGTTTCAGGGAAATCAGCGACTATCTCCTATTCGAGGTAAGCCCTAAAGTAACTTTTAATTGAAATACATTTTATGAGTACGATAATGAAACATACTATTTTTATTGCATTAATTCTTCCTGTCCTGTTTTTACTCGAACGTTTTGCATTTCGCCTGAATTTTGTTTCCCTTGTAATTATCGCCTTGAAATTTTGTTTCCCTTGAAATTTTCGCCCTGTAATTTTGTTTCCCTTGTAATTTTCGCTTTGTAATTATGTTTCCCTTGTAATATTCGCCTTGTAATTATGTTTCCCTTGTAATATTCGCCTTGTAATTTTGTTTCCCTTGTAATTTTCGCTTTGTAATTATGTTTCCCTTGTAATATTCGCCTTGTAATTTTGTTACCCTTGTAATTTTGTTTATGTGTAGATAGGAGTAAGACCCAAAACGCATAAAGCATGCCAAGTTACGGAGGCAAATGAAATTTATAAAAATCCCAATAATATTAATAAAGACGATGGTGCTAAGCTCAGTAGCTCTCGGTTACTCATAATACACCATTTTAATTTATAATAATAAGAATAATTGGATGATTTGTATACCGCTGTTTTTGTGCAAAATCACCTCAAAGGTGCTGATACTGTAATACAAGCTCTTTTTTATGTTATTGAAACAAACAGTACATGATTTACAGATATAAAACAATATACAGGAATAAGTTACTTCATGTTGGGTACCTATGATATGTTTCCTTGTAATGTCAGCTAAGTGGTATTTTTATTCCTTAATTACCAGGTGACGTGTGTAGTATATAGGTGTGCGTAATGTATGTGGGAGTGTTTGTGTGTATGTGTGTCTGTATGTATGCGCATTGAATAGTTTAAATTATTGACATGATGCCACGTTTGAATTTGGGCAGTGAATCCGAAAAAATGTGAATGTTATTTAGAGTATGATGAGCTCTGTTTATTGTCGAATTAGATCCTGCATTTGTTTTATAATTAAGCGTGTGGAATAGCACTGCATGTCGTGTGCATCTCAATGTTAAAGTTAATAAGGGACAGAAGTTCGGTACAGTCAATGTCATTGTTTAAAATTCTGTGTATACATATAGAGTCAGCTACTGTTCGTCTTCGCTGCAAAGTTTCAAATGTACACTCAAAGTTATTGTTGAATTTGTAGGTAATATATTTTATAAATTTGTTTTGGATACGTTCTATACCATCTATGTAATATTTATATTGTGGATTCCAAATAGGCGATGCATATTCCAGTGTACTTCTGACTAATGCGAAATATAACATTAGAATTGTACGCGGATTAATATTTTACTTACACGTAGCTCTTAGAGGTTTGGAGCTCGCAACATGGTATCATACATATTATGATGGGTTCAACTGCACGGATTATAGTTACATGAAGGCTATAGTAACATACCTCAGTAATATTAATAACTAAGCTACGCATAATAATATTCTTCTGCATTGAATTTGTATATAACTAGAAGCAAACTTTTATTTCTTGATAACTGTTGTACTAAACTATTATTTATTTATTTATTTATTAATCTTAAGTTAGCTCACATCTTCGTGTGTGCTAATAGTTTTATAAACATATAAACATGTACATTATGTATATCAAAAGTTTGGAAAAGTCCGTATGGGCGTAAAATATATATAAATAAATAAATAAACCCACAATTCACTGCACTTTTCATTTAGGAACGAATTTTTTATTTATTTTTCGGAATAACTTTATTGAGTAAAACCTCAAATTGTAATATTTAAATATTGAAGACAATATTAGTGATTTCTAAACGAAAATCTGAAACAGGAAAATCAGAAAAGGAAACGGTCACATCTGGGACTCGAACCCAGGACCCCTGTCTTTCCGGGACAGTGCTCTACCAACTGCGCTAAGGGTCCCATTAGCGCAGTTGGTAGAGCACTGTCCCGGAAAGACAGGGGTCCTGGGTTCGAGTCCCAGATGTGACCGTTTCCTTTTCTGATTTTCCTGTTTCAGATTTTCGTTTAGAAATCACTAATATTGTCTTCAATATTTGAATTTTTTATTTATTAACTTTCAAAAATACAGTTTTTACTATTAAGTCCCGTTAAACTGATTGACATCAGTTTGTCAACGGGTTCTTTTGACAATTACTTTTCAATACGAGTACATAAAATATAGACATAATTACATTAGTACAAAAAAATTCTTTCACATAACAATTTTTTGACATACATTTCTTTCTGTGAGTCAATTCACAGCTTTTTATTGAGTTTGGTAACTTGTTGTAAATTATTGGAACGAGGTATTCTAGAGTTCTTTGACCGTATTTATTCAGGTATCTGGGAACTACAAGTCCATCGTTTGCAATTAGTCTTGTATTATGAACATGTCACTATTTTATTATTTATTTATTTATTTGAGGAACATAAATAGTCTTAGTAATACAATATACATAAGAGGATAACAAAAAACAGACCAATTATTAATGTTCACAGATAGATATTCAGAAACATAAAACTAACTTATAAACTAGAATATTTAATAAAAATAGAAAAAAAACAGAATAAAGCAGCAAATAAGAAAAATAATAATACGAATGTAAATTAAACAAACGATAAACCTATAATATTCCTACCATAAACAGCAATAAATAAAAGTTATTATAACTATACTTAAATAGACTTGGGTTGGAACGGGAAAGGGGAGGAGAGGGATAAGGAAAAGTTGCCACGCAAGTAATATTAAAATATTAGGTACAATCAATTTAACATTGGTTAATATGAGTTAGAATGTGATACAATGAGATTCTGTAGTGATAGTAACTAGCAGTGAATATGTCAGCACGAGTGTCTATATTTGCAAATTTATTATTATAGTAGTTACATGTTCTTTGCATAAATTCATTTTGATTGGAATTGGTATTGCGTCTATCAATGTACAAAAGGGTATTTTGTCTGCTGTATCGAATTGGCGCATGGAAATTTATTTTGTTCAGCAACTCCGGGCAGTCAACTTTAGAGTTAATAATTTTATAAAAGAGCATATGATCAGCGACAATCCTCCTGTTGAGTAGTTTCGTGATTCGAAAATGTTTCTCGATTTCGTCGTAAGAGTTGTATATCTTAAATGATTTAAAATTGAGGAATTTGAGAAATCGTTCCTGAACTCTTTCTAACCTGTTAACATAAACAATATAGCGCGGGTTCCAAACCGGTGAACAGTACTCCAGGTGAGGACGAACATGTGAATTGTAGAGAGTCAGATATGTAATAATATATATTATGTTCAGATTCAGATGTATGCTGCCACATTATAGACCGAACAGATAATAAATTTACAGAATTGTATAGTAATGACTTTGGTACGTCATGTCTTTGTTCGTATTTAGTTTTATTTAATAATAATTTTACCGGAGAATATTGTATAATTTTGGACTGAAAGAAGATTTGTTTTTGTTGAATGTCCCCATGAAGTTATTCCATATCGTTGGTTATATAAGGAGGTAGCGCAACATGTCATAATACCCCAAAAATAAACATGTATTTGTATGTGTGTAATTTGTTTCCGATTCAGAAAATCTGTTACATCTTTAATATTCAAGCAACAAAAATATCCCAGCTGTTGATGTGACTTTGTGATTTTTTATCAGATTGATATGATTTTGAATTCACGTGAGTGATCGCTACGATCAACAAGTCGATAGGTAATCAATAAAAAAATACGTAATTAAATATAATTTAATTGGGAATAAATGTCTATAGCAGGAAGTAAGTAATGGTTCTCCAGCAAAAATCCTCATATTTTCGTACTAATGTTTGTAATGTAACTTGTAAGTGGTATACAATGTGTTTCCAGTTGCATACTGCCCCCCTTCCCAGCAAATGGAAGTTACAGTCTTCTGGGGAAGAATCCAGTCCCAGGAGACGAGGTGAGCAAGCCTGCCGTGCTCCAGTACTCCTGCAGTCCTGACTTCATCCTCAGCTACGAGCTCTCCGTTTGCCAAGGAAATAATGTCTGGACACCTATACCGACGTGCACAAGTAAGGAGACAGGACTATCTATCTATATATGAATGAATGGTTCTTTGTTTGTTCCGTACGCGTTCCTATACTATTCGCCCGATTTCACTACTGCCCCCTTCCCAGCAAATGGAAGTTACAGTCTTCTGGGGAAGAATCCAGTCCCAGGAGACGAGGTGAGCAAGCCTGCCGTGCTCCAGTACTCCTGCAGTCCTGACTTCATCCTCAGCTACGAGCTCTCCGTTTGCCAAGGAAATAATGTCTGGACACCTATACCGACGTGCACAAGTAAGGAGACAGGACTATCTATCTATATATGAATGAATGGTTCTTTGTTTGTTCCGTACGCGTTCCTATACTATTCGCCCGATTTCACTACTGCCCCCTTCCCAGCAAATGGAAGTTACAGTCTTCTGGGGAAGAATCCAGTCCCAGGAGACGAGGTGAGCAAGCCTGCCGTGCTCCAGTACTCCTGCAGTCCTGACTTCATCCTCAGCTACGAGCTCTCCGTTTGCCAAGGAAATAATGTCTGGACACCTATACCGACGTGCACAAGTAAGGAGACAGGACTATCTATCTATATATGAATGAATGGTTCTTTGTTTGTTCCGTACGCGTTCCTATACTATTCGCCCGATTTCACTAAAAATAACAAAGTTTGTTCTTATTAGTGCCAGGAGTGTTTAGGGAGTTGGTTTGAATGGTAGAAGAAATCGGGGACGATCGAGAAAGACATTATATCTATATTATGTCAATATAATATTTATGTAAAGCGTATTGAAGCCATCTAAAAATATATTGTCAATCATTTAAATTTTAAGATGAATATTGGTAACCACGAAATTAACAGCTCGATGGAGTATGAGAATATAAGAGACTCTGCAGATATAATAAATCTCAATGAAATTATCAATGACCTTATTGATTGTTTACCCCTTTTGTCTGAGATTACTTTTAGAGTTCCAAGCTTTAGAACTTGAGACAAATTACTTTTTCATCTTCAAAAATGTTCTACTAATCTCAGACTTAAGAATAAGATTTTTAATGATATTGACATATTTTCGAGTAGTTTAGGAACATTTAAAAAATATGTCTTAGCTATTATTAAATAATTATTAATAACATACTGCAAGTTATCATGTTGTTGATAAGAACCCTGTCCAGTTGGAAGTGATTCATTTTATAAAAATTTGTTCAGTTTAATTGTAGGTTGTTAATATGTATACATACATATATTAGTGATTATTATTGGTGTTATCATTGAGAATAAAATTGATATATTGAGATTTATTTTTGATCTTATATCCTATGTTATGTGTTATTTTACAGCACCATGCAAATTGTTTGCCTCGTACACAGTGGACTACACATGTTACAGTTCCACAAACCTGGTCATTTCGTGCCAGCCCTACATGCCGCACAGGTCGTCGGTCCTCTTCGAGTGTAAAACTGGTCACACCCTCTCCAAGACACAGACCTTGGATGAGATGAGATGTAACCATGGATCCTGGAGCGTACCATTACCTGAATGCGAAACAGGTGAAAATGTTAACTAAATAATCATAGAAAAAATAACTAATATACAATTTTTGATGGAAACAAATGGAACGCTGACATGGTACTTTTGGTTCTAGATCATTTAGTATGCGGTCTGTCACTCTTACGCCCGTTGTTCCCAATCCTGCTGATCAACTGTTGAGCCGAAATTTTGTCTCAACATTCCTTAAATGCGCAATTACGCTCTTCCCAATACAACTCTTCTATCGAGCTAGAGGAACCATACAGCTGGATTAACCTCTGGCTCAGTAATAGGGTTAGTTATAAAAAGTGACAACAGAGTGAAAAATGACAGCGAAAAGTCGAACGTTATTTTATTTTTATTTTTAATCAAATTAATATGGACAGTGAAGATGAAGATATCGAGGATAATATTTAAAATAGATATTGTGGAATGGGCGAACGTAATGGACGATAATATCGAGTTACACAGGCTGCGACGGCCAAACATTGAATGACAACGATTTTATTAACCGTTTACGATTGTCAAAAATGCCATTTCGAGTGCAGGATGATGTTGTAAACTCCACAATATTAATTTTCCCATTCTGCGTGAAGTTCTTGCTACTTTATGGTTTTTATTTTATCTAAGTTGCTTAGTTTCATGTTGAAGACTGAAATAACTAAATTGTCCAAAGAAGCGAAGCTAGCAGTCCCCAATAGAGTGCTGGAACCTACCCGGATGCATGGCAGTGAGGCATTGATCAGGCAGAGGAAGGATGAAAGTATATGCTGTAGAAATGAGATCTTTGGGACGTGCGAGAAATGATAGAGATTCGCAAGTGATGCAAGGCTGTTGTGAGCGTAATGATTAAGATTAAGATAAAAATAATTGACTGATATAAAAAAGAAATCGGCAGAAACAGAACAAGACACAGAAAAAAAATATATAACTGTCACAACTATAATTTTGAAATATGAAAGTTACAAATATGACGTTTAATAACTAGATCCCAATGATCGAGTGTTTAAGACGTTGTCCCGGTAAGACAATGGATCTAGGGTTCGATTCCTATATAAATTTAATCGGATGTGTTTATCCGAGACACTATCTAGGTTACAGAGTAATTAATTAGAAACTTGTTTTCATTTAAAAAGGTAGCTGCCAAAAATATGAGTAAAATTGTTAATTCTGAATTTGAAATATGAAAACTAGTTCCCAATGGTCGAGTGATTAAGATGCTGCTGTCCCGGTAAGACAAGAAATCCTGGGTTCGATTCCTAGTTGTGACCGTTATCTTATGATTTTCTTTGTCTTGTTCTGTTTAATTTTTTGTTTAGATTTATTAATATTATCTTCTTCCTCAATTATTTGTTCGTCTATTTGGTAAGACTATCTGCATTTTCTCATTGACCGGGTTCCGATTACACGGCACTCTTCCGCTCTCTCAAAATCATTACAGTCAGTTGCAATTATGTAAAATGTAATTAGTGTAGTGATTAAGTGAATACTTTTCTATGTTAAAGACTGTGGGCTCGAGATTGCTGATGGTTCTACCTTCATCATCAACGCACCAGTTGCAAAAATGGACACCTTGCCTTGGCACGTGGCAGTATATGAAAAAAAACCAAAAATCTCATTTATATGCGGCGGAACCATTCTCAGTGCCAAACTGGTTATCAGTGGTAAGACAGATAAACTTTATTTAAAAAATATATATACATAACTAACTGTGAATACAGGTGTAACAGCAAGCTCGGAGAAAACTTACAGATATAAAATTTTCGAAGAAAATTTCTTCTGAAAGCTTATCACTTTGTGATGTCATTATTTATTATATTAAAACACAAATAACTTTGTTTACATCACTTTAATATATATATAACCTCTACATGTTTCATGAACAAAGTTCATCCCATCAGAGTATATACTTGCTCCTGATGAGGTGAACTTTGTTCATGAAACATGTAGAGGTTATATATATATATATATATATTTTTATTTTTTTATTTTTTATATATATATAAATATAAATATATATATATATATATATATATATATATATATATATATATATATATATATATATATATATATATATGTATATTAAAGTGATGTAAACAAAGTTATTTGTGTTTTAATATAATCACAGATATAAAATAATGCTTATTTATAAAGCAGAAGTCGGGGACGCCCGAGGAAGACATGGCACGACCAAGTAAATCAGATACTTGAGTCGGGCCATGTCATGAGTCAGAATAATAGAAGAGTATGTATGAATGTGAATGAGGCAAGAAGTGTGTGCCAAGACCGAGTTGATTGGCGGTCCGTCCCCTCTGCCTACCCCTGCAGGGAAATGGCGTGATGGTTCGTTAGTTAGTTAGTTAGTCTAATTTATACAAAATCTGTTAGATTTCCTAATAAACTATCAGTAAAACACGCATGTGTTACGAGGATGTCAGAACACATGTTAATGAAAATTGTAATATTATCGCATTTTGTCAGTAAATTTATTAGGACAAGCGTAGCTGCATGAACACGTGTTACGATATATTCTGAATAGACTAGTATTTTATCAGGAAATGGCTTGCCATCTCGTTTTAACAGGATTTTGATAAATCAGTATTTATCATTTTCCTCCGTGTGACCTGAAGGATGACAACCAGCATATTTAGAGTAAAAATGTAAAAGTCATTTCGCATATTTTTATTTGATTAAAAACCAAAAATATTTTTTTTTCCATCACACGTTGCCACTGAGAAGTTACAGCCTATCGTATCACATAATATCTACAAATGTCAAATAGTTAGATTTTCTCGAATAAAAAATCCAGTAATTTTTTATTACAACATTGCTAACAATGCTCTTGAGACATTAACACAAATCAAAGATTTAGGCATCACTTTTCAATCAAATCTTTAATTTGTTAACCACATAACAGAAATCTCTAATAAGGGCTTCAAAATGTTGGGATTTATAACTAGGCTAAACGGAAATTTTATAATGGGTATTCCAGCAATTACGTTGAACTACAACACTCTGTTAAATTATATGAATATGCACAAATTGTCAGATAGAAGAATTTTCACTGACTTGGTATTTCTGATATTCTTATAAAAATTTGTAAGCTTTCGGATTCCACAACGTAATGCAAGAAGTCAAGATTTATTTAAGTGCAGAAATTCTGGGACTAACTACCATTTGTATTCCTCTTTACCCAGAATACTAATGGAAGGAAACAATTATACCAAAGCAGTGGACATCTTCAATTTATCTTTAAACAAATATAAAATGTTATTAATGAAGCAATTCAGTTATGTACTATAAATAATGTATATTTCTTAATATTCTCATGTAAAAGCCCCGAAAAAAGGCGTTAATAAATAAATCACAAATAATATGAGCTCCATTTATTTCCAGCAGCACGGTTATAGACGAGACAGAGCGCAAATTACGTGGAGTGTGATAGAAAATTTTGTTGTTTTTAATTGAAATGTGTTAACTATTTTATTAAGAGAGAACTTCTGATATTATTGGTTGTAACTCTCTAAACAAATATCCTCTCACGTATCAAGCCTTATCTAAAATTGCCTTCCCTCCGTCCAACATTTCATTTCTTCTAAGTCTCCAAGAACTCGATGCAAATCTTCCAAGTATTTATGAATTTGACCATTGAAATAAAATTAATACATCTTTCGCCATAATTTGAAATGTTGGCCAAGAACACCCTTGAAGGGTGAAATCCAGAAAATTTTGAAAAAAAATAAGATTACTTTGATGAATTTCAGTAGTTTAACTTGACGATGTTATGTTTTTAGCGGCACACTGTTTCTATGACCCGTTTAACAAATGTGCATCGCCTGCAGCGCGCTTCCTCGTGGCAGCCCATAAACATTTTCAGTCTTGGAATCACCCAGACGAGAACCACGTCCCTAAGTCAGAGGTAAGGCAGACTTATTATAATCTAAAAAAACAACATTTAGCTTTCACAATGATATCGCCACCAGTTAAAACATTGACTGGTAATTTAGTCAATGTTAGCAACTTTACATGAGAAACAAAAACTTTTCAATTTCTTGGAAGTATAAATAAATAAACGATTTCAGAACATATTTGGAATTAAAAATTATGTTTTCAGAATTAAGGGAGTCGGGCTATGAACCATTATTAGAATGAAACCAAAGTATCGCCAACATCGTTTACCCATAATATTGTTACTCACATTTACGCACAGCGGCGCCCTGAATATGTTTCTACCTACATACCAAACGCACTCTCCGCACGCACGTCTTCTGTGCATGCGTGAATTTGATCCCAATAGCGTCATTTGCCTTCCGGCTATTACAGAAAGAATACGCGATCTTTAAGACCGCTTGACCAAGTGCAATGACAATGCTAAAAGTCGTCCTGTGATCCTCATAAATCCCTGTGAGGAATGAATGGTGCGGGCATTTGATGACCACGCGTTCGGTGAACTGCAACGCACCGGATCTTTAAGACCACACTTATGCCTTAATCAAAAGTAATCTGAAAAACCTATCTCCTTCCATCCAGAAGGGTTTTCGGGACTAGAAGTGGCACCTAGGGCGGGAGATGACAATTTCGTGCAAAGGTATTGCGCTTTTTAAGTCCCTGAATATTGAGGGAGAATCTCACCCAAAAAGTTAGGCCCCTATCTTTGTGTAAATAAACTCTAGAATCAAAAGTTTGACTGAACTCGCTTAGAGTGAGATAATTTGGCATATTTTTTCTATTCTATGTTTCAGATCATTGAAATTCGTCTGCATGAGTGGTACACGGGAGAGTTGCACCACCAACAGAATGACATAGCTCTGCTAGTTCTGAAAACCCCCTTCGAATTCTCGGATACCGTCGGCGCTATTTGTTACGACTTCGTTAACCAAAGGTTCGACAAGTACCAACTCTCTGCAAGCTCCAAGATCAAAGCCAAGGTAAATTCCATTTAATTAATTACAATAAAGAGTTAAAATATCAATTGGCATTGCGACTAATTGACTATCTACATTTCACAATTGTGTCGTGATTTGAATGCATTCATCAATTTGGGAGGCGGGTGCGGCTACCACTGCCCATTCATTGGACAACCATAGGTCATCCCAAATAGTTCCCTGTGGTGTTCGAATTCAAGGAGGTGAAGTATGTCCAGGTCTTGGTGGTAGATGCGTCGAGAATCCTTTCTTATGGAGACCCTTTGACTTCTCCTGCCAGATTCTCTCAACCCATCGAATTGCCTTTAATTTTAATTTTTATATGAACTAAATAACTAACCATCACGCTGTTTCTCCGAAGGGGTAGGCAGAGAGGATGGACCGCCAAACAACTCGGTCTTTACACACGCTCCTTGTCTCATTCACATTCATAAATCGTCTCACACATACTGTTATATTATTCTGAATCTTGACATGACCCGACTCAAGTATCTGATTCACTTGATCGTGCCATATCTTCCTAGGGCATCCCCGACTTCCGCTACCATTATGAATACCAATATGAGTACATATTTATTAGTTAAAAAAACATATTTACAAAATTTTGCATAAAACATAATTTGTTATATTGAGTTTCACAAAATAAACACTAAAACTATTGCGAAAGATGAAATTGGTTGACTGAATTAATAATCGTATTATTTAAAAGAGTGATAAAACAATTTTAAATTGAAAGAGATAGGGTCCCATTAGCTCGGTTGGTAGAGAGGCATTCCTCCAAGACAAGGTTTCTGTGTTCTTATTATAAAGTTATTCTAATAAAATAAAAAATTCTATATTTATTTGCCTAAGTTTGCCGGCTGGGGAGTGACGGAAGAGGAGAGAACTGCTGAAGAACTTCGTGTGCTGAATGTCCCCTATATCGACCAGAGAAAGTGCATCGACGAGTATGAGAAATACCACTCCGAGAGATACATCACTTCCGATAAGATCTGCGCTGGCTATACCAATGGTTTGTTAACAATTATTTTGAATTTTCAATTTGATAAAGCCTTAATTAAGGTCAAGTATAACTCTGCTGGGCATAAAAAATCACAGATGACCATAGACTTACAAACCTATAGACCTGCCCATGAGGGAAAGAGGAACAAACCAAGATGCGCAGAGCAGAGAGGTGGCGTGACTGTCTCATCTTAAGTGATTTGTCAATAAATGATGCAGGAAATTCGCATTGTACTATCTTAATATGCTTACGAATAAGTTATCCTTTTTACACTGGCGCGGCGTGCAGATTGTTGGTTGCGTAAAAAGCTTAACAACAGTAAATCCCAAATCGGGTAAACAAAAGTTTGGGCTTGTTTCCAAAACTGAATATTTTCTTACAATATTTAGTTTATAACATTATACTTTACATCCTAGGCTCATCGGGATGCAATGGCGATAGTGGAGCAGGCTTAGTGTTCCCCTACCCTCAAGGAGGTGAGCTGCGTTGGTGGCTGCGAGGAATCCTTAGCATTGGCCCTCGGGATAAGTTCTCCTGCAGAGCCAACACTTATACAGCCTTCACCAGGGTTTTCGCTCTGAGGGACTGGATCAAGCCACAGATAAACGAGATCTTGTCGCAACGTGAGATCTACAAAGGTATTGATCTTTTTACTGACTTGCCACTTGTTGGGGCGTGTTAATAGCCAGAACAAAAAACGGGCTTTTCACCCAAGAAAGTATAACTGATAAATTATTCTCACCTCAAAGATTATGGCCAAGAATTGGCTAAACGTATAATAAAAAACGGGCATATTAACCTGTTGTAGATACCTTCTTGTAATTGTGAGGTTTTTGTCTGGCCCATGCAATATGCGCATGGATTATTGTCTCATCAGGTGGCACGTTCATTAATTTGTGAGAAGAAAATGTTTTTTTTTTTTTTTTTTTTATAGTTAATACCTCACAAGAGTCCCAACTGCTCCCGTCTGGAGCCAGTGAGACTATGGCATCCCCAATTGGGGGATGTTGTGAGGCTGAAGGTAAGTGGGGAAGGGAAAGAGGAAGGTGGGGAAGTACCTGGCTATTCAGATCTAGTCACTAAACACGGCTAAAGCCATTTGGAGCAACGTTTCAATTCTGAATGGTGGTCTTACACCAGGGCGATACTGGTAGTATCTTCCACTCTGGAACGTGCCGCAAATATACTATATATTATTTTAATTAATTAATTGTGAAATAACACAAATTAATCAAATAAAATTTATTTGCGCACGCCGGGTTCGAACCCGCGGCCTTCGGAATGGCAGTCCAATGCGTTACCACTGGACTATGCCGGCCGTCAAATCGGCTGTCGGCCGTCAAATCGGCCGTCAAAGTGTATTTTTCATCGATATTATTGTTTTTACCAGTACGATGGATTTATAGTGATTATTATTAATAGCCCAATACTTAATGATTGATTTATTCAGTTCACAACTATAATATACTAGTGCAGATCCTTGAAAATTTATTGGATACTGTAGAATTTGTGAAACTGAAGGATTTAAAAAATCTTTGCCTTAGGATCATAGCATTTCAAAAACAAAAAATATCATCAGATTCTACCAAAAATTTACCTTTCGAATGAACACCATTAGTATCATGAAATTCGTAAAAATTTTAACAAAGAAATACATTTTTCAATTATAGTTATATTATTTTTATCGTGAGTAGGTACCTACTCAACAACAAATATCGTCAGATTCGAACAGAAATTTACTTTTCGAATGAACACCATTAGTATCACGAAATTTGTCAAAAATTTTAACAAAAGAAATACACATTTCAATTTCAGTTCTATTATTTTTGTCGTGAGTAGGTACATACTTTGTAGTTCGTATGAATTTCTTCACATGACAAAATGACACTTAAATTCGAAGTAAGTTACCTTTTTAGGCTGTCATTCTCTTAAATTAAATATACCTGCCATTCTTGCTTTGCCCACAATGTATCATAATCGCACTTATACATTATTCAAAGCTTTACTCCCCAATCTGTCTCTCAAAATTCTATTCAAATCATTGTACTGTTGTGCCACCCAACATTAAATTTGCTATTTCTTTCCTAAAAACGCTCAATTACTTAATATTACCCAAAATAAATTTTTGAATAATATTTGGGGCTTTACATTGGACTTTAGACATGATCCCCAGCATGCTATGTTATAAGAAAGTTGTGATTGGACAATAGACAGTTTTTAATTTCTCTTTGTCCAATATTTGTCGAAGTTCTTTAAACATAAATGTAAGTCTCCTGATATTCTTTGTTAACGTATCGATACGGTCATTACATTTTAAAAATGTATCAATCTTTACACCTAGATACATGATACATTGACTAACCTGTGGCTGCAATCTGTTGGCAATAAGTTGACAATAGATTGTTTCGTCCGTTGTTAGTAATAATATTGTACCAAAGTGGCCTTGAAGTGATTTTTAGTTTGAAGTGAAGTTTGAGTTTGTTGAATTTCATCAATCTGTAATATTTTGGCCTATGTTATTTCACATTGAAATTCGTTGTTTGATGTTTTTACTTATCTTTCTATACCCTTTCAGTTTTTATACTCGGTACTATATGAAATATACTATAAGTTAACTGATTTTAAATTTGATAATTAAATCCATTTTGAATATTGTGTTTTTTCAGTTCCAGAAGAAATGACACGTTTAGCTACAGAGAGACGGTAAGAACAAACACTAAAGCACGGAAGCATTATTTACTTTATGAAAATAAATCTTTCTTTTATGAATACACTACCGCAAGGTCGTCCGAATTTTTGACAAATCAGTTCCAATTTTGAAAAAAACAAAAATTATTTTCTGTTAAAACTATTATATTATAAGTAAAAGGTAGGAAGGTACTTATTCACTTTGTCGCTTGGCTGATTTTTTCCCACAATCAGTTCCAATTTTGAAAATGAAAATTAAATTAAAAGCAAATTTGAGATCATTGAAACAGAGTTGGACAATCGAAACTAGCATTTTGATTGATCTTAAAAAATCAGTTTCAATTTTGAAAATGACAATTAAGGAAATTTTCTAAAAATATTTATATTGTATTATAGATTGTAGTTTGGTACCTAAATTATAGTTTGTCTGAATTCTTCACACAATCAGTTACAATTATGAAAATTACACTTCAATTCAAAGCAGATTTGAGTTCATTGAACCAGAATTACGCAGAACGCGCAGACAATTCAAACATGCATTTTTGACTATCGCAGACGAGTGAAAAATCACACGATTGTGTGAATTCTTCACCAATCAGTTTCAATTTCGAAAATGAGACTTAAATTCACAGCGAATTTGAGATCATTAAACCAGAGTTAAGCGTAAAAAATTCTTGAAAAATCAGTTCGTATTTTGAAAATGACAATATTATTGTAATTCAGTTACTGTTGGTTACAGTGGAAAAGTCAAAAACAAGTTAATCGCCTACAAACTCTATCCATAATAATCCAAAAATTCAAAATAAAGTTTTGAAATACATTTTTTTAAAAACATATAAGAACGAAAATACTTTCTTATCGTATTGTATCGTATTCTTATCGTATTGTATTTTGTTTTGTTTCTCTGTCTCCTTTTCCATCCCCTGTATTTGTAATCGAGCAAATCTATTTTTACCAGTGTATTAGTGGGTAAGTAACTTCTTCTAAATTCATACTTTGGCTCTGTGCTTATGTTTCTGTTTCCTTTTTTGTTTCTTCTTGTTTGTTCTAACTAACCTCCCTTTTTCTATTTGTGTACTGTTTTGTAAGTGAAACTTATAATTTTGATATCAAAATACCAATGTACAATTGTACCTATTAACTCCCGCCTATGTATTGTAAGTTCTTCTCGTCCTACAATGAGTTTTGTAACTCGTCGTGATTGCTCTAGAAAGAAATAAAAATTATTAAATTTTTTTTTTTATAATTTTGAACAAAAAAATATTTACAAAATAAAACAATTAAATGTATTTAAATTCCAAGAAGTAAGGAAAAAATCTATTAAATTCAACTGTATTTTTTACTTTTTGCACATTCCTCTTACCTTTCATATTTGTAATATTTCGAAAATGTTTTTTTTTTTGGAAAAAGTAAATTATATCGGTGATTCAATCCAATATTGTGTTTGTGTAACCCTTCTTGAAAGAATTCTGTGTTTATACGGACAAAACTATTTAGGCTTACTAAGACTCAAATTAACTTAAACTTAAAGAAAGAAGCCAGGTAATTTTGTTGCCAACTTGGGTACGGGAAGGTTAACGATGATGCCTATAAGGGTGCGTATAAACTTGCGAGCCGAACTGCCGAGCTGAACTACGACTTATGGGAAAAGAACAAACCAACCGCAAATGGCTATACACAGAATTATAAACTGCTTTAATTATTATTATTATTATTTACTTTCTTAACGGCAGATTAATATCCATTTACAGAACAAGTTTTCTTATTTTAATCATCTTAACGTTTGGGAAGATAGGTATACAGAAAAGTTTTGCTAGAACATCTCTTTTGCTGTGTGGTATCTTGAACAAGTCGTGGTGACGACTACTGTTGAAGTTTTGCTAAAACTACAGTATTGCTAGATTTGCAGAACGTTTGGTTTTCAGGCTAAAAAATACATTCCTTACATCAAGTGCATGAACCTCGGATAAGTTCCATGCGTCCGTCCAGACGTAAATATTCCTGAAAATTTTCTGTGTTTATTCCAGTAAATTTATATAATATTTAGTTTGGTCAATACATCACTAGCACACTCCAGTTTAGCTCGTATAATGCCATGAAACATGGCTGTCATTGCATGTGTGTTATAAAACATTAAATTTTAATCGTTATGGTCCATTTTCAACCGCAGTTTTTTTTTTACCAGGATCGGTTGTCCTCTCCCGGAGTTTCCCAGTCACGGAAAATACATCATCTTGGGATGTCACCAGGACGAATTAGTTCCTGGGGATGCTGTACTGCCACCCACTTACCTGAAGTACTCCTGTGAAAAGGACTATATAGCCACTGCTGAAATATTTTCAGAGTGTCAAGAGGACTACTCGTGGTCTTCTTCTCCAGCTTGCAAGATGGTCTTCGACAGTAAGTTATTGTTTTATTCATTACTAGCTGTACTCCCCGGCGTTGCTCGGGCTATACAGGGCAGTGATGTTCCTCTTGTTTTGAAGGTCAAGTGTGCAAAAATCGGTATGATGTGAATTATGTAAAAATCAAACAAATGCCAGCCGCCACAGAAAAACTACTTTATATGAAAAGCTGAAGTTACTCGGGGTTATTGATGGTTTGAAGTAAAGTTTTGAGGTTGGGAATTCTAGTAAACTGGGTGTCGTTTAAATGTGGAAATAATATATTTTATTTTAATAATAATGTTTTCAAAAAATTTAGGTGTATTAGATCTATCAAAAAAATTATACATAAAGATGCAAAAGTTGGTCATTTTGAATACATGTAGGATAAGGAAAGATTTTTTAAATATTTATGTTGAGGGATCAGTAGGATTTATAGGCCCTGTTAGAAGTTCTACCGAGCCGAACCCTCTGATATGAAAATATCTGGAGTCGGTGAATTATTTTCCCATTTGATCTCTGGTGGGTTGATGTGTTGTTCTTGTATTGTTTTGTATTTATTTTGCTTATATAATGCACTTGCATAGTGTTGATTGACTAGATGATCATTTGTGGAAAAGTGTGTGAAAGGGTTTTGTTTTTCCTATGGGGAAGATTTAACCCGGACATAAAATCGGAAATAATTGAAAAAGTACATTTCGTAGGTATTTGATTTACTTAACCGTGCCATGTCTTCCTCGGGCATCCATGACTTCTTCTACCATTCACTTCCACATCATTTAATCTCACAACACTCCTTTCTTCTTTCATCCGCTCTCTTTACCCAAACAATCTAAGCATCCCTTGTTTATTCTTATCCATTTCGCTTACATCAGCCTTATACATACCTATGCCTCGCTTTAACACAGATAAGTACCAAATAGCTTCATGTCTTCCTCGGGTCACCGAGTCGGGAAAAGAGGAAATTTTTCACAATCATTTCTCAATTTGTGTAAAGGTGAAATTTAATAATGGGACTTATTGCTTAAAACATATTGGATAACCAACATCTCTGCCATAGGTCACCAAAAGTGGTTCTCTTCGTTTGGTGATTTAGCGAAGGTTCCCAGCTTCATAGGGTCAAGGATGCCTGCCCACCAGCTGCGTGGCGAGAGAGGCTGGTTTGACCTCTCCAACTGATCTCTCTTGATCCATCGCTTTGTGCACCGCAGCGCGAGGGATAGATCATACGCCCATCACTCCTGAACCCACTGATCCCTCTATTCCTACACATCTCTTTTACCTTTTTCGTTCCCAGAAGCTTCAGGGAGATTCAGGGCTTCCTATCAGAGATAAGGTAAAAAATTAATAAATATGGTTTCAAAAAATGTTCGTCATAAAGACGAATGGTTTGCTTATTGAGCTACAATACCAATGGTTATGCCCCGGTTGAAAATAGTTTAAAGAAAGAGATTTTTAAAGAATTATCTTTATTGTTGCAGCTTTCTTCGTATATCATACCTTATGAATAACTTTATAAATTATTAGGTAAAACCTCATAAATACAATTTTTTTTCTATTTCCACAACACAACGACATTAAACTTGGGTTTGCACAAATAGCTTGATTCAAAAAAAATGGCCGATTTTCGAGATTTTAAGGTAACAACATAAGATAATCCAGTGATACGTGTTTTGTAAATAATTTGCTATCTTACTGGCCGAGTAGGTAGTTAAATCATAAGTCTTCTTTCTTCCCAGGTAAAACATTGAAGGAATGATAGGAACAAGAGGGATGACAATATTCTAGACAGGGCTTTGGGATATTTATTCATTTATTTACGCCTTGAATATTATATATTAATATTATTATTAAATTTAAAACTGTTTTTTGTTAATTACATGGCAATATTATTGAATATACATATAAAGAAAAACAAAAATTAAAATGGAGTTTACAAATGAAACTGGATAATATTAAATAGAGTCTGAGACAGTCAACTCTTAGATCAGCAACATCATCAGCTGTAGGCAGACTGATAGAACCTAAGCGCAAGCCAAATACTAAGTTTGGTGATCGCGCTTTCGGAGTATCTGGGCCGAAGGCTTGGAATAAACTCCCTCCGGAACTAATATCCATAACAAGTTCAACAGAATTCAGATCTAAACTAAAAACTTACCCTTTTAAGCTGTCCCACCCTTAAATTAAATATACCATTCCTGAGAGAAAGTCCAGTTATATCCAATTTTTTTTAATTATGTCTTAAATTTCGCTAATAAACAATTAGCCAATGTTAATTAAGCGTTAATCTCAAGTGACCTACCAGGTAAGTATTGTACTGTATATTATCTCCATATATAGTTAGTAATAACATAGATCATTGTGGTATTGTATTTTGTGATTTTGCACAAAAACGGCGCTTTACAAATCATCGTTATTATTATTAGAGAGTTCTGTTTTTAGAAAAAGTTAAATAATTTTAAATAGTAACAAGAGTACAAAATAAGTGTTAAAGGTGCTGTGAAAGTAGTATGAGGTATGCGTAGTAACTTTGATGAATTACTAAAAAAATAAACATGAAATATGCAATAGGTACTCCCAAAGCTGTTTCAACATTAGACAGCTAACGCTAGGTATCAATGGTTAAAACATTAGTTGATGTGGTTTTGCATGGACTGGCATACTCGTTGGTAGTAGTGGGCATCATTGCAGACTCTTCCGCCATCTATATATTTGCATTTTTACATAAAGTCTTTTGTTGTGTCATTTCAGTTCCAGAACAAGGCAGAGGAGACGAACCTGGACCAGGAAAAGAATCTCACACATGGGCACCAGAACCTACCACAGAAGAACAAGAATCTACCACAGAAAAACCAGAACCTGGCAGTGAAAAACCGACCACCGGCAAGATAGAACCATCCCCAGGGTAGGATATAATTGATAAGTCGACTACCTATAATTCCTCTCAATCAATTATGTTTTTTTTTTAAATTTAGTTTAATTAGGAATAAACCCCTTATAATAAATATATACTTACATACATCGTACGTAATACAACGCATTACCTAGTAACCTAAAACTTCCAGTAACAAACAAAAACATTTAATAAACTCGTTGGGAATAATGTATTATCCACTCGACCGATTACATTTACCATATTATTTAATTAAAACCATTTTTTAGATCCTGAGTTTTATTCCCAGTTGAGACCGTTACTTTTAATTTCTCTTTGTCTAGTTCTGTTTTATTTTGATTTAATGTTATTATCTTCTTCTTCAATGATATATTAAATTGATGAAAATAATATATCAATGAAAAAAGTTATTCCAATAAACTTGAAGAGATATTTTTTTAATTTTAGATATCCCTCAGGGTATGGTTGTATTTTGCCAGAATTCCCAAAGTGGGGAAATTACACAGTATCTGATGACGATGGAAAGAATCTAAAACCGGGAGACAGGGTTCATGAATTCACCTTCCTGATATATTCCTGCCAAGATGACTTTGAAGTGTCTGTTCAATATGCCACTTGTCAGAAAAACAACGAGTGGTCCGCTAACCCAACTTGCACTCGTGAGTATTTTTCTTATAATTATTGACTGCGCAAAGCTAACTCCTATTTCACCTCGATTTGGCATTTCGTCTGCATATAAGTGTGTTTGTACGTTCCGTTCCGGGTTCAAGGTGGTGGACGTTTTAATGTTTCAGTAAAGATTCTTTTTTCGAAAATGAAATCGTTGATTTTATTAGCTTTCTTATAAGCTTTCTAAAAAATATTTAGGTTCTTATATTTTTAATAAAAATTGAAAAAAATATAATTGTCACTGAGATTGTAACGTTTCTTTGGAAAAAAATGTATCCGCGTGTGTGTGCGTGATTGTCAAAAAAGAATTATGATAGAATGCATTATCATCGACAAAGAGTTTATCTGCTGAGTCTCAGCTTGATCGGGAAGTGGGTTGGATTCCACTTCCAAGATCTTCATTAATTTCTCTGAAAGTGGATGACTTTACAACAGTTAACATACGAAATAAATGTCGGTCCAACCCAATCTTGATTTGGGGCAGTTGTTAGCGTGATTGACTTCAGTCCATCGAGAGGAAGGTCCAATCCACGGTGAAACAAAAAAATAAATATATATATTTGTATATATATATATGTACGATATTGAAACACTTTTATGATTTAAATATTGAAGACAATATTAGTGATTTTTTTAAACGAAAATCTGAAACAGAAAAATCAGAAAAGGAAACGGTCACATCTGGGAACTAATAACTTTTATGATTATCCCAATAATCCCATTCCTACCTCAATTGCCCTTTCTCTTGTTTTTGTTCCATTTCTTAAACATCTTACCTTCAAAGAAAGCAAGAAAGAATATTAGAAAAATAGAAGCTCAAAGCTAGTGTAATTTGTTTTTTGTGTTCGAATTTCGTCGTTGTTGCATATTTTCACCCTTCGTAATAAATTATATAATTATATCATTAAAATTTTGTAAAAGAGTACAAATTATCAGTCCCAAGTGAACATACAATAAAATATTGTCGTGTGTGATAAAAAAACAGTTCGTGTTGTGGAACAGTGCTTAGATGTACATCTATAAACTATTGAATGGGCCTACGGACCATTCAAGTCCAACACCAGAACTTTCAAATAAAGCAAGATCCTTCTCAAGGTAAAGGCCTCCCTTTCCCACTCCTATCTTCCTCGTAATAAATACGATAGTTTGATCTTATTCAGTCGTTAAAATTACAGTCCATTCGTTCAGTACCAATCGATCTTTATTTTTTAAGGGTTGAATTTTTTAATGAGTTTATATTTTATCTTCAAAGAAAATAAACATCTTTTATGCCTTTTATTACCTTCTATTAAGCCATATAAATGTTTTAATAACTAATATAATACCCACAGCTTTACATTTTTGTGGGGTTTTTGCTACATATTACACTATATTTTTTATTTGTACAACTGTTCCAATGCTGTGTCGAAACTTTCAATAAAAAAGAAAGAACGGTAAAGTTCAACATTTGATAATTTCAATTTATTTCTAGGTTACTGCAAAATGTTGACATCCACCACCCTTGACTTTGTTTGCTTGAGTGGATTACGGAAGAAAATCCCCTGCACAGACAAGTTACCAGATAAGTCAATAGTTAGGCCATCATGCAAGGCAGGTTATATTTTCATGGATTTCCTGGGGGATATAAAATGCAACGATGGTAGGTGGGGCACTAGCAGCCTTAATTGCAAGCCAGGTGAGACTCTAAATTATTATCTACTTAACTCTACAGGTCAGTAAAATATTGATTTTTATATTTCCTAAAGTTGCTGTGAGAAAATCGGAGTATTTGTGTGTATTTCCTCTTCCAAATAAGATCCAAATAAATGGGATATTTCTGAACGTATCTGAAAAATAAAATATGTTTTTGACAAAACGATATTTTATTCAAAATCTTTTTAAATCATTATTGTTACCGCTATTTTCGTCATTTAACATAAAAATAATTACTGTGGTTAAATAAAAAAAAAATTATTAAAAAAATTATTCTGTGGTTAAATTCTCCATTCGAATACAAAGATTTAGTTCATATTTCTAACTATTACGCGAAGGGAGGCACAACGATTTCTATGAGACCATGTGAGCTCTTCCAAGAACTGTAAAAAATTAACCCGAGGAGTTAAACACATCGACTGTGGTTTGGTAAAACGCTGCAAGCCACAAAATTAAAATTTTAAATGAGACGATAAAATAAATATTTACTGATTCTTAAAAACAAATGCCCTATAATATTAATAATACGTCCAAATCCAGTAAAATATTGGCAGTATCAACAACGCTAGCTGCTAGAGTTCTAGTGTAGGAAATTGACGTTTAAATGGCAGCAAAATGAATTTATTTAGTACTTAGTGGTGTTTTGCGCTTTCTAATTTGCATTTCGATCAATATTGATAAAAAAATATACCTCTTTTTTCTTTTCCGGAGGGAAATGTATGTAAACTGGAGTAATGTGTAGTAAAAATTACTACGGTAATGCAGGCGTGATACTTTGGGAACGGATAGAAGTTTTCGAACTTGGTAACGAGAAGGTTAATAAAATTAAGAAAGTTAAACTTTGCAGGGTTAATAACATGGCATTGTTTGAAAAGCTCATACTGCCATCGTTATAAGTGCAAAATGTTATTGTGCAATGTGATGGCGACTTGGCTAGAAGATGAATTCATTGATCCAACGGTGCTTGTAAATTTGTGAATTCAATTATGTAATGTATGGAGTATTATCGTGCCTTTATTGTAGCGTGTCGGGTAGTATGAAATAATACTCTTAGGTGATTTATGTACTGGTATTTATTGGGGAGCTGTTTGTAACAAAAGAGAGCACATAACTAACGTGCATCGCCTTTTATAAGATCTTGTAAGCATTCCATCTCGCTTGCACTAATCCATATTTGTACGGACATCACAATTACTAACTTTTTATTTATTTCAGATTGCGGTAAATCATCTCCTGCTCTAATGTCGTCAAAAAGTGGCCCAAATGTCACTCCCCCTTGGCACGTAGGGATCTACCAAAAAGATGGAGAAGTCTTGAAACAGATCTGTGCTGGGAGCCTTATTCACATGAACATTGTAATTACTGGTAAGGGGATGTTTTTTGTTTATTTTTTTTGGTTTACAAGTTTCTTATTTAATTTAATTGATTTTTTTAAAATTGGAATTTTATTTAAAATTTTGTGTTGGTTAGAATTTAAATTTATTTTATTATTTTTATTTTATTTTGTTTTATCCTAATTTAAATTTGTTTTATTTTTTATTTATTATTTGTTTTTCAAATTATGAAATTTTTTTATTTTTGCTTTCGGTCGCATACTATTATTAAAAATAAACCTCTTTCTGATATTTCGCATCTTTTTCTAATTTTTATGTTTTCGTTTGAGAACCGTTAATATTGTCTTCAATGATTTATTATTTGAATTTGAAGTTTTACTCATTAATTGAAAAAAAAATTGTATTCATGAATTGACTCACCACTCACTAGATTCACCTGTTTCCATACGCCAAGTGCAGTTGTTTTTTGCCATGCTTTAGATTTTTTTTACAAAGAAAATCAATATTTGACAATCAATTGTCACCAAAAACTTGGTCTGCCCTAACACCTAATTTTTTGCAGCTGCACGCTGTTTTTGGGATTCAAAACAGAATCAAACTTTTCCTGCCAGTAAGTATAAGGTAGCTGCGCGAAGTGCTTATAGACAACTGGACGACAAAATGGAAAAAGACGTTTTTACATCGGAGGTTAGTGGAACATTTATTTTAATTTCGAGAAAGTAGAATTTGTGACGCGGGTTTCAGTACCGCCGCCCCTCAAAGGCTTGCAGTGTAAATAAAATATTGTAAACTAGACAAAGCATACTCATATGTAAAGCATTTAAGCATTAAACTGAATCATCAACATAAAAAAGTTTTTTTTTCATATTTGAGGATTTAAAAAAAAAAATCACAAGTTGCGCCACAATACGAAGTATGTCAAAAATTACAAATAAATAGTAGTATATCTGTGTGCAAGGATAGAATGGCCAACCTTATGATTCCAGAGATAGCCTCATTTTTAATGTCAGTGCCATACAATTTTTTCTTTAAAAAATGATAACTCCTTCATTTGTACACGCAATTGCTTCGTACTTTATTTAATTAAATAATTTATTTAATTAATGAATAAAATTAATTTGTGTATCTATGTAATTTATTTTAAATTAATACATACATCAAATTAATTAATTTATTGCCAATAATTTTTTTTTTTTATTATTTTATTTCAATAAATTTTGAAGAGTATACTCATCTATGCAATATATCATCGAAGAAGAAGATAATACGACACACGAAACAGAACAAGACATATAAATAAGAAAAGGTAACGGTCTCAACTGAAAATCAAACCCAGAATCTTTGTTTTACCACTCAGTCATCGGGACCTAATTATTTGTCATTATTGACCCGCTACCTATTTTCATTTTCATGTCGTATTCTGTTTCATTTTTCTATTAGATTTAATAATATTGGTGTATAAAAGGTGTTATGTTATGTTGTTTTAGGAGTGTAAAAAATGTTTGTTGAAGGACCTTGAATGTTCGTGTTATTACCAATGCACATAAGACAATACTGTGTGGAAGGAAGGACTCATCATTAGGAACAAAGACACTCGTTTCTTCCTATTTGTGCTTCTCACAGCAATAGCACTGAACACGTAATGGTTTGCACGATATTGGCGCGGAAGAAAAGATGAGAAAAATAAAAAGATGATTGGTTAGCTATGCGAGATATTGTAACAGACTGAATGCAAAGTGCAGATAAAGGTGTAGGAAAGGAAGTAGGTAGAACGAAGGAACAACATTACTATCTCAGTACAGTGGTCGCAGGTATGTATATATGTGTAAATTAATGTGTATTGGCGTAACCAAATATTATTCTCTTCTTCAATGATGTATTGCGTATTAACTACATTTATTAATTAAAAATATTAATATGTCAAATGTATTAATTTGTTTAAATCAATAATATATTTATTGATTCCAGGTGACCAAGATTCTAATACACGAGGACTACGGAGGCGATGAAGTAAATCACCAGGGTGACGTAGCTTTGATACAACTGACTACGCCATTTGTTTTATCGGATTCTCTCTACCCCGTGTGCTACAACCTTTACGACGCTTATTTGGACGCTGATCAAACCCAGCAGGGTTTTCTTGCCAAGGTCAAAACATTTCTTTGTAGAGTCACATAGCAATTTTAATTTAACCTTCTCGTACCCAAGTTGGCAATCGAAGTCAGCAACATTGCCATATAGTATTTTGTTTATTTGAAAAATTCCTACAAATATAATCGTTTACTTAATTATTTATTAAAGACAATATTAACGACAAAAGACAAATGTTTCGGTCGCAACTGAGAATTGAACCCAGGATATCTTCCTTGTCGGGGAAGTGCTGTGGGCTAATTCAGTTTTAAAAATTATCTTCATTTTCTTAATGTATTTTTTTGGCTGCAATCTTTGTGTTTTATTGCAAGTTTCTAATACAATTAAATTAACTGTTAAGAGGAAACGAGGGTGCGGCGAAATTCGAAAAATATGTACATTATTCAAATTTACAAAATTTCAAAATTGTTGCTGTTTCTTACGGAGCGAAAGGGACAACTGCACATCAGGCTGATTACACTTAATAAAATCATAAAAATTGAGGTTTTCTCTTCTCCTGTTTTTTCAACTAAAACTGGACTGATTTTAAAATGGTTTAACCAATTGCATTGGAAGAAATTATTTAAAGTCTGTACAGTTTTTTAGATACTTTTTCAAATTTGTATACTGAAGTCTGTTGATGGCGTTCAAACCAGGCAATTTTAAGAATTTTTTAAAGGTCCAACTCTTATAAGAAGAAATTAATCAAAAAAGCAAACGTAGATTAACATTCCAATGGTCAATGTTGACATAGTATTTAAAAAAATGTCCGAATCAAAATCCAGAGAAGTAATAAAGGAATACGTTTCAAATTGGTAAAAATCACCCACGTTTCCTCTTAAAATGCAATTAAAATTCAATCGAGAGTCATTTCAAAAAAATATACTTTAAAAAGTGCGTGTCCAAAGACAAAGACAAATTTGACTTCAATTTTTCAGGTCTTCAGTTGGGGCAGAGAGGAGACGGGAGAACCGTCAAAGAATCTGAAATCCATGACTTTTCCTATCGTCAATATCACCCAATGCCGGGATAAATACTCCGAGCTAGCATTTGAGAGGTTCCTTACTTCAGAAAAGCTGTGTGGAGGATACAACAATGGTTTGTAAATCTATATATTTACATAAAAATAATGTTTCTTTCTTTGTTCCCTAAACTACTAGACCGATGTCACTGAAAATCTCACAGTTTGTTCTTCTTAGTGCCAGAAGTGTTTAAATAGTATAAGAAGTTTGAATGTTTGAATGGTATAAGAAGTAGAAGAGGTAGAAGACGCCCGAGGAAGACTTTACGCATTATCTCTGCACGTGAATGAGTTACGGAGTCCAATTAAATAAATAATGTAGTTTTTTAAAGTAACACGATAGTGTAGGTATACAGCAGTGAATGGTAGAACAAAGTCGGGGACGCCCGAAGAAGATACAAATCAAATATTTGTTGTTGTTAAATGATGCGTACCTACGTGATAAACGAAGACAGTTGTGTAAGAAGAATGTATGATGCGCAAGAGGATTGTGGAAGAAGTCGGGGATGCCTGAAGGCATTGGCACAATCAAGATAAATAAATACTTACCAACGGAAAAATAAAAATACTTATGTTTGGTCAAAACTTTATTCTAAATCATTTATACCTCCGAGCGATGCCAGGTACACTTCAGCTAGTGTTTTATGATTTTAAGGAAAACTGTTCCTTCCACTGAAGAGATACATCGATAGAATTGTGTTTTAGACCCAAAGATAATAAAGATATCTGTATTTCAGGGTGCAAAGTAAAATCAACTTGGTGATGTCTGTTATTGACAATGAGTAAACGCAAGACAAAATATGTAATGTAACACCTAATGGAATTGACTAGTTAGAATAAGTTAAAGTTTTCTACTCAGTGTAAAGATATAAACACCCCCATGTACCGTCTGCCACGTGTTAACCCTTTCACACCTGCATTATTAGATCCATATATATATAAAATATATAATTATTTGAAATTTTTCGGTATTTAATTTTTTGTTTTTGTTTTATATTTATGTTTATGTTTTTGTTTTAAGTTATTGAGCCACTAAGCCATTAATTTGGCTTAACATTGGACGTCAGAGGATATTTTTTAAATAGTAAGGTAAAATAAATATAGCATAAGAGTAATACAAATAACTGTTTCATGTCAAAAACATACATTTATAATGTAGTGATAATCTCTAAGGTTTAAAACAAATACAATTTTAACTAAAAATCATTCAGAAATAAATAAATGATCGAGGATAATTATATCGGACGTACAGAGCCAAAGTCATTATGAGATAACAAGATCTCAAGTTTTTACGATGTCCTTAATATTTTTGATAAAACCATTAACATATCTGCGTCAATATAAATATGATACTATAATATTATCCCACACAAATGGGTTTTCGGCGCCACCATACATTTAAAAACTAATGTTCTGTTTGTTCAACACAGTGAAGAGATAAGGGTGATCACTAATTACTCTCATTGAACATGTGTGAAATTTAATGTATAATTTTGTCCAATAAATAGAGAAGTAACTGGTACAAACAGTCACTTCTCATCCGAGAGTACTCGGAAGTAATACTTGTTTAATTTAATGTTTTCCTACTGCACCTGCAAAAACTCTCAGATCAAGGTGTCAATGTGTGCCGGTGCCCTATTGAATTTGCAGTATTTATGCGGGCTTCACTAACTTGGTCCCGTACAATAATAATCTTTAAAATTCGCCATTTCTAGTCGAAAAAATGCGCGTACCTAAAAGTGTTAATTTGAATGAACAATGAAATTCATTTAAGATATTCTGGCAAATGACTGTGAACAGTGAATTGAACTGATGTTGTCACTATAGAACCCATCTTTATGTTCTAAAATAATTGTAATTCTAGTAGTAAATATTGATATCTCACCTTATAAGTAATCAATGATGGCAGAAATTCGATGAAACTCACAATCGACAGATGTCAAAATATTTATCGTGTTTGTGGCGGGAATAAGGATTTCAACCGAGCGGAAAATTGACACAACAGAAAAGACTACAAGCTATAAGAAAACAGTTACATGGCTTTTCTGTATCACTACCGTTACGGTAAAATTCACAAAATTCGTGTTAATTTGAATTAACTCTGGAGCTGAAAGGTTTAACCTGGTCGGTGTTGGATAGGTCAATATATTATATGGCAAACGATGTAAAAGTGATATATTCTTATATTATACATGCACCAATTAAGTGGCAAAAATTAAGCAAGCAAACTAAATTTTCGTTATTTATTTCTAATTAAATTTATCAAACATTTTCAAATAGAAATTTCATTAGTTGTTGCTTCAGACGGATCGCATAATGCATGGAAGCCTCTCCCAACTAGCAAAAAAAAGGCTTGAACAATCAAAAGTACATGAATCAATTGTGAATTAAATAGTGTATAAAGTGTTTGAAATTAATTGTGACTATAATAGTGTAAAAAGTGATGAAATCAATTGTGACTACAATAGTGTAGAAAGTGTACGAAATCAATAATTAAAATAGTGCGAAGAGTGATGATATCAATTGTGATAGTAACGGTGCATAAAGTGGTGAAATCAATTGTGAAAATAATAGTGCATAAAGTGGATGAAATCAATAATTGTGACTATAGTAATATAAAAAGTGATGAAATCAATTGTGACTACAATAGTGTAGAAAGTGTACGAAATCAATAATTAAAATAGTGGGAAGATTGATGAAATCAACTGTGAAAATAGCGGTGCATAACGTGGTGAAATTAATTGTAAAAATAATAGTGCTTAAAGTTTATGAAATCAATAATTGTAACTATAATAGTGTTTAAAATTCACGAAATCAATTAAGTGACTATAATAGTGCAAGCGGACTCTTTTGACCCATCGTCTTGCACCCCAGTGGGAGGGATGAATTCATACGTCCGTCAATCCTGGTCACACTGACTTCCAGATTCTTACCCACTCATAATACCCTTTTCTTTCCCAGAACTTCCAAAAAACCTTCCATAAATCATCCATAAAGATGACACAGAGGTCATGAGTGAAATGATTTTTCTCAGGGCCTCAGGGTGGAGTTTATGTAAAAAAAAAACATACACAGTGCCAATTGCAAAACAATTGTTGACTCAAGTTTATAATTGCTAGTTCCTTGCCTGTCTTTCCAGGGACAACTGCCTTATGCCAGGGGGATAGCGGGGCTGGACTGGTGGCCCCGGAGAAGACTGTGATGGGGAAGATGCGATGGAACCTCCTCGGAGTTGTTAGCAGCGGCCCAATGAGCAACGGCAGTTCCGAGTGCTGGTCCACTTACACATCCTTCACCCAAGTGTACAAACTGCGGTACTGGATTTTAAGGCACTTAAAATAGTTTGAAGTAGACCACTAAATAATGACATTTCAATACCATCTTCATTATAACTCTTGTGACTCTCGTTGTCTGATAGCTCTTTTAGGTTACAACAAAACACAGTAGACTTTTATTGTGAATTAAGAACTTCAGTTCTTTTTCATTATTTCAGTAAAATAACTTCTGACTAAAATACTAGTAAATTTGTTTTTTCTCTCTTTCTACTTTCAAGGGTGTTCTAGGCCACAATTTCAAATTATGGAGAGAGGGGAGATGAATTTTTATAGTAATTTAGTTTAAATTGACAAATTTCAAAATTATACGGAAGATTGGTGTCTTAGAAGAAAATTAGTGTTGAATTGAGGTGGTTTTTATTGTTATTATTAGATTTAATATTAGTTAAATCAATTTACAATGTTTTATTCTGTGTGTCACCCCATATCGCACCAAATCTGTGTCTGTGTAACTGGTCACACGGACCCTACATTTTATTTGTACAGCGGCGTTGAGAGTATAGACGTTTTTTATTTTTAAGTTTAACCACTTTTAATATTGAAGAACACTAGGAATAATGTCTACTGTTATTGTATTGTACAAATGTGAAAAATACATCCATGGCCGCACCTGGTAAACAATTTATGATTGTTTAAAAACCTAAATTAATAGTAAAAATGGTTTGGCGCCACTAAATTAACTAATAAGACAAATGCTCCTTTATCACTTAGGTCAATTGCATTTTGTTGCAGTGATCATTTGGATGTAATTACAATAGTTTAATTTAGGTGATCTAATAAATGTTTACTACAAACTAATCCTATATTGTATTTAAGTGATCTAATATGGGATGATTTAGACTACAGTTATTCGTTGGCCTTATTCATGTACTCGATGACGTAAAATTTACCTATTTTTATCCAACTTTAAATCTGGCTGCCCGCGAATGCTCCAAGTCGGCAGAACTTTTTTGTACTAACTTGACCCCTATCGTAAGAAACCATTCCCGTTCTGTTCCATAAGGTACATTATAATGTAGTTTTTTCGAAAAAAATCGTTCACTATTTCCTTGACTGGGCGGATTCCTCCAAGAGGCGCACCGGCAGACTTACTAAGGCTTACTAAATGTCTATGCTCACTACAAAGTAGTTTCATCTGTGTACTCGATGACTTGTTTGTTGTGCCGGGATACTATTAATAGACTATTAGTAGTTAATTATTAGTTAGAAGTTATTTAAGTTGAGCTAAATTTGATTGTAACAATAAACTCACTACTATTTGCGCTATTATAATATTTTGCTAGATTATATCTGTTGGCAAGTCACCTTTTCTGTATATTTTATCCTGTTTAAATGAAGTGTTTTCTATTATTGTAGCATTCTATGCCTTAAGAAAATTTCAGCTGTATCACATACAATGTCGTTTTGTATACATGTTGTTGTGTTCTTAAATGTAATACTAATATTCGTCTATGTACCACTGTGTACTTATAATCTCATGTATCACATTATTGTAAAAGCCTTTTATGGCGTTTAATAAATAAATAAAATTAGTACATTTTAATTCTAGACCATTAAGCAAGCGGTCTCTCTCTCTTGCACTTGCCTGAAATTGTATTTCGCCATCCCATTTGAATATAGTAATCATATTGAAACACAGTTATGCATGGAAATACAGGCCCAAATTGGATATATTCGTTCGGGTTCAATTCTCGTCGGCGGTATGTATTTTTTCTCTGAAGATTTTTCAAATTATTTTGGTGTTTCAGGCTAGTAATTATTGCTTAAAAGCAATATGTTATCCTTTGTGCTATGCATAAAAGAACTTTGTATTGTAAACATTAGTTTATCATCTATATAAATCAAAATGCGAATGTTCAACTTGTGCAGCTATTTAAAACAAAGAAAACTTTAAAATTTAATAAGCTGTCACTAAAACCGATACAGATAAATATATTTTCAGGTTAGTTTTAATATTCTCCTGACGAAGGAAGGGCGCTTCCGAAACCGGTAGAGTACAATTAAAATTAAAATGGTCTAAAAAAAATTTATATCTTTTATTGTAAATATATATTCATTGATCGTATTGACTCATTCACAGGATATAATAAAGTATCCTTGGTTTTGTTCTATGAATAAGTCATGTCCAGGAGTTCCCATTTGAAGATTTGGAACCCACAGTATTATCTATACATTTATAGTTCATAATATATTCAAAACTTTAAACTTTATTCTGTATACTTTATACCTTGTTCTTTTGAAATATATATTTTTATTTATGTTTATGGCACATTTTGTGATGTTTATATTTAAATCTTTTCTTCAAATTGAACAATTCCTTTCAATGTGCATTTCGATAGTAGCAATAAAGGCGAATGGTAGCTGATTTATCAGTTATAGATAGAATTTTAAACAACAATAACATTTTATTTTTATTTTTACTAGTTTCAATTGCAAAGTTTGTACAAGATATTGGTATAAAGTATAATGTAAGTGTAAATTCATGTTTTTTCCTCTGGGGTTTTCTGTTCTGAGGCGGCCTGTAATTTTTAAACTTTTGTATTTAGTTTCAAGTTGTCTTTACAAAGTCTTCATAATGTTTGTAAGTTGATTATCACTTTGTTCTTTCAGATATGTTTTTACTTTTGTTATAAATATATTCATTTGAGTTATTTTTTTGTTTGATTTTGTAGAACATTGTATAATTTTGTCCCTAAATAATTTTAACAAAGTATGATTTTTTTGTCATACAGCACTATTCTACACACTTGATTTCAAAACAAACGCAGCAGTAAATTTAATAACTAACCGTGTTCTTCAAACCTTCAATAATATTTTACTAACATCGGCATTAGAAACTAATCATAAAGATTATTCTATAATTACCGATCACAAGAAATTCGGATGAAATCTTTAAGAGATTTAATTTGAGAGGCGGGTTTGGGTACCGCCGCCCCGGTAACCATTAATTGGATAACCAACACCTCTGCCATAAGTCACCCCAAGTGTCAAGCTACGTCTCGATGTGTTCAGGATGCGTCTGCCCACCAGCTGCGTGGCTTGCCAGATCGGGAGAGGCTGGTTTGAGGAGACCCTTGACCTCTCCAACTGGTCTCTTTTGAACCATCGTCTTGCGTCGCAGCGGGAGGAATAGATCATTCGTCCGTCACTCCTGGACACACTTATCTCAGAACTTCCTTTCCTTAAAAAGACTCTCCACACAGCATCCCACAAAGATGACATATGCTCTGAGGGAGATTATTTTCCTCAAGGCCTCCTGTTTGGGTGTAATGTATAAAAAATAGAATATGTGAAACTTTATGCCAAAAACATAATATCATACACCTTCAATCACAGATCTGACATTTTTACAATGTCCAAATTGCTCGTGATACTAAAACCAAAAGACATAACGTTTTAAGGAATGTAGTCCAACGCCATAAAAAACGATTAAAATTTACGGAAAAACAAAAAAAAACGACATATGTGGTCTAGGGGTAAGACTCTCCGCTAGCAAGTAGAAGAAGGTCGCGGGTTCAAATCCCGGTAAATTAGTGTTATTTCACAATTTATTCATTAAAAAAATAAATAGTATACTTACGGCATGTTACAGAGTGGAAGATACTCTCTGGTGTAAGACCACCATTCAGAATTGAAACGTGGCTTGAAATCTTTTTTGTTATTTGTTTTCGGGGTGTTATGCCGTGTTGCGCTAACTCCTTCTTTAGCCAACGTTTCGGACAGCATTGCAGTGTCCATCATCAGGGCAGATGTGTTATTAAATGTAAGTGTTACAAATAACACATCTGCCCTGATGATGGACACTGCAATGCTGTCCGAAACGTTGGCTAAAGAAGGAGTTAGCGCAACACGGAATAACACCCCAAAAACAAATAACAAAAATACTTTTGGCCGTGAAAATCTTAAATCATATGTGGCTTGAAATCGCTTAAGCCGTGTTTGGCGACCAAATCTGAATAGCCAGGTACTTCCCCATATCCTTCCCCTTGCCACTACCTAATAACACTACACTACTACGCCAATCGCTCAAGACAGTTAAGAGCAGTTGGAACGGTATTCACAGAAAAAAATAAATAAGCGAAGGAGGTCGGAAGAAAAACCACTCCCATGTTCCAAACGCAACTACTGATATTCTCAAAATTTGCGCTCTTAAGCATTCAGGAAAAAAAGAATTCACATGCCCTGAACGAAAGTATGCATGATTTAGAAACACTATCTGTGTGAAAATTATTTATAACACTATTTGCCATGTGATAAAAACAAAGTTGGCCACAGCACAGATCCTTGTGGCAACCCGACTTGGTTTGTTGCGGAGAGGAAGAAGAGTCGCCAACTAAAGTTTGAATTGTTCTTCCCTTTAGAAAGTCTGTAATCCAACTATGTAGTCTTGGATAATCGTGATTACACCATTTTTTAGACCAAACGTTCATGTTGAAAAGGCGGAGAAACACACGAAGGCTAAAAACCTTTTGTCATATTTTTTTAAAGAAACTTTTCAGAAAGATCTCTTGTTCTTTTTATGCTCTTTTGTTTTTCAAGTCGAAAAATAGATTTCAGGATCAAAAAAAACAATGAAAATTATATACACGAAAGAGAAAAAAAAAATTGTACATTAAGTACAATTGTTGAGAAACGTTTTATTATTTTTTACGAGAAATACAATTGAAAGTTTTTTTTATTAAACTTTTGTGTAATTTGTTTCCAATCTTATAGTATCCGGTAATTAGTTAAACCATTTTACTTCAATGTATTATTTGTAAGGTGATTTGGCTATGGTGGTATTAAAACATGGAATAGCTTAAAGCCAAGAACATCTGGTCTATAACTGATCGAAAAGTGACAAGTATTGTTAAAACAATCTCTGTGGATTTGAAAAAAAGTTTTTTTTTATAAATAATATGTAGTAAATTTTATTACTAACCTTTGTGCAAAAATTGTATCCATTTTATGTACTCTATGTAAAAGCCCCATTGTTTGTATAAAAGAGTAAGTAATTTAATCTTCCTACCTAATAAAAATTCGGGAATCCCTAAAGTCGGTATTTTTTCTTATTAAAACCCTTGAGGCCTAAGAAGGACACTAGACTACTAACTACCCACAAACATCAGACTCTGAAGGACAGATCTGTTCTTATTAAAACCCTTGAGGCCTAGGAAGGACACTAGACTACTAACTAGCTACAAACATCAGACTCTGAAGGACAGATCTGTTCTTATTAAAACCCTTGAGGCCTAGGAACGACACTAGACTACTAACTAGCTACAAACATCAGACTCTGAAGGACAGATCTGTTCTTATTAAAACCCTTGAAGCCTAGGAAGGACACTAGACTACTAACTAGCTACAAACATCAGACTCTGAAGGACAGATCTGTTCTTATTAAAACCCTTGAGGCCTAGAAAGGACACTAGACTACTAACTACCCACAAACATCAGACTCTGAAGGACAGATCTGTTCTTATTAAAACCCTTGAGGCCTAGGAAGGACACTAGACTACTAACTAGCTACAAACATCAGACTCTGAAGGACAGATCTGTTCTTATTAAAACCCTTGAGGCCTAGGAACGACACTAGACTACTAACTACCCACAAACATCAGACTCTGAAGGACAGATCTGTTCTTATTAAAACCCTTGAGGCCTAGGAAGGATACTAGACTACTAACTAGCTATAAACATCAGACTCTGAAGGACAGATCTGTTCTTATTAAAACCCTTGAGGCCTAGGAACGACACTAGACTACTAACTAGCTACAAACATCAGACTCTGAAGGACAGATCTGTTCTTATTAAAACCCTTGAGGCCTTGGAAGGACACTAGACTACTAACTAGCTACGAACATCAGACTCTGAAGGACAGATCGGATCTTAAAAAGATATTTTTCTTGTTTTTTATAATGCGTAGATATGTGATTTGTTCGTCATTGGACTGATAAATAATTATTCTTCTCACTTTTTATGAAATAAATAGGCGAAATTTTTTCATTGATAGTTGAAAGTTAAAAAAGATATTTATATTTTTTATTGTATTAAAGGCATAACAAGTGAAGTGCCAGTTTTCTTACTAATCACCTATACAAAAGAGATGAGTGTAGAATAGAGTTTTATAAATATAGAATTCTTTCAAAATTATGGACGTTCCGAGTCAAAATATCCCGGTAAGTTTTTTGTTAGCATTTTAATTTTTAAAATTAAAAATTGTCACGTAACGAATCGGACACGTTCAAAACTCCCGCGAATTCAAATTAGTCAGCGGTGAGTTGTTACCATTGTCGCTGTGCGCGCGCGCCTGCCTTGTGCACGGCCAAGTTGGTAAACTGCTCTACGCTCGACACGCCGGCCATTCAAATCACCAACGGCCGCCCCCACTCACAATCTAGCCTTGGCCCTGTCAACATGTCTGTTTTGCTATCAACCAGGACGCCATCGTTGCGCGCCTAAATTAACGGCCGCTTTGTACAAGTATTTTCGAAGCCTGTACCTAATTGCTGTGCCTACTCACCATGGAGAAATGTACGCGTAATAGCGCGTACAGTACGGAAGATAACCCTCCTTTTGTGGTTCAACATGTACGCGAAACCTACTACAAATTCATGTAAGCGGATTAACTATCTTTACCTTTTATGTGCCTTTTTGTGACTTGAATCATGCCTACACACACGCTTGCCAGCCAGAACCTAAATTATCAAGAGAGATTGTTCCTAACGAAACGCTAGGAATATTTAGGATGTAAATGACCCATCTCATTTGTGTATCTGTTTGTAATTGTGCTTTGTGAATATACTTTCATACCCCATTATTGCGTTTCCTTTGACGAATTCGAAGTGGTTTGTTTGGCAATCAGTTCCCCGTGTAAAAGCCGTAGCTGACCTGACGCCTGATGATCATGATCTCAACCTCTACCACCTGAGCTAACGCCGATATGTACTAAGGCACCCTTTTTGCAATGGACCTCTCACAGGGAAAATTGCGCCCTTTACACTGTCGCCTAACATGGGGCAAATTTTTTTTGTCATCCCTTCATAAGCCAACAATAGACTACCTCGTGTTCGTCAATTGAAATTCTATTCATGTACATTATTCTTGTAACAACATGTGATTTCCTTCTTAGCAAATGTCCACAAACCGTTTTTTTTGGCGCGCTCGCAAAAAACTGAGTTCACAAAATGGTGGCCACGCGTGCTCACACTTTGCCGCGTATCGTGAACACTCACGACAACTACAAACGAACACAACAGAGTTGTTTTTGTTTCTCAACAAGCAATAAACATCACGAATTCGTGTTTGTTTATCTTTTTTCAACGCCCATTTCAAAACCGTAATGTCTCCTTTCACATAGCGAACATTACCAACAAATCACCTTCCTTCAACGAGTGTAAATAAAAACACGGGTTTGTCTCAACACTAATTATACATTTATTCCTAATAAATTATAGGTACAACTGTTTTTTCCTCTAGTGTGCAAATCCAAGTGTTAACCTTCCAACAGTGACTTCGACAAGTTTTAACCTTACAACAAGTGACGTGAAAAGTGAAATTAAATTCATTCCTTTTCTTCAACATCCTCAATTTCAAATCAGTAAATCTGTGGTCAATTTTTTCTCAACAAGTGAAAGTGACTAGTGAAACTAAAAAACACAGTTTTACAAAGCAAAGTCCTGGCCAATTTTTTTTCTCAACAAGTGAAAGTGACTAGTGAAACTAAAAAACACAGTTTTACAAAGCAAAGTCCTGGCCAAATTTTCAAAATTTCAAAACACTTCAAAAATTCCGGAACACAATCATCTTCCTTTTTCAAACATCAAGCAAACCTTCAAAATGGACTCACCCACTGTACCTACAGAAATTACATTTGGTGTAATCACCAACATTTGCCAATCAAAAAGAGAAATATTACTACAAGCTCTTCGTAAAAGGGACCTGTCGCCAACTGACAAATCAAGGAAGTCGCTTATAAATTACGCCTTGTACTTCAACAAGAAATACATCAGGAATTTACGTTTTAATTGCCCCGAACCAGTGGAAGCAAAAATAATTACACCAGTACCACCTGAGTCTAAAAACATACCAGCACCGGTCATCCCACTTCAAAAGGTTACCATTCGGCCTCAAAAACAGCCCTGCCGAACTACAAAGGTTAATGGACAAGTTATTCGGCCCAGAATCGGATAATAACTTATTCTGTTACCTAGACGATCTCATCATCATAACTGACACTTTCGAAAAACACATTGAAATGCTGGAAAAAGTCTTCCAACAACTCAAGCTCGCCGGTCTTACCATCAACTTGAAGAAATCAGAATTCTGCAAGTCCCGCTTGCGTTATTTAGGCTTTATTATCGACGAAAAAGGTCTGAGAACGGACCCAGCTAAAGTCGAAGCCATGGCAAATTTCCCCAGACCCAAAAACGCAAAAGAAGTCAAAGGTTTTCTAGGACTGGTTGGTTATTATAGAAGGTTCATCAAAGACTTCTCCAACATTGCAGCACCCCTCAACAAAATCACTGGTACACGCAAAGGCATCAGTAATTTCTTATGGTCTCCTGAAACCGAAAAAGCCTTCATCACTTTGAAATCTGCTCTACAAACAGCACCTGTGCTGAACTGCCCTGATTTCACACTTCCTTTCACGCTCCATACTGACGCTTCTAATGTTGGAATCGGCGGAGTACTAACTCAGGAATTTCCCGATGGAGAACACCCTGTAGCTTACTTTTCCCGAAGCTTAAACAAACACGAAAAGAACTACGGAATAACGGAAAAAGAGTTACTGGCAGTAATGGATTCTATTCACCACTTTCGAGGATACATAGACGGCAAATTCACTGTAATTACTGACCACAGCAGCCTAAAATGGCTAATCTCCTTGAACAATCCATCCGGTAGACTCGCTCGTTGGTCATCACGTTTGTCTCAATACACTTTCGATGTCATACACCGGAAAGGCGCCGACAACATTGTACCTGATGCACTCTCAAGAATCGAGCTTGCTCTCCTAAACACCGAACCAACTGCCCCCATCTCTTCTACTAAGGACACTTGGTATCTAAAGATATTCAACGGTTGCATTAACTCTCCTCAACAGTTTCCCAATTTCATCATAAAAGAAGGACAATTGTACCGTAATTGCAAACCTCCTTTGTCTATCCTCGGAGACCATGCTTGGAAACTGGTTGTTCCTCCTGAAGAAAGAGAACAAATAATATTGAACAACCACAGTGACCCGGAATCCATACACCCCGGAACTTCAAGATTTATAAGAAAATATCCTTGAAATATTATTGGCCCGGTCTTTTCAAACAAGTGCGAAATTATATTTCTAAATGCGACACTTGCAAAGCTTATAAACACAGCACTGCACCCCCTGCTGGTCTTATGGGTAAACCCAAACGCGCCGATAGACCACTGCAATCACTGTCAATGGATCTTATTGGACCTTTCCCCAGAAGTTATGCTGGACACATGCATATACTCAGTGTAGTGGACATTTTCACCAAATATTGTTGGATTTTCCCTTTAAAAAGAGCCACCGCATCTGCAGTCGTAAGCCTTTTGGAAAAACACATAATTATACCTTACGGAACCCCCCGTACAATTATTGTGGATAGCGGAAAACAGTTCATCGCAACTGAATTTAAGGAGTTCCTGTCCAAATACGGCATAAAGGACATTTTTTATAATACTCTCTACACACCACAGAACAACACTGTAGAGCGTTATAACCAAAACATCAATACTGCCCTGGCTATCCTAGTCGATAAAGACCAACGCACTTGGTGTAAAAACTTGGAAAAAATTCAAGCAGCTATGAACAACACGGTAAATCTTACAACCGGTTACACCCCATTCTTCCTCAAACACGGCATGGAACAAATTGTTCACGGCTCTCTACATCGGAATATTGATTTTCCATCATCGGTCCCCTCAACTGAAGACCCTGTAGAAACATATGCCCACCGTTTAGAAAAACTCTCTGCTATCTACAGCGAAGTAACAGACGCTTTATTACTGGCCCACCAAAAAAGTGCGGACAGATACAACTTACGCAGGAAACATGTCACTTTTAATAAAGAGGATATTGTCTGGAGAAGAAATAACACATTGTCACAAGGTGCCATGTACTTCTCTGCCAAATTGGCACCCCGCTTTATCAAGGCTAAAGTACTGAGAAAAATCTCAGATTTGGTGTACACCCTGTCCGACATTTCTGGTAAACACATAGGCAACTACCACATAAAGGACATTGTCAAGGCTGGAAATATGGAAACAATAGAAACCATCACTCCTGCCCCTACGTTTGTACCTCATTGGCAGAAACAACCACTGCCATACACTACAAACTTTGCTTAAACAACTATCTATGACTTCTACTATTGATCTCACAAGCCGTCTACCATAGTGTTATTCGTTTTTTGTTGAAATCATTAGCCTTTTTAACCATAATGTTCTTGATTTTCATAAACTAATCATCCATTATGGTTTGTTGTAAGTAAATCTTACACGACAAGGTACAATAAGTGTCAATTGTAACCTCGACCTCGGTACACTATTTCTTTGTATATAAACTTTTGTTCCTATTCTTTTTCTCACGTTTCACTTTTCTCATGTACACACCTTTTTTGAAACTGATCATTTCAGAAAAGAGACACCTCCTCAATGTCGGTTTGTATTTTTGGGTACCCGCGATACTCGAAAATGTTCTCCATTCCCTGTTCCCAACACACCAAGTTTTCTTGTCATATCATTTAATATTGTTTTTTTGCTCTTGTTCTTCCAATTGTCCTCCATATTTGTTCTAATGGGTTCCATCGTACATAAAACAATGACCCTTTTACAACATACACCCAATTGAGGTGAATGTTCTACCCCTGTAATTTGTAATCAAAATGCGTGTGTAATTCCAGTTCGGTATCGTCATTTGATTCAAGTTACACAGGTGTAACAAATATAAGTTACAATTACCATGTTAAAGTTTTTTCAGTTTTCCCAAAATTGAATGGCGCTCAACTATCCCATTTGCTCTTGTCTTTTTTCAGAATTTGATATTGACACGTCATTTCTGAAAATAGTTGTTGTAAAGAAAAACAAATTGCAATTTGTCTTCCTCATCAATAACATTGTACCATGCATAACACCTTTCGGTCACATTGAGTATGTAAAATCATAGGATCTCAACTTACTGACCTAAACCTGTTATATTGTCGCACTTTATTTTGTCTTGAATGACATTAATTTGCCTTATTAAAATGCACCAAGCCAGGTCACTCATATTAAGTTATCCTGTGTCTCAAGGTGTCCTCCTTTTTGTATATAAAAATGTATAACATGTAAAGTTCACAACATTCGTGTTTGTGGCAATTGGTAACACCAAGCGTGTTTCCTTGCTCATTTTGTTTGGTCATTTTAAGTAGGTAAAACCCAATCAGGTCTTAAATAAACCACTACAAACCTTTATATTATAAGCAAAGAATATGTAAAGCCAAATAGGCCTCCTTTGCTATATATATATATATTTTTTTTTTTGTCTTGTATAAAAAATCCTTGTTGACATATGTCTTGTATTATTGCCAACCTTCCGTGTAAACTCACCTATGTTTATGTCATCACTTACCGTGTAAACTCAACTTTTGGTTGTGTCATCACAGTATATTGTAAGCAAAGAGTAAGTAAAACCAATAGGTCTCTTTCGCTATTTTTGTGCGCTGTGTAAGTAATTACTACCATCACATCACATGTCTTGTACAATTGTATCTGCTTGTCATGTTACTTTTGTATTATGCTGGTACCAATAACTATCGACATCACCGAGTATGTTTATTGTGTATTTTGTTCATATGCCGTCTGTATTGAAATGGAAACTTCTTTATCAACTTGAACGTAAATTTGTCTTCCACCATGATACGAGAGATCGTTATAAAATCCACCATGATACGAGAGATCGTTATAAAATCCACCATGATACGTGCGAACGTTATAAAATCCAACGCTATACGAGAAGTTCGTCATAATCACTTAATTTTTTCGCCAATGCAGCGAATAGGTAATTTGTCTCAATGTTTTGATATAAATACCTACTGTCTTACACCCTTTCAATACTAGGCTCGTCCTTTTTTTTCAAAATCGTTCAAATTTTTACATGATACGTGAAGACGTCATAATACTTACCGTGATTCGTGTGAACGATATAATATCAATTGGCCTTTCTTAATTAAGATTGCCACCTGTTTATACTTGAACTACCTGACGTAGATCATTTTACCCGGATATGTCTTGTCATTTTTTAAAATATTTGACACTTTTGTTAAACTTGCCAAACAGCAGGAAATTTCCCTCTTGGAAGAAATTAAAAAAAAAAAAAAATAACATTGAAGCTGTGCATTCAGCAAATTTTGGTTGAACTGATGCCTGTAGACTTCTTGTAACTAAACCCAAGAACTATCTACTATCCATTGACCATGGACTAATCATCGGCTTCACTTTTGATTATGAGGTATCGTGTCGTAGGAGGTCAATCGGGACATGACACAAAAACACCTAACTCGTCGGCTGGGAAACGAATAAGAAAACTCCCAGGTTTGTGAAATTTGAACAAGGGTCTGTCATTTTCTCACAAATTTGTAGAAGATTAAATCGACCCCTAGTTTTTCATCCAATACACATGAAAGACTAGAATTGCATTATGTTGTATGTTATGTTTCATCACACCTTCTTGTAAATGTAATGAGTCGGGAAACCTGCTGTCAAATATATTTCGCTCTCTCCTGAAGATCGAATCCGGACTCTAGCCAGTTTTCAGCAGATTTCTGTACTCAAACATCTTCTTTCGTCATCACTTTCACCATGTACATATTGTTGAAAATTATTCACGGATTTGGAAATAGTACGATAAGCATTGGCTTATCGTCTATCAAATAGGACAAACCTCATCCACGAATCTTTTTTTCTCACCCCTTCTTCCATCATCCCTTCACCCTTCAATGAAATATATTCACTATGTTTTCTTCCTTGAAAGCCTTACGTTGTTACCGCTTTAGCGATGACATTGACCATGAAAGGTCAATTGCTTTCAAAGAAGTTATTTTTTTGTCTCACTGCACAAACATGTTCTTGTATCAGTGGATTTGTATTCAGTACTATTGCACTGAATGGACTATACAGAGTCACCTCTTGATACGAAAACATATTTTTTTTCACATTTGTAAAATATCAACTAG